>CAWUFW010017938.1:0-207500 GCA_963921515.1 Calotriton arnoldi
TTAGCCCAGCACTGAGCCTGAAAAGTAATTCTAACCGTACTTACCAGTAACTTGAATATCCTTCCATAGGCTAACATTGACTGGTTTCACTTTGGAAATTCTTCTAAGTGTGGAGTTTTGGAACTTTATAATATTCCAATAAAATCAGCCGAATTACGAATTCCGATTTACTCACCTGTTATCAGGAGAGAACCCAGTGCTGCATCTTTAGCCCAGCACTGACCCTGAAAAGTAATTCTAACCGTACTTACCAGTAACTTGAATTTCCTTCCATAGGCTAACATTGACTGGTTTCACTTGGAAATTCTTCTAAGTGTGGAGTTTTGGAACTTTATAATATTCCTCTAAAATCAGCCGAACTACGAATTCCGATTTACTCATCTGTTATCAGGAGAGAACCCAGTGCTGCATCTTTTAGCCCAGCACTGAGCCTGACAAGTAATTCTAACCGTACTTACCAGTAACTTGAATTTCCTTCCATAGGCTAACATTGACTGGTTTCACTTGGAAATTCTTCTAAGTGTGGAGTTTTGGAACTTTATAATATTCCTCTAAAATCAGCCGAACTACGAATTCCGATTTACTCACCTGTTATCAGGAGAGAACCCAGTGCTGCATCTTTTAGCACAGCACTGACCCTGAAAAGTAATTCTAACCGTACTTACCAGTAACTTGAATTTCCTTCCATAGGCTAACATTGACTGGTTTCCCTTGGAAATTCTTCTAAGTGTGGAGTTTTGGAACTTTATAATATTCCTCTAAAATCAGCCGAACTACGAATTCCGATTTACTCACCTGTTATCAGGAGAGAACGCAGTGCTGCATCTTTTAGCCCAGCACTGACCCTGAAAAGTAATTCTAACCGTACTTACCAGTAACTTGAATTTCCTTCCATAGGCTAACATTGACTGGTTTCACTTGGAAATTCTTCTAAGTGTGGAGTTTTGGAACTTTATAATATTCCTCTAAAATCAGCCGAACTACGAATTCCGATTTACTCACCTGTTATCAGGAGAGAACCCAGTGCTGCATCTTTTAGCCCAGCACTGAACCTGAAAAAGTAATTCTAACCGTACTTACCAGTAACTTGAATTTCCATCCATAGGCTAACATTGACTGGTTTCACTTGGAAATTCTTCTAAGTGTGGAGTTTTGGAACTTTATAATATTCCTCTAAAATCAGCCGAACTACGAATTCCGATTTACTCACCTGTTACCAGGAGAGAACCCAGTGCTGCATCTTTTAGCCCAGCACTGACCCTGAAAAGTAATTCTAACCGTACTTACCAGCAAGTTGAATTTCCTTCCATAGGCTAACATTGACTGGTTTCCCTTGGAAATTCTTCTAAGTGTGGAGTTTTGGAACTTTATAATATTCCTCTAAAATCAGCCGAACTACGAATTCCGATTTACTCACCTGTTATCAGGAGAGAACCCAGTGCTGCATCCTTTAGCCCAGCACTGACCCTGAAAAGTAATTCTAACCGTACTTTACCAGTAACTTGAATTTCCTTCCATAGGCTAACATTGACTGGTTTCCCTTGGAAATTCTTCTAAGTGTGGAGTTATGGAACTTTATAATATTCCTCTAAAATCAGCTGAACTACGAATTCCGATTTACTCATCTGTTATCAGGAGAGAACCCACTGCTGCATCTTTTAGCCCAGCACTGAGCCTGAAAAGTAATTCTAACCGTACTTACCAGTAACTTGGAATATCCTTCCATAGGCTAACATTGACTGGTTTCACTTGGAAATTCTTCTAAGTGTGGAGTTTTGGAACTTTATAATATTCCAATAAAATCAGCCGAATTACGAATTCCGATTTACTCACCTGTTATCAGGAGAGAACCCAGTGCTGCATCTTTTAGCCCAGCACTGACCCTGAAAAGTAATTCTAACCGTACTTACCAGTAACTTGAATTTCCTTCCATAGGCTAACATTGACTGGTTTCACTTGGAAATTCTTCTAAGTGTGGAGTTTTGGAACTTTATAATATTCCTCTAAAATCAGCCGAACTACGAACTCCGATTTACTCATCTGTTATCAGGAGAGAACCCAGTGCTGCATCTTTTAGCCCAGCACTGAGCCTGACAAGTAATTCTAACCGTACTTACCAGTAACTTGAATTTCCTTCCATAGGCTAACATTGACTGGTTTCACTTGGAAATTCTTCTAAGTGTGGAGTTTTGGAACTTTATAATATTCCTCTAAAATCAGCCGAACTACGAATTCCGATTTACTCACCTGTTATCAGGAGAGAACCCAGTGCTGCATCTTTTAGCACAGCACTGACCCTGAAAAGTAATTCTAACCGTACTTACCAGTAACTTGAATTTCCTTCCATAGGCTAACATTGACTGGTTTCACTTGGAAATTCTTCTAAGTGTGGAGTTTTGGAACTTTATAATATTCCTCTAAAATCAGCCGAACTACGAATTCCGATTTACTCACCTGTTATCAGGAGAGAACCGCAGTGCTGCATCTTTTAGCCCAGCACTGACCCTGAAAAGTAATTCTAACCGTACTTACCAGTAATTTGAATTTCCTTCCATAGGCTAACATTGACTGGTTTCACTTGGAAATTCTTCTAAGTGTGGAGTTTTGGAACTTTATAATATTCCAATAAAATCAGCCGAACTACGAATTCCGATTTACTCACCTGTTATCAGGAGAGAACCCAGTGCTGCATCTTTTAGCCCAGCACTGACCTTGAAAAGTAATTCTAACCGTACTTACCAGCAACTTGAATTTCCTTCCATAGGCTAACATTGACTGGTTTCCCTTGGAAATTCTTCTAAGTGTGGAGTTATGGAACTTTATAATATTCCTCTAAAATCAGCTGAACTACGAATTCCGATTTACTCATCTGTTATCAGGAGAGAACCCACTGCTGCATCTTTTAGCCCAGCACTGAGCCTGAAAAGTAATTCTAACCGTACTTACCAGTAACTTGAATATCCTTCCATAGGCTAACATTGACTGGTTTCACTTGGAAATTCTTCTAAGTGTGGAGTTTTGGAACTTTATAATATTCCAATAAAATCAGCCGAATTACTGAATTCCGATTTACTCACCTGTTATCAGGAGAGAACCCAGTGCTGCATCTTTTAGCCCAGCACTGACCCTGAAAAGTAATTCTAACCGTACTTACCAGTAACTTGAATTTCCTTCCATAGGCTAACATTGACTGGTTTCACTTGGAAATTCTTCTAAGTGTGGAGTTTTGGAACTTTATAATATTCCTCTAAAATCAGCCGAACTACGAATTCCGATTTACTCATCTGTTATCAGGAGAGAACCCAGTGCTGCATCTTTTAGCCCAGCACTGAGCCTGACAAGTAATTCTAACCGTACTTACCAGTAACTTGAATTTCCTTCCATAGGCTAACATTGACTGGTTTCACTTGGAAATTCTTCTAAGTGTGGAGTTTTGGAACTTTATAATATTCCTCTAAAATCAGCCGAACTACGAATTCCGATTTACTCACCTGTTATCAGGAGAGAACCCAGTGCTGCATCTTTTAGCACAGCACTGACCCTGAAAAGTAATTCTAACCGTACTTCACCAGTAACTTGAATTTCCTTCCATAGGCTAACATTGACTGGTTTCCTTGGAAATTCTTCTAAGTGTGGAGTTTTGGAACTTTATAATATTCCTCTAAAATCAGCCGAACTACGAATTCCGATTTACTCACCTGTTATCAGGAGAGAACCCAGTGCTGCATCCTTTAGCCCAGCACTGACCCTGAAAAATAATTCTAACCGTACTTACCAGTAACTTGAATTTCCTTCCATAGGCTAACATTGACTGGTTTCCTTGGAAATTCTTCTAAGTGTGGAGTTATGGAACTTTATAATATTCCTCTAAAATCAGCCGAACTACGAATTCGATTTACTCATCTGTTATCAGGAGAGAACCCAGTGCTGCATCTTTTAGCCCAGCACTGAGCCTGAAAAGTAATTCTAACCGTACTTACCAGTAACTTGAATATCCTTCCATAGGCTAACATTGACTGGTTTCACTTGGAAATTCTTCTAAGTGTGGAGTTTTGGAACTTTATAATATTCCAATAAAATCAGCCGAACTACGAATTCCTATTTACTCACCTGTTATCAGGAGAGAACCCAGTGCTGCATCTTTTAGCCCAGCACTGAGCCTGAAAAGTAATTCTAACCGTACTTACCAGTAACTTGAATTTCCTTCCATAGGCTAACATTGACTGGTTTCCTTGGAAATTCTTCTAAGTGTGGAGTTTTGGAACTGTATAATATTCCTCTAAAATCAGCCGAACTACGAATTCCGATTTACTCACCTGTTATCAGGAGAGAACCCAGTGCTGCATCTTTTAGCCCAGCACTGACCCTGAAAAGTAATTCTAACCGTACTTACCAGCAACTTGAATTTCCTTCCATAGGCTAACATTGACTGGTTTCCCTTGGAAATTCTTCTAAGTGTGGAGTTTTGGAACTTTATAATATTCCTCTAAAATCAGCCGAACTACGAATTCCGATTTACTCACCTGTTATCAGGAGAGAACCCAGTGCTGCATCTTTTAGCCCAGCACTGACCCTGAAAAGTAATTCTAACCGTACTTACCAGCAACTTGAATTTCCTTCCATAGGCTAACATTGACTGGTTTCACTTGGAAATTCTTCTAAGTGTGGAGTTTTGGAACTTTATAATATTCCTCTAAAATCAGCCGAACTACGAATTCCGATTTACTCACCTGTTATCAGGAGAGAACCCAGTGCTGCATCTTTTAGCCCAGCACTGAGCCTGCAAAGTAATTCTAACCGTACTTACCAGTAACTTGAATTTCCTTCCATAGGCTAACATTGACTGGTTTCACTTGGAAATTCTTCTAAGTGTGGAGTTTTGGAACTTTATAATATTCCAATAAAATCAGCCGAATTACGAATTCCGATTTACTCACCTGTTATCAGGAGAGAACCCAGTGCTGCATCTTTAGCCCAGCACTGACCCTGAAAAGTAATTCTAACCGTACTTACCAGTAACTTGAATTTCCTTCCATAGGCTAACATTGACTGGTTTCACTTGGAAATTCTTCTAAGTGTGGCGTTTTGGAACTTTATAATATTCCTCTAAAATCAGCCGAACTACTGAATTCCCGATTTACTCACCTGTTATCAGGAGAGAACCCAGTGCTGCATCTTTTAGCCCAGCACTGACCCTGAAAAGTAATTCTAACCGTACTTACCAGTAACTTGAATTTCCTTCCATAGGCTAACATTGACTGGTTTCACTTGGAAATTCTTCTAAGTGTGGAGTTTTGGAACATTATAATATTCCTCTAAAATCAGCCGAACTACGAATTCCGATTTACTCAACTGTTATCAGGAGAGAACCCAGTGCTGCATCTTTTAGCCCAGCACTGAACCTGAAAAGTAATTCTAACCGTACTTACCAGTAACTTGAATTTCCTTCCATAGGCTAACATTGACTGGTTTCCCTTGGAAATTCTTCTAAGTGTGGAGTTTTGGAACTTTATAATATTCCTCTAAAATCAGCCGAACTACGAATTCCGATTTACTCACCTGTTATTTTGAGAGAAGCCAGTGCTGCATCTTTAGCCCAGCACTGACCCTGAAAAGTAATTCTAACCGTACTTACCAGCAAGTTGAATTTCCTTCCATAGGCTAACATTGACTGGTTTCCCTTGGAAATTCTTCTAAGTGTGGAGTTTTGGAACTTTATAATATTCCTCTAAAATCAGCCGAACTACGAATTCCGATTTACTCACCTGTTATCAAGAGAGAACCCAGTGCTGCATCCTTTAGCCCAGCACTGACCCTGAAAAGTAATTCTAACCGTACTTACCAGTAACTTGAATTTCCTTCCATAGGCTAACATTGACTGGTTTCCCTTGGAAATTCTTCTAAGTGTGGAGTTATGGAACTTTATAATATTCCTCTAAAATCAGCCGAACTACGAATTCCGATTTGCTCATCTGTTATCAGGAGAGAACCCAGTGCTGCATCTTTTAGCCCAGCACTGAGCCTGAAAAGTAATTCTAACCGTACTTACCAGTAACTTGAATATCCTTCCATAGGCTAACATTGACTGGTTTCACTTGGAAATTCTACTAAGTGTGGAGTTTTGGAACTTTATAATATTCCAATAAAATCAGCCGAATTACGAATTCCGATTTACTCACCTGTTATCAGGAGAGAACCCAGTGCTGCATCTTTTAGCCCAGCACTGACCCTGAAAAGTAATTCTAACCGTACTTACCAGTAACTTGAATTTCCTTCCATAGGCTAACATTGACTGGTTTCACTTGGAAATTCTTCTAAGTGTGGAGTTTTGGAACTTTATAATATTCCTCTAAAATCAGCCGAACTACGAATTCCGATTTACTCATCTGTTATCAGGAGAGAACCCAGTGCTGCATCTTTTAGCCCAGCACTGAGCCTGACAAGTAATTCTAACCGTACTTACCAGTAACTTGAATTTCCTTCCATAGGCTAACATTGACTGGTTTCACTTGGAAATTCTTCTAAGTGTGGAGTTTTGGAACTTTATAATATTCCTCTAAAATCAGCCGAACTACGAATTCCGATTTACTCACCTGTTATCAGGAGAGAACCCAGTGCTGCATCTTTTAGCACAGCACTGACCCTGAAAAGTAATTCTAACCGTACTTACCAGTAACTTGAATTTCCTTCCATAGGCTAACATTGACTGGTTTCCCTTGGAAATTCTTCTAAGTGTGGAGTTTTGGAACTTTATAATATTCCTCTAAAATCAGCCGAACTACGAATTCCGATTTACTCACCTGTTATCAGGAGAGAACGCAGTGCTGCATCTTTTAGCCCAGCACTGACCCTGAAAAGTAATTCTAACCGTACTTACCAGTAACTTGAATTTCCTTCCATAGGCTAACATTGACTGGTTTCACTTGGAAATTCTTCTAAGTGTGGAGTTTTGGAACTTTATAATATTCCTCTAAAATCAGCCGAACTACGGATTCCGATTTACTCACCTGTTATCAGGAGAGAACCCAGTGCTGCATCTTTTAGCCCAGCACTGAACCTGAAAAGTAATTCTAACCGTACTTACCAGTAACTTGAATTTCCATCCATAGGCTAACATTGACTGGTTTCCCTTGGAAATTCTTCTAAGTGTGGAGTTTTGGAACTTTATAATATTCCTCTAAAATCAGCCGAACTACGAATTCCGATTTACTCACCTGTTACCAGGAGAGAACCCAGTGCTGCATCTTTTAGCCCAGCACTGACCCTGAAAAGTAATTCTAACCGTACTTACCAGCAAGTTGAATTTCCTTCCATAGGCTAACATTGACTGGTTTCCCTTGGAAATTCTTCTAAGTGTGGAGTTTTGGAACTTTATAATATTCCTCTAAAATCAGCCGAACTACGAATTCCGATTTACTCACCTGTTATCAGGAGAGAACCCAGTGCTGCATCCTTTAGCCCAGCACTGACCCTGAAAAGTAATTCTAACCGTACTTACCAGTAACTTGAATTTCCTTCCATAGGCTAACATTGACTGGTTTCCCTTGGAAATTCTTCTAAGTGTGGAGTTATGGAACTTTATAATATTCCTCTAAAATCAGCTGAACTACGAATTCCGATTTACTCATCTGTTATCAGGAGAGAACCCACTGCTGCATCTTTTAGCCCAGCACTGAGCCTGAAAAGTAATTCTAACCGTACTTACCAGTAACTTGAATATCCTTCCATAGGCTAACATTGACTGGTTTCACTTGGAAATTCTTCTAAGTGTGGAGTTTTGGAACTTTATAATATTCCAATAAAATCAGCCGAACTACGAATTCCGATTTACTCACCTGTTATCAGGAGAGAACCCAGTGCTGCATCTTTAGCCCAGCACTGACCCTGAAAAGTAATTCTAACCGTACTTACCAGTAACTTGAATTTCCTTCCATAGGCTAACATTGACTGGTTTCACTTGGAAATTCTTCTAAGTGTGGAGTTTTGGAACTTTATAATATTCCTCTAAAATCAGCCGAACTACGAATTCCGATTTACTCATCTGTTATCAGGAGAGAACCCAGTGCTGCATCTTTTAGCCCAGCACTGAGCCTGACAAGTAATTCTAACCGTACTTACCAGTAACTTGAATTTCCTTCCATAGGCTAACATTGACTGGTTTCACTTGGAAATTCTTCTAAGTGTGGAGTTTTGGAACTTTATAATATTCCTCTAAAATCAGCCGAACTACGAATTCCGATTTACTCACCTGTTATCAGGAGAGAACCCAGTGCTGCATCTTTTAGCACAGCACTGACCCTGAAAAGTAATTCTAACCGTACTTACCAGTAACTTGAATTTCCTTCCATAGGCTAACATTGACTGGTTTCCCTTGGAAATTCTTCTAAGTGTGGAGTTTTGGAACTTTATAATATTCCTCTAAAATCAGCCGAACTACGAATTCCGATTTACTCACCTGTTATCAGGAGAGAACGCAGTGCTGCATCTTTTAGCCCAGCACTGACCCTGAAAAGTAATTCTAACCGTACTTACCAGTAACTTGAATTTCCTTCCATAGGCTAACATTGACTGGTTTCACTTGGAAATTCTTCTAAGTGTGGAGTTTTGGAACTTTATAATATTCCTCTAAAATCAGCCGAACTACGGATTCCGATTTACTCACCTGTTATCAGGAGAGAACCCAGTGCTGCATCTTTTAGCCCAGCACTGAACCTGAAAAGTAATTCTAACCGTACTTACCAGTAACTTGAATTTCCATCCATAGGCTAACATTGACTGGTTTCCCTTGGAAATTCTTCTAAGTGTGGAGTTTTGGAACTTTATAATATTCCTCTAAAATCAGCCGAACTACGAATTCCGATTTACTCACCTGTTACCAGGAGAGAACCCAGTGCTGCATCTTTTAGCCCAGCACTGACCCTGAAAAGTAATTCTAACCGTACTTACCAGCAAGTTGAATTTCCTTCCATAGGCTAACATTGACTGGTTTCCTTGGAAATTCTTCTAAGTGTGGAGTTTTGGAACTTTATAATATTCCTCTAAAATCAGCCGAACTACGAATTCCGATTTACTCACCTGTTATCAGGAGAGAACCCAGTGCTGCATCCTTTAGCCCAGCACTGACCCTGAAAAGTAATTCTAACCGTACTTACCAGTAACTTGAATTTCCTTCCATAGGCTAACATTGACTGGTTTCCCTTGGAAATTCTTCTAAGTGTGGAGTTATGGAACTTTATAATATTCCTCTAAAATCAGCTGAACTACGAATTCCGATTTACTCATCTGTTATCAGGAGAGAACCCACTGCTGCATCTTTTAGCCCAGCACTGAGCCTGAAAAGTAATTCTAACCGTACTTACCAGTAACTTGAATATCCTTCCATAGGCTAACATTGACTGGTTTCACTTGGAAATTCTTCTAAGTGTGGAGTTTTGGAACTTTATAATATTCCTCTAAAATCAGCCGAACTACGAATTCCGATTTACTCACCTGTTATCAGGAGAGAACCCAGTGCTGCATCTTTTAGCCCAGCACTGACCCTGAAAAGTAATTCTAACCGTACTTACCAGTAACTTGAATTTCCTTCCATAGGCTAACATTGACTGGTTTCACTTGGAAATTCTTCTAAGTGTGGAGTTTTGGAACTTTATAATATTCCTCTAAAATCAGCCGAACTACGAATTCCGATTTACTCACCTGTTATCAGGAGAGAACCCAGTGCTGCATCTTTTAGCCCAGCACTGAGCCTGACAAGTAATTCTAACCGTACTTACCAGTAACTTGAATTTCCTTCCATAGGCTAACATTGACTGGTTTCACTTGGAAATTCTTCTAAGTGTGGAGTTTTGGAACTTTATAATATTCCTCTAAAATCAGCCGAACTACGAATTCCGATTTACTCACCTGTTATCAGGAGAGAACCCAGTGCTGCATCTTTTAGCACAGCACTGACCCTGAAAAGTAATTCTAACCGTACTTACCAGTAACTTGAATTTCCTTCCATAGGCTAACATTGACTGGTTTCACTTGGAAATTCTTCTAAGTGTGGAGTTTTGGAACATTATAATATTCCTCTAAAAACAGCCGAACTACGAATTCCGATTTACTCACCTGTTATCAGGAGAGAACCCAGTGCTGCATCTTTTAGCCCAGCACTGACCCTGAAAAGTAATTCTAACCGTACTTACCAGTAACTTGAATTTCCTTCCATAGGCTAACATTGACTGGTTTCACTTGGAAATTCTTCTAAGTGTGGAGTTTTGGAACTTTATAATATTCCTCTAAAATCAGCCGAACTACGAATTCCGATTTACTCACCTGTTATCAGGAGAGAACGCAGTGCTGCATCTTTTAGCCCAGCACTGACCCTGAAAAGTAATTCTAACCGTACTTACCAGTAACTTGAATTTCCTTCCATAGGCTAACATTGACTGGTTTCACTTGGAAATTCTTCTAAGTGTGGAGTTTTGGAACTTTATAATGTTCCAATAAAATCAGCCGAACTACGAATTCCGATTTACTCACCTGTTATCAGGAGAGAACCCAGTGCTGCATCCTTTAGCCCAGCACTGACCCTGAAAAGTAATTCTAACCGTACTTACCAGTAACTTGAATTTCCTTCCATAGGCTAACATTGACTGGTTTCCCTTGGAAATTCTTCTAAGTATGGAGTTTTGGAACTTTATAATATTCCTCTAAAATCAGCTGAACTACGAATTCCGATTTACTCACCTGTTATCAGGAGAGAACCCAGTGCTGCATCTTTTAGCCCAGCACTGAGCCTGAAAAGTAATTCTAACCGTACTTACCAGTAACTTGAATTTCCTTCCATAGGCTAACATTGACTGGTTTCACTTGGAAATTCTTCTAAGTGTGGAGTTTTGGAACTTTATAATATTCCTCTAAAATCAGCCGAACTACGAATTCCGATTTACTCACCTGTTATCAGGAGAGAACCCAGTGCTGCATCTTTTAGCCCAGCACTGAGCTGAAAAGTAATTCTAACCGTACTTACCAGTAACTTGAATTTCCTTCCATAGGCTAACATTGACTGGTTTCCCTTGGAAATTCTTCTAAGTGTGGAGTTTTGGAACTTTATAATATTCCTCTAAAATAAGCCGAACTACGAATTCCGATTTACTCACCTGTTATCAGGAGAGAACCCAGTGCTGCATCTTTTAGCCCAGCACTGACCCTGAAAAGTAATTTTAACCGTACTTACCAGCAACTTGAATTTCCTTCCATAGGCTAACATTGACTGGTTTCCCTTGGAAATTCTTCTAAGTGTGGAGTTTTGGAACTTTATAATATTCCTCTAAAATCAGCCGAACTACGGATTCCGATTTACTCACCTGTTATCAGGAGAGAACCCAGTGCTGCATCTTTTAGCCCAGCACTGACCCTGAAAAGTAATTCTAACCGTACTTACCAGCAACTTGAATTTCCTTCCATAGGCTAACATTGACTGGTTTCCCTTGGAAATTCTTCTAAGTGTGGAGTTTTGGAACTTTATAATATTCCTCTAAAATCAGCCGAACTACGAATTCCGATTTACTCACCTGTTATCAGGAGAGAACCCAGTGCTGCATCTTTTAGCCCAGCACTGAGCCTGAAAAGTAATTCTAACCGTACTTACCAGTAACTTGAATTTCCTTCCATAGGCTAACATTGACTGGTTTCACTTGGAAATTCTTCTAAGTGTGGAGTTTTGGAACTTTATAATATTCCAATAAAATCAGCCGAACTACGAATTCCGATTTACTCACCTGTTATCAGGAGAGAACCCAGTGCTGCATCTTTTAGCCCAGCACTGACCCTGAAAAGTAATTCTAACCGTACTTACCAGTAACTTGAATTTCCTTCCATAGGCTAACATTGACTGGTTTCACTTGGAAATTCTTCTAAGTGTGGCGTTTTGGAACTTTATAATATTCCTCTAAAATCAGCCGAACTACGAATTCCGATTTACTCACCTGTTATCAGGAGAGAACCCAGTGCTGCATCTTTTAGCCCAGCACTGACCCTGAAAAGTAATTCTAACCGTACTTACCAGTAACTTGAATTTCCTTCCATAGGCTAACATTGACTGGTTTCACTTGGAAATTCTTCTAAGTGTGGAGTTTTGGAACATTATAATATTCCTCTAAAATCAGCCGAACTACGAATTCCGATTTACTCACCTGTTATCAGGAGAGAACCCAGTGCTGCATCTTTTAGCCCAGCACTGAACCTGAAAAGTAATTCTAACCGTACTTACCAGTAACTTGAATTTCCTTCCATAGGCTAACATTGACTGGTTTCCCTTGGAAATTCTTCTAAGTGTGGAGTTTTGGAACTTTATAATATTCCTCTAAAATCAGCCGAACTACGAATTCCGATTTACTCACCTGTTATCAGGAGAGAACCCAGTGCTGCATCTTTTAGCCCAGCACTGACCCTGAAAAGTAATTCTAACCGTACTTACCAGTAACTTGAATTTCCTTCCATAGGCTAACATTGACTGGTTTCACTTGGAAATTCTTCTAAGTGTGGAGTTTTGGAACTTTATAATATTCCTCTAAAATCAGCCAAACTACGAATTCCGATTTACTCACCTGTTATCAGGAGAGAACCCAGTGCTGCATCTTTTAGCCCAGCACTGACCCTGAAAAGTAATTCTAACCGTACTTACCAGCAAGTTGAATTTCCTTCCATAGGCTAACATTGACTGGTTTCCCTTGGAAATTCTTCTAAGTGTGGAGTTTTGGAACTTTATAATATTCCTCTAAAATAAGCCGAACTACGAATTCCGATTTACTCACCTGTTATCAGGAGAGAACCCAGTGCTGCATCTTTTAGCCCAGCACTGACCCTGAAAAGTAATTCTAACCGTACTTACCAGCAACTTGAATTTCCTTCCATAGGCTAACATTGACTGGTTTCCCTTGGAAATTCTTCTAAGTGTGGAGTTTTGGAACTTTATAATATTCCTCTAAAATCAGCCGAACTACGGATTCCGATTTACTCACCTGTTATCAGGAGAGAACCCAGTGCTGCATCTTTTAGCCCAGCACTGACCCTGAAAAGTAATTCTAACCGTACTTACCAGCAACTTGAATTTCCTTCCATAGGCTAACATTGACTGGTTTCCCTTGGAAATTCTTCTAAGTGTGGAGTTTTGGAACTTTATAATATTCCTCTAAAATCAGCCGAACTACGAATTCCGATTTACTCACCTGTTATCAGGAGAGAACCCAGTGCTGCATCTTTTAGCCCAGCACTGAGCCTGAAAAGTAATTCTAACCGTACTTACCAGTAACTTGAATTTCCTTCCATAGGCTAACATTGACTGGTTTCACTTGGAAATTCTTCTAAGTGTGGAGTTTTGGAACTTTATAATATTCCAATAAAATCAGCCGAATTACGAATTCCGATTTACTCACCTGTTATCAGGAGAGAACCCAGTGCTGCATCTTTTAGCCCAGCACTGACCCTGAAAAGTAATTCTAACCGTACTTACCAGTAACTTGAATTTCCTTCCATAGGCTAACATTGACTGGTTTCACTTGGAAATTCTTCTAAGTATGGCGTTTTGGAACTTTATAATATTCCTCTAAAATCAGCCGAACTACGAATTCCGATTTACTCACCTGTTATCAGGAGAGAACCCAGTGCTGCATCTTTTAGCCCAGCACTGACCCTGAAAAGTAATTCTAACCGTACTTACCAGTAACTTGAATTTCCTTCCATAGGCTAACATTGACTGGTTTCACTTGGAAATTCTTCTAAGTGTGGAGTTTTGGAACATTATAATATTCCTCTAAAATCAGCCGAACTACGAATTCCGATTTACTCACCTGTTATCAGGAGAGAACCCAGTGCTGCATCTTTTAGCCCAGCACTGAACCTGAAAAGTAATTCTAACCGTACTTACCAGTAACTTGAATTTCCTTCCATAGGCTAACATTGACTGGTTTCCCTTGGAAATTCTTCTAAGTGTGGAGTTTTGGAACTTTATAATATTCCTCTAAAATCAGCCGAACTACGAATTCCGATTTACTCACCTGTTATCAGGAGAGAACCCAGTGCTGCATCTTTTAGCCCAGCACTGACCCTGAAAAGTAATTCTAACCGTACTTACCAGTAACTTGAATTTCCTTCCATAGGCTAACATTGACTGGTTTCACTTGGAAATTCTTCTAAGTGTGGAGTTTTGGAACTTTATAATATTCCTCTAAAATCAGCCGAACTACGAATTCCGATTTACTCACCTGTTATCAGGAGAGAACCCAGTGCTGCATCTTTTAGCCCAGCACTGACCCTGAAAAGTAATTCTAACCGTACTTACCAGCAAGTTGAATTTCCTTCCATAGGCTAACATTGACTGGTTTCCCTTGGAAATTCTTCTAAGTGTGGAGTTTTGGAACTTTATAATATTCCTCTAAAATCAGCCGAACTACGAATTCCGATTTACTCACCTGTTATCAGGAGAGAACCCAGTGCTGCATCCTTTAGCCCAGCACTGACCCTGAAAAGTAATTCTAACCGTACTTACCAGTAACTTGAATTTCCTTCCATAGGCTAACATTGACTGGTTTCCCTTGGAAATTCTTCTAAGTGTGGAGTTATGGAACTTTATAATATTCCTCTAAAATCAGCCGAACTACGAATTCCGATTTACTCATCTGTTATCAGGAGAGAACCCAGTGCTGCATCTTTTAGCCCAGCACTGAGCCTGAAAAGTAATTCTAACCGTACTTACCAATAACTTGAATATCCTTCCATAGGCTAACATTGACTGGTTTCACTTGGAAATTCTTCTAAGTGTGGAGTTTTGGAACTTTATAATATTCCAATAAAATCAGCCGAACTACGAATTCCTATTTACTCACCTGTTATCAGGAGAGAACCCAGTGCTGCATCTTTTAGCCCAGCACTGAGCCTGAAAAGTAATTCTAACCGTACTTACCAGTAACTTGAATTTCCTTCCATAGGCTAACATTGACTGGTTTCCCTTGGAAATTCTTCTAAGTGTGGAGTTTTGGAACTGTATAATATTCCTCTAAAATCAGCCGAACTACGAATTCCGATTTACTCACCTGTTATCAGGAGAGAACCCAGTGCTGCATCTTTTAGCCCAGCACTGACCCTGAAAAGTAATTCTAACCGTACTTACCAGCAACTTGAATTTCCTTCCATAGCCTAACATTGACTGGTTTCCCTTGGAAATTCTTCTAAGTGTGGAGTTTTGGAACTTTATAATATTCCTCTAAAATCAGCCGAACTACGGATTCCGATTTACTCACCTGTTATCAGGAGAGAACCCAGTGCTGCATCTTTTAGCCCAGCACTGACCCTGAAAAGTAATTCTAACCGTACTTACCAGCAACTTGAATTTCCTTCCATAGGCTAACATTGACTGGTTTCCCTTGGAAATTCTTCTAAGTGTGGAGTTTTGGAACTTTATAATATTCCTCTAAAATCAGCCGAACTACGAATTCCGATTTACTCACCTGTTATCAGGAGAGAACCCAGTGCTGCATCTTTTAGCCCAGCACTGAGCCTGAAAAGTAATTCTAACCGTACTTACCAGTAACTTGAATTTCCTTCCATAGGCTAACATTGACTGGTTTCACTTGGAAAGTCTTCTAAGTGTGGAGTTTTGGAACTTTATAATATTCCAATACAATCAGCCGAACTACGAATTCCGATTTACTCACCTGTTATCAGGAGAGAACCCAGTGCTGCATCTTTTAGCCCAGCACTGACCCTGAAAAGTAATTCTAACCGTACTTACCAGTAACTTGAATTTCCTTCCATAGGCTAACATTGACTGGTTTCACTTGGAAATTCTTCTAAGTGTGGCGTTTTGGAACTTTATAATATTCCTCTAAAATCAGCCGAACTACGAATTCCGATTTACTCACCTGTTATCAGGAGAGAACCCAGTGCTGCATCTTTTAGCCCAGCACTGACCCTGAAAAGTAATTCTAACCGTACTTACCAGTAACTTGAATTTCCTTCCATAGGCTAACATTGACTGGTTTCACTTGGAAATTCTTCTAAGTGTGGAGTTTTGGAACATTATAATATTCCTCTAAAATCAGCCGAACTACGAATTCCGATTTACTCAACTGTTATCAGGAGAGAACCCAGTGCTGCATCTTTTAGCCCAGCACTGAACCTGAAAAGTAATTCTAACCGTACTTACCAGTAACTTGAATTTCCTTCCATAGGCTAACATTGACTGGTTTCCCTTGGAAATTCTTCTAAGTGTGGAGTTTTGGAACTTTATAATATTCCTCTAAAATCAGCCGAACTACGAATTCCGATTTACTCACCTGTTATTTTGAGAGAAGCCAGTGCTGCATCTTTTAGCCCAGCACTGACCCTGAAAAGTAATTCTAACCGTACTTACCAGCAAGTTGAATTTCCTTCCATAGGCTAACATTGACTGGTTTCCCTTGGAAATTCTTCTAAGTGTGGAGTTTTGGAACTTTATAATATTCCTCTAAAATCAGCCGAACTACGAATTCCGATTTACTCACCTGTTATCAAGAGAGAACCCAGTGCTGCATCCTTTAGCCCAGCACTGACCCTGAAAAGTAATTCTAACCGTACTTACCAGTAACTTGAATTTCCTTCCATAGGCTAACATTGACTGGTTTCACTTGGAAATTCTTCTAAGTGTGGAGTTTTGGAACATTATAATATTCCTCTAAAATCAGCCGAACTACGAATTCCGATTTACTCACCTGTTATCAGGAGAGAACCCAGTGTTGCATCTTTTAGCCCAGCACTGAACCTGAAAAGTAATTCTAACCGTACTTACCAGTAACTTGAATTTCCTTCCATAGGCTAACATTGACTGGTTTCCCTTGGAAATTCTTCTAAGTGTGGAGTTTTGGAACTTTATAATATTCCTCTAAAATCAGCCGAACTACGAATTCCGATTTACTCACCTGTTATCAGGAGAGAACCCAGTGCTGCATCTTTTAGCCCAGCACTGACCCTGAAAAGTAATTCTAACCGTACTTACCAGTAACTTGAATTTCCTTCCATAGGCTAACATTGACTGGTTTCACTTGGAAATTCTTCTAAGTGTGGAGTTTTGGAACTTTATAATATTCCTCTAAAATCAGCCGAACTACGAATTCCGATTTACTCACCTGTTATCAGGAGAGAACCCAGTGCTGCATCTTTTAGCCCAGCACTGACCCTGAAAAGTAATTCTAACCGTACTTACCAGCAAGTTGAATTTCCTTCCATAGGCTAACATTGACTGGTTTCCCTTGGAAATTCTTCTAAGTGTGGAGTTTTGGAACTTTATAATATTCCTCTAAAATCAGCCGAACTACGAATTCCGATTTACTCACCTGTTATCAGGAGAGAACCCAGTGCTGCATCCTTTAGCCCAGCACTGACCCTGAAAAGTAATTCTAACCGTACTTACCAGTAACTTGAATTTCCTTCCATAGGCTAACATTGACTGGTTTCCCTTGGAAATTCTTCTAAGTGTGGAGTTATGGAACTTTATAATATTCCTCTAAAATCAGCCGAACTACGAATTCCGATTTACTCATCTGTTATCAGGAGAGAACCCAGTGCTGCATCTTTTAGCCCAGCACTGAGCCTGAAAAGTAATTCTAACCGTACTTACCAGTAACTTGAATATCCTTCCATAGGCTAACATTGACTGGTTTCACTTGGAAATTCTTCTAAGTGTGGAGTTTTGGAACTTTATAATATTCCAATAAAATCAGCCGAACTACGAATTCCTATTTACTCACCTGTTATCAGGAGAGAACCCAGTGCTGCATCTTTTAGCCCAGCACTGAGCCTGAAAAGTAATTCTAACCGTACTTACCAGTAACTTGAATTTCCTTCCATAGGCTAACATTGACTGGTTTCCCTTGGAAATTCTTCTAAGTGTGGAGTTTTGGAACTGTATAATATTCCTCTAAAATCAGCCGAACTACGAATTCCGATTTACTCACCTGTTATCAGGAGAGAACCCAGTGCTGCATCTTTTAGCCCAGCACTGACCCTGAAAAGTAATTCTAACCGTACTTACCAGCAACTTGAATTTCCTTCCATAGCCTAACATTGACTGGTTTCCCTTGGAAATTCTTCTAAGTGTGGAGTTTTGGAACTTTATAATATTCCTCTAAAATCAGCCGAACTACGGATTCCGATTTACTCACCTGTTATCAGGAGAGAACCCAGTGCTGCATCTTTTAGCCCAGCACTGACCCTGAAAAGTAATTCTAACCGTACTTACCAGCAACTTGAATTTCCTTCCATAGGCTAACATTGACTGGTTTCCCTTGGAAATTCTTCTAAGTGTGGAGTTTTGGAACTTTATAATATTCCTCTAAAATCAGCCGAACTACGAATTCCGATTTGCTCACCTGTTATCAGGAGAGAACCCAGTGCTGCATCTTTTAGCCCAGCACTGAGCCTGCAAAGTAATTCTAACCGTACTTACCAGTAACTTGAATTTCCTTCCATAGGCTAACATTGACTGGTTTCACTTGGAAATTCTTCTAAGTGTGGAGTTTTGGAACTTTATAATATTCCAATAAAATCAGCCGAATTACGAATTCCGATTTACTCACCTGTTATCAGGAGAGAACCCAGTGCTGCATCTTTTAGCCCAGCACTGACCCTGAAAAGTAATTCTAACCGTACTTACCAGTAACTTGAATTTCCTTCCATAGGCTAACATTGACTGGTTTCACTTGGAAATTCTTCTAAGTGTGGCGTTTTGGAACTTTATAATATTCCTCTAAAATCAGCCGAACTACGAATTCCGATTTACTCACCTGTTATCAGGAGAGAACCCAGTGCTGCATCTTTTAGCCCAGCACTGACCCTGAAAAGTAATTCTAACCGTACTTACCAGTAACTTGAATTTCCTTCCATAGGCTAACATTGACTGGTTTCACTTGGAAATTCTTCTAAGTGTGGAGTTTTGGAACATTATAATATTCCTCTAAAATCAGCCGAACTACGAATTCCGATTTACTCAACTGTTATCAGGAGAGAACCCAGTGCTGCATCTTTTAGCCCAGCACTGAACCTGAAAAGTAATTCTAACCGTACTTACCAGTAACTTGAATTTCCTTCCATAGGCTAACATTGACTGGTTTCCCTTGGAAATTCTTCTAAGTGTGGAGTTTTGGAACTTTATAATATTCCTCTAAAATCAGCCGAACTACGAATTCCGATTTACTCACCTGTTATTTTGAGAGAAGCCAGTGCTGCATCTTTTAGCCCAGCACCGACCCTGAAAAGTAATTCTAACCGTACTTACCAGCAAGTTGAATTTTGTTCCATAGGCTAACATTGACTGGTTTCCCTTGGAAATTCTTCTAAGTGTGGAGTTTTGGAACTTTATAATATTCCTCTAAAATCAGCCGAACTACGAATTCCGATTTACTCACCTGTTATCAGGAGAGAACCCAGTGCTGCATCCTTTAGCCCAGCACTGACCCTGAAAAGTAATTCTAACCGTACTTACCAGTAACTTGAATTTCCTTCCATAGGCTAACATTGACTGGTTTCCCTTGGAAATTCTTCTAAGTGTGGAGTTATGGAACTTTATAATATTCCTCTAAAATCAGCCGAACTACGAATTCCGATTTGCTCATCTGTTATCAGGAGAGAACCCAGTGCTGCATCTTTTAGCCCAGCACTGAGCCTGAAAAGTAATTCTAACCGTACTTACCAGTAACTTGAATATCCTTCCATAGGCTAACATTGACTGGTTTCACTTGGAAATTCTTCTAAGTGTGGAGTTTTGGAACTTTATAATATTCCAATAAAATCAGCCGAACTACGAATTCCGATTTACTCACCTGTTATCAGGAGAGAACCCAGTGCTGCATCTTTTAGCCCAGCACTGACCCTGAAAAGTAATTCTAACCGTACTTACCAGTAACTTGAATTTCCTTCCATAGGCTAACATTGACTGGTTTCACTTGGAAATTCTTCTAAGTGTGGAGTTTTGGAACTTTATAATATTCCTCTAAAATCAGCCGAACTACGAATTCCGATTTACTCATCTGTTATCAGGAGAGAACCCAGTGCTGCATCTTTTAGCCCAGCACTGAGCCTGACAAGTAATTCTAACCGTACTTACCAGTAACTTGAATTTCCTTCCATAGGCTAACATTGACTGGTTTCACTTGGAAATTCTTCTAAGTGTGGAGTTTTGGAACTTTATAATATTCCTCTAAAATCAGCCGAACTACGAATTCCGATTTACTCACCTGTTATCAGGAGAGAACCCAGTGCTGCATCTTTTAGCACAGCACTGACCCTGAAAAGTAATTCTAACCGTACTTACCAGTAACTTGAATTTCCTTCCATAGGCTAACATTGACTGGTTTCCCTTGGAAATTCTTCTAAGTGTGGAGTTTTGGAACTTTATAATATTCCTCTAAAATCAGCCGAACTACGAATTCCGATTTACTCACCTGTTATCAGGAGAGAACGCAGTGCTGCATCTTTTAGCCCAGCACTGACCCTGAAAAGTAATTCTAACCGTACTTACCAGTAACTTGAATTTCCTTCCATAGGCTAACATTGACTGGTTTCACTTGGAAATTCTTCTAAGTGTGGAGTTTTGGAACTTTATAATATTCCTCTAAAATCAGCCGAACTACGAATTCCGATTTACTCACCTGTTATCAGGAGAGAACCCAGTGCTGCATCTTTTAGCCCAGCACTGAACCTGAAAAGTAATTCTAACCGTACTTACCAGTAACTTGAATTTCCATCCATAGGCTAACATTGACTGGTTTCCCTTGGAAATTCTTCTAAGTGTGGAGTTTTGGAACTTTATAATATTCCTCTAAAATCAGCCGAACTACGAATTCCGATTTACTCACCTGTTACCAGGAGAGAACCCAGTGCTGCATCTTTTAGCCCAGCACTGACCCTGAAAAGTAATTCTAACCGTACTTACCAGCAAGTTGAATTTCCTTCCATAGGCTAACATTGACTGGTTTCCCTTGGAAATTCTTCTAAGTGTGGAGTTTTGGAACTTTATAATATTCCTCTAAAATCAGCCGAACTACGAATTCCGATTTACTCACCTGTTATCAGGAGAGAACCCAGTGCTGCATCCTTTAGCCCAGCACTGACCCTGAAAAGTAATTCTAACCGTACTTACCAGTAACTTGAATTTCCTTCCATAGGCTAACATTGACTGGTTTCCCTTGGAAATTCTTCTAAGTGTGGAGTTATGGAACTTTATAATATTCCTCTAAAATCAGCTGAACTACGAATTCCGATTTACTCATCTGTTATCAGGAGAGAACCCACTGCTGCATCTTTTAGCCCAGCACTGAGCCTGAAAAGTAATTCTAACCGTACTTACCAGTAACTTGAATATCCTTCCATAGGCTAACATTGACTGGTTTCACTTGGAAATTCTTCTAAGTGTGGAGTTTTGGAACTTTATAATATTCCAATAAAATCAGCCGAATTACGAATTCCGATTTACTCACCTGTTATCAGGAGAGAACCCAGTGCTGCATCTTTTAGCCCAGCACTGACCCTGAAAAGTAATTCTAACCGTACTTACCAGTAACTTGAATTTCCTTCCATAGGCTAACATTGACTGGTTTCACTTGGAAATTCTTCTAAGTGTGGAGTTTTGGAACTTTATAATATTCCTCTAAAATCAGCCGAACTACGAATTCCGATTTACTCATCTGTTATCAGGAGAGAACCCAGTGCTGCATCTTTTAGCCCAGCACTGAGCCTGACAAGTAATTCTAACCGTACTTACCAGTAACTTGAATTTCCTTCCATAGGCTAACATTGACTGGTTTCACTTGGAAATTCTTCTAAGTGTGGAGTTTTGGAACTTTATAATATTCCTCTAAAATCAGCCGAACTACGAATTCCGATTTACTCACCTGTTATCAGGAGAGAACCCAGTGCTGCATCTTTTAGCACAGCACTGACCCTGAAAAGTAATTCTAACCGTACTTACCAGTAACTTGAATTTCCTTCCATAGGCTAACATTGACTGGTTTCCCTTGGAAATTCTTCTAAGTGTGGAGTTTTGGAACTTTATAATATTCCTCTAAAATCAGCCGAACTACGAATTCCGATTTACTCACCTGTTATCAGGAGAGAACGCAGTGCTGCATCTTTTAGCCCAGCACTGACCCTGAAAAGTAATTCTAACCGTACTTACCAGTAATTTGAATTTCCTTCCATAGGCTAACATTGACTGGTTTCACTTGGAAATTCTTCTAAGTGTGGAGTTTTGGAACTTTATAATATTCCAATAAAATCAGCCGAACTACGAATTCCGATTTACTCACCTGTTATCAGGAGAGAACCCAGTGCTGCATCTTTTAGCCCAGCACTGACCTTGAAAAGTAATTCTAACCGTACTTACCAGCAACTTGAATTTCCTTCCATAGGCTAACATTGACTGGTTTCCCTTGGAAATTCTTCTAAGTGTGGAGTTATGGAACTTTATAATATTCCTCTAAAATCAGCTGAACTACGAATTCCGATTTACTCATCTGTTATCAGGAGAGAACCCACTGCTGCATCTTTTAGCCCAGCACTGAGCCTGAAAAGTAATTCTAACCGTACTTACCAGTAACTTGAATATCCTTCCATAGGCTAACATTGACTGGTTTCACTTGGAAATTCTTCTAAGTGTGGAGTTTTGGAACTTTATAATATTCCAATAAAATCAGCCGAATTACGAATTCCGATTTACTCACCTGTTATCAGGAGAGAACCCAGTGCTGCATCTTTTAGCCCAGCACTGACCCTGAAAAGTAATTCTAACCGTACTTACCAGTAACTTGAATTTCCTTCCATAGGCTAACATTGACTGGTTTCACTTGGAAATTCTTCTAAGTGTGGAGTTTTGGAACTTTATAATATTCCTCTAAAATCAGCCGAACTACGAATTCCGATTTACTCATCTGTTATCAGGAGAGAACCCAGTGCTGCATCTTTTAGCCCAGCACTGAGCCTGACAAGTAATTCTAACCGTACTTACCAGTAACTTGAATTTCCTTCCATAGGCTAACATTGACTGGTTTCACTTGGAAATTCTTCTAAGTGTGGAGTTTTGGAACTTTATAATATTCCTCTAAAATCAGCCGAACTACGAATTCCGATTTACTCACCTGTTATCAGGAGAGAACCCAGTGCTGCATCTTTTAGCACAGCACTGACCCTGAAAAGTAATTCTAACCGTACTTACCAGTAACTTGAATTTCCTTCCATAGGCTAACATTGACTGGTTTCCCTTGGAAATTCTTCTAAGTGTGGAGTTTTGGAACTTTATAATATTCCTCTAAAATCAGCCGAACTACGAATTCCGATTTACTCACCTGTTATCAGGAGAGAACCCAGTGCTGCATCCTTTAGCCCAGCACTGACCCTGAAAAATAATTCTAACCGTACTTACCAGTAACTTGAATTTCCTTCCATAGGCTAACATTGACTGGTTTCCCTTGGAAATTCTTCTAAGTGTGGAGTTATGGAACTTTATAATATTCCTCTAAAATCAGCCGAACTACGAATTCCGATTTACTCATCTGTTATCAGGAGAGAACCCAGTGCTGCATCTTTTAGCCCAGCACTGAGCCTGAAAAGTAATTCTAACCGTACTTACCAGTAACTTGAATATCCTTCCATAGGCTAACATTGACTGGTTTCACTTGGAAATTCTTCTAAGTGTGGAGTTTTGGAACTTTATAATATTCCAATAAAATCAGCCGAACTACGAATTCCTATTTACTCACCTGTTATCAGGAGAGAACCCAGTGCTGCATCTTTTAGCCCAGCACTGAGCCTGAAAAGTAATTCTAACCGTACTTACCAGTAACTTGAATTTCCTTCCATAGGCTAACATTGACTGGTTTCCCTTGGAAATTCTTCTAAGTGTGGAGTTTTGGAACTGTATAATATTCCTCTAAAATCAGCCGAACTACGAATTCCGATTTACTCACCTGTTATCAGGAGAGAACCCAGTGCTGCATCTTTTAGCCCAGCACTGACCCTGAAAAGTAATTCTAACCGTACTTACCAGCAACTTGAATTTCCTTCCATAGCCTAACATTGACTGGTTTCCCTTGGAAATTCTTCTAAGTGTGGAGTTTTGGAACTTTATAATATTCCTCTAAAATCAGCCGAACTACGGATTCCGATTTACTCACCTGTTATCAGGAGAGAACCCAGTGCTGCATCTTTTAGCCCAGCACTGACCCTGAAAAGTAATTCTAACCGTACTTACCAGCAACTTGAATTTCCTTCCATAGGCTAACATTGACTGGTTTCCCTTGGAAATTCTTCTAAGTGTGGAGTTTTGGAACTTTATAATATTCCTCTAAAATCAGCCGAACTACGAATTCCGATTTACTCACCTGTTATCAGGAGAGAACCCAGTGCTGCATCTTTTAGCCCAGCACTGAGCCTGCAAAGTAATTCTAACCGTACTTACCAGTAACTTGAATTTCCTTCCATAGGCTAACATTGACTGGTTTCACTTGGAAATTCTTCTAAGTGTGGAGTTTTGGAACTTTATAATATTCCAATAAAATCAGCCGAATTACGAATTCCGATTTACTCACCTGTTATCAGGAGAGAACCCAGTGCTGCATCTTTTAGCCCAGCACTGACCCTGAAAAGTAATTCTAACCGTACTTACCAGTAACTTGAATTTCCTTCCATAGGCTAACATTGACTGGTTTCACTTGGAAATTCTTCTAAGTGTGGCGTTTTGGAACTTTATAATATTCCTCTAAAATCAGCCGAACTACGAATTCCGATTTACTCACCTGTTATCAGGAGAGAACCCAGTGCTGCATCTTTTAGCCCAGCACTGACCCTGAAAAGTAATTCTAACCGTACTTACCAGTAACTTGAATTTCCTTCCATAGGCTAACATTGACTGGTTTCACTTGGAAATTCTTCTAAGTGTGGAGTTTTGGAACATTATAATATTCCTCTAAAATCAGCCGAACTACGAATTCCGATTTACTCAACTGTTATCAGGAGAGAACCCAGTGCTGCATCTTTTAGCCCAGCACTGAACCTGAAAAGTAATTCTAACCGTACTTACCAGTAACTTGAATTTCCTTCCATAGGCTAACATTGACTGGTTTCCCTTGGAAATTCTTCTAAGTGTGGAGTTTTGGAACTTTATAATATTCCTCTAAAATCAGCCGAACTACGAATTCCGATTTACTCACCTGTTATTTTGAGAGAAGCCAGTGCTGCATCTTTTAGCCCAGCACTGACCCTGAAAAGTAATTCTAACCGTACTTACCAGCAAGTTGAATTTCCTTCCATAGGCTAACATTGACTGGTTTCCCTTGGAAATTCTTCTAAGTGTGGAGTTTTGGAACTTTATAATATTCCTCTAAAATCAGCCGAACTACGAATTCCGATTTACTCACCTGTTATCAAGAGAGAACCCAGTGCTGCATCCTTTAGCCCAGCACTGACCCTGAAAAGTAATTCTAACCGTACTTACCAGTAACTTGAATTTCCTTCCATAGGCTAACATTGACTGGTTTCCCTTGGAAATTCTTCTAAGTGTGGAGTTATGGAACTTTATAATATTCCTCTAAAATCAGCCGAACTACGAATTCCGATTTGCTCATCTGTTATCAGGAGAGAACCCAGTGCTGCATCTTTTAGCCCAGCACTGAGCCTGAAAAGTAATTCTAACCGTACTTACCAGTAACTTGAATATCCTTCCATAGGCTAACATTGACTGGTTTCACTTGGAAATTCTACTAAGTGTGGAGTTTTGGAACTTTATAATATTCCAATAAAATCAGCCGAATTACGAATTCCGATTTACTCACCTGTTATCAGGAGAGAACCCAGTGCTGCATCTTTTAGCCCAGCACTGACCCTGAAAAGTAATTCTAACCGTACTTACCAGTAACTTGAATTTCCTTCCATAGGCTAACATTGACTGGTTTCACTTGGAAATTCTTCTAAGTGTGGAGTTTTGGAACTTTATAATATTCCTCTAAAATCAGCCGAACTACGAATTCCGATTTACTCATCTGTTATCAGGAGAGAACCCAGTGCTGCATCTTTTAGCCCAGCACTGAGCCTGACAAGTAATTCTAACCGTACTTACCAGTAACTTGAATTTCCTTCCATAGGCTAACATTGACTGGTTTCACTTGGAAATTCTTCTAAGTGTGGAGTTTTGGAACTTTATAATATTCCTCTAAAATCAGCCGAACTACGAATTCCGATTTACTCACCTGTTATCAGGAGAGAACCCAGTGCTGCATCTTTTAGCACAGCACTGACCCTGAAAAGTAATTCTAACCGTACTTACCAGTAACTTGAATTTCCTTCCATAGGCTAACATTGACTGGTTTCCCTTGGAAATTCTTCTAAGTGTGGAGTTTTGGAACTTTATAATATTCCTCTAAAATCAGCCGAACTACGAATTCCGATTTACTCACCTGTTATCAGGAGAGAACGCAGTGCTGCATCTTTTAGCCCAGCACTGACCCTGAAAAGTAATTCTAACCGTACTTACCAGTAACTTGAATTTCCTTCCATAGGCTAACATTGACTGGTTTCACTTGGAAATTCTTCTAAGTGTGGAGTTTTGGAACTTTATAATATTCCTCTAAAATCAGCCGAACTACGGATTCCGATTTACTCACCTGTTATCAGGAGAGAACCCAGTGCTGCATCTTTTAGCCCAGCACTGAACCTGAAAAGTAATTCTAACCGTACTTACCAGTAACTTGAATTTCCATCCATAGGCTAACATTGACTGGTTTCCCTTGGAAATTCTTCTAAGTGTGGAGTTTTGGAACTTTATAATATTCCTCTAAAATCAGCCGAACTACGAATTCCGATTTACTCACCTGTTACCAGGAGAGAACCCAGTGCTGCATCTTTTAGCCCAGCACTGACCCTGAAAAGTAATTCTAACCGTACTTACCAGCAAGTTGAATTTCCTTCCATAGGCTAACATTGACTGGTTTCCCTTGGAAATTCTTCTAAGTGTGGAGTTTTGGAACTTTATAATATTCCTCTAAAATCAGCCGAACTACGAATTCCGATTTACTCACCTGTTATCAGGAGAGAACCCAGTGCTGCATCCTTTAGCCCAGCACTGACCCTGAAAAGTAATTCTAACCGTACTTACCAGTAACTTGAATTTCCTTCCATAGGCTAACATTGACTGGTTTCCCTTGGAAATTCTTCTAAGTGTGGAGTTATGGAACTTTATAATATTCCTCTAAAATCAGCTGAACTACGAATTCCGATTTACTCATCTGTTATCAGGAGAGAACCCACTGCTGCATCTTTTAGCCCAGCACTGAGCCTGAAAAGTAATTCTAACCGTACTTACCAG
The DNA here is from genome assembly GCA_963921515.1 of Calotriton arnoldi. Lineage (NCBI taxonomy): Eukaryota > Metazoa > Chordata > Amphibia > Caudata > Salamandridae > Calotriton > Calotriton arnoldi. Next base: position 27,371 of record CAWUFW010017938.1, read on the forward strand.
TAACTTGAATATCCTTCCATAGGCTAACATTGACTGGTTTCACTTGGAAATTCTTCTAAGTGTGGAGTTTTGGAACTTTATAATATTCCAATAAAATCAGCCGAATTACGAATTCCGATTTACTCACCTGTTATCAGGAGAGAACCCAGTGCTGCATCTTTTAGCCCAGCACTGACCCTGAAAAGTAATTCTAACCGTACTTACCAGTAACTTGAATTTCCTTCCATAGGCTAACATTGACTGGTTTCACTTGGAAATTCTTCTAAGTGTGGAGTTTTGGAACTTTATAATATTCCTCTAAAATCAGCCGAACTACGAATTCCGATTTACTCATCTGTTATCAGGAGAGAACCCAGTGCTGCATCTTTTAGCCCAGCACTGAGCCTGACAAGTAATTCTAACCGTACTTACCAGTAACTTGAATTTCCTTCCATAGGCTAACATTGACTGGTTTCACTTGGAAATTCTTCTAAGTGTGGAGTTTTGGAACTTTATAATATTCCTCTAAAATCAGCCGAACTACGAATTCCGATTTACTCACCTGTTATCAGGAGAGAACCCAGTGCTGCATCTTTTAGCACAGCACTGACCCTGAAAAGTAATTCTAACCGTACTTACCAGTAACTTGAATTTCCTTCCATAGGCTAACATTGACTGGTTTCCCTTGGAAATTCTTCTAAGTGTGGAGTTTTGGAACTTTATAATATTCCTCTAAAATCAGCCGAACTACGAATTCCGATTTACTCACCTGTTATCAGGAGAGAACGCAGTGCTGCATCTTTTAGCCCAGCACTGACCCTGAAAAGTAATTCTAACCGTACTTACCAGTAACTTGAATTTCCTTCCATAGGCTAACATTGACTGGTTTCACTTGGAAATTCTTCTAAGTGTGGAGTTTTGGAACTTTATAATATTCCTCTAAAATCAGCCGAACTACGGATTCCGATTTACTCACCTGTTATCAGGAGAGAACCCAGTGCTGCATCTTTTAGCCCAGCACTGAACCTGAAAAGTAATTCTAACCGTACTTACCAGTAACTTGAATTTCCATCCATAGGCTAACATTGACTGGTTTCCCTTGGAAATTCTTCTAAGTGTGGAGTTTTGGAACTTTATAATATTCCTCTAAAATCAGCCGAACTACGAATTCCGATTTACTCACCTGTTACCAGGAGAGAACCCAGTGCTGCATCTTTTAGCCCAGCACTGACCCTGAAAAGTAATTCTAACCGTACTTACCAGCAAGTTGAATTTCCTTCCATAGGCTAACATTGACTGGTTTCCCTTGGAAATTCTTCTAAGTGTGGAGTTTTGGAACTTTATAATATTCCTCTAAAATCAGCCGAACTACGAATTCCGATTTACTCACCTGTTATCAGGAGAGAACCCAGTGCTGCATCCTTTAGCCCAGCACTGACCCTGAAAAGTAATTCTAACCGTACTTACCAGTAACTTGAATTTCCTTCCATAGGCTAACATTGACTGGTTTCCCTTGGAAATTCTTCTAAGTGTGGAGTTATGGAACTTTATAATATTCCTCTAAAATCAGCTGAACTACGAATTCCGATTTACTCATCTGTTATCAGGAGAGAACCCACTGCTGCATCTTTTAGCCCAGCACTGAGCCTGAAAAGTAATTCTAACCGTACTTACCAGTAACTTGAATATCCTTCCATAGGCTAACATTGACTGGTTTCACTTGGAAATTCTTCTAAGTGTGGAGTTTTGGAACTTTATAATATTCCAATAAAATCAGCCGAATTACGAATTCCGATTTACTCACCTGTTATCAGGAGAGAACCCAGTGCTGCATCTTTTAGCCCAGCACTGACCCTGAAAAGTAATTCTAACCGTACTTACCAGTAACTTGAATTTCCTTCCATAGGCTAACATTGACTGGTTTCACTTGGAAATTCTTCTAAGTGTGGAGTTTTGGAACTTTATAATATTCCTCTAAAATCAGCCGAACTACGAATTCCGATTTACTCATCTGTTATCAGGAGAGAACCCAGTGCTGCATCTTTTAGCCCAGCACTGAGCCTGACAAGTAATTCTAACCGTACTTACCAGTAACTTGAATTTCCTTCCATAGGCTAACATTGACTGGTTTCACTTGGAAATTCTTCTAAGTGTGGAGTTTTGGAACTTTATAATATTCCTCTAAAATCAGCCGAACTACGAATTCCGATTTACTCACCTGTTATCAGGAGAGAACCCAGTGCTGCATCTTTTAGCACAGCACTGACCCTGAAAAGTAATTCTAACCGTACTTACCAGTAACTTGAATTTCCTTCCATAGGCTAACATTGACTGGTTTCCCTTGGAAATTCTTCTAAGTGTGGAGTTTTGGAACTTTATAATATTCCTCTAAAATCAGCCGAACTACGAATTCCGATTTACTCACCTGTTATCAGGAGAGAACGCAGTGCTGCATCTTTTAGCCCAGCACTGACCCTGAAAAGTAATTCTAACCGTACTTACCAGTAATTTGAATTTCCTTCCATAGGCTAACATTGACTGGTTTCACTTGGAAATTCTTCTAAGTGTGGAGTTTTGGAACTTTATAATATTCCAATAAAATCAGCCGAACTACGAATTCCGATTTACTCACCTGTTATCAGGAGAGAACCCAGTGCTGCATCTTTTAGCCCAGCACTGACCTTGAAAAGTAATTCTAACCGTACTTACCAGCAACTTGAATTTCCTTCCATAGGCTAACATTGACTGGTTTCCCTTGGAAATTCTTCTAAGTGTGGAGTTTTGGAACTTTATAATATTCCTCTAAAATCAGCCGAACTACGAATTCCGATTTACTCACCTGTTATCAGGAGAGAACCCAGTGCTGCATCCTTTAGCCCAGCACTGACCCTGAAAAGTAATTCTAACCGTACTTACCAGTAACTTGAATTTCCTTCCATAGGCTAACATTGACTGGTTTCCCTTGGAAATTCTTCTAAGTGTGGAGTTATGGAACTTTATAATATTCCTCTAAAATCAGCTGAACTACGAATTCCGATTTACTCATCTGTTATCAGGAGAGAACCCACTGCTGCATCTTTTAGCCCAGCACTGAGCCTGAAAAGTAATTCTAACCGTACTTACCAGTAACTTGAATATCCTTCCATAGGCTAACATTGACTGGTTTCACTTGGAAATTCTTCTAAGTGTGGAGTTTTGGAACTTTATAATATTCCAATAAAATCAGCCGAACTACGAATTCCGATTTACTCACCTGTTATCAGGAGAGAACCCAGTGCTGCATCTTTTAGCCCAGCACTGACCCTGAAAAGTAATTCTAACCGTACTTACCAGTAACTTGAATTTCCTTCCATAGGCTAACATTGACTGGTTTCACTTGGAAATTCTTCTAAGTGTGGAGTTTTGGAACTTTATAATATTCCTCTAAAATCAGCCGAACTACGAATTCCGATTTACTCATCTGTTATCAGGAGAGAACCCAGTGCTGCATCTTTTAGCCCAGCACTGAGCCTGACAAGTAATTCTAACCGTACTTACCAGTAACTTGAATTTCCTTCCATAGGCTAACATTGACTGGTTTCACTTGGAAATTCTTCTAAGTGTGGAGTTTTGGAACTTTATAATATTCCTCTAAAATCAGCCGAACTACGAATTCCGATTTACTCACCTGTTATCAGGAGAGAACCCAGTGCTGCATCTTTTAGCACAGCACTGACCCTGAAAAGTAATTCTAACCGTACTTACCAGTAACTTGAATTTCCTTCCATAGGCTAACATTGACTGGTTTCCCTTGGAAATTCTTCTAAGTGTGGAGTTTTGGAACTTTATAATATTCCTCTAAAATCAGCCGAACTACGAATTCCGATTTACTCACCTGTTATCAGGAGAGAACGCAGTGCTGCATCTTTTAGCCCAGCACTGACCCAGAAAAGTAATTCTAACCGTACTTACCAGTAACTTGAATTTCCTTCCATAGGCTAACATTGACTGGTTTCACTTGGAAATTCTTCTAAGTGTGGAGTTTTGGAACTTTATAATATTCCAATAAAATCAGCCGAACTACGAATTCCGATTTAATCACCTGTTATCAGGAGAGAACCCAGTGCTGCATCTTTTAGCCCAGCACTGACCTTGAAAAGTAATTCTAACCGTACTTACCAGCAACTTGAATTTCCTTCCATAGGCTAACATTGACTGGTTTCCCTTGGAAATTCTTCTAAGTGTGGAGTTTTGGAACTTTATAATATTCCTCTAAAATCAGCCGAACTACGAATTCCGATTTACTCACCTGTTATCAGGAGAGAACCCAGTGCTGCATCTTTTAGCCCAGCACTGACCCTGAAAAGTAATTCTAACCGTACTTACCAGTAACTTGAATTTCCTTCCATAGGCTAACATTGACTGGTTTCACTTGGAAATTCTTCTAAGTGTGGAGTTTTGGAACTTTATAATATTCCAATAAAATCAGCCGAACTACGAATTCCGATTTACTCACCTGTTAGCAGGAGAGAACCCAGTGCTGCATCATTTGGCCCAGCACTGACCCTGAAAAGTAATTCTAACCGTACTTACCAGTAACTTGAATTTCCTTCCATAGGCTAACATTGACTGGTTTCACTTGGAAATTCTTCTAAGTGTGGAGTTTTCGAACTTTGTAATATTCCTCTAAAATCAGCCGAACTACGAATTCCGATTTACTCACCTGTTATCAGGAGAGAACCCAGTGCTGCATCTATTAGCCCAACACTGACCCTGAAAAGTAATTCTAACCGTACTTACCAGTAACTTGAATTTCCTTCCATAGGCTAACATTGACTGGTTTCCCTTGGAAATTCTTCTAAGTGTGGAGTTTTGGAACATTATAATATTCCTCTAAAAACAGCCGAACTACGAATTCCGATTTACTCACCTGTTATCAGGAGAGAACCCAGTGCTGCATCTTTTAGCCCAGCACTGACCCTGAAAAGTAATTCTAACCGTACTTACCAGTAACTTGAATTTCCTTCCATAGGCTAACATTGACTGGTTTCCCTTGGAAATTCTTCTAAGTGTGGAGTTTTGGAACTTTATAATATTCCTCTAAAATCAGCCGAACTACGAATTCCGATTTACTCACCTGTTATCAGGAGAGAACGCAGTGCTGCATCTTTTAGCCCAGCACTGACCCTGAAAAGTAATTCTAACCGTACTTACCAGTAACTTGAATTTCCTTCCATAGGCTAACATTGACTGGTTTCACTTGGAAATTCTTCTAAGTGTGGAGTTTTGGAACTTTATAATATTCCAATAAAATCAGCCGAACTACGAATTCCGATTTACTCACCTGTTATCAGGAGAGAACCCAGTGCTGCATCTTTTAGCCCAGCACTGACCCTGAAAAGTAATTCTAACCGTACTTACCAACAACTTGAATTTCCTTCCATAGGCTAACATTGACTGGTTTCCCTTGGAAATTCTTCTAAGTGTGGAGTTTTGGAACTTTATAATATTCCAATAAAATCAGCCGAATTACGAATTCCGATTTACTCACCTGTTATCAGGAGAGAACCCAGTGCTGCATCTTTTAGCCCAGCACTGACCCTGAAAAGTAATTCTAACCGTACTTACCAGTAACTTGAATTTCCTTCCATAGGCTAACATTGACTGGTTTCACTTGGAAATTCTTCTAAGTGTGGAGTTTTGGAACTTTATAATATTCCTCTAAAATCAGCCGAACTACGAATTCCGATTTACTCACCTGTTATCAGGAGAGAACCCAGTGCTGCATCTTTTAGCCCAGCACTGACCCTGAAAAGTAATTCTAACCGTACTTACCAGTAACTTGAATTTCCTTCCATAGGCTAACATTGACTGGTTTCACTTGGAAATTCTTCTAAGTGTGGAGTTTTGGAACTTTATAATATTCCTCTAAAATCAGCCGAACTACGAATTCCGATTTACTCACCTGTTATCAGGAGAGAACCCAGTGCTGCATCTATTAGCCCAGCACTGACCCTGAAAAGTAATTCTAACCGTACTTACCAGTAACTTGAATTTCCTTCCATAGGCTAACATTGACTGGTTTCACTTGGAAATTCTTCTAAGTGTGGAGTTTTGGAACTTTATAATATTCCTCTAAAATCAGCCGAACTACGAATTCCGATTTACTCACCTGTTATCAGGAGAGAACCCAGTGCTGCATCTTTTAGCCCAGCACTGACCCTGAAAAGTAATTCTAACCGTACTTACCAGTAACTTGAATTTCCTTCCATAGGCTAACATTGACTGGTTTCACTTGGAAAGTCTTCTAAGTGTGGAGTTTTGGAACTTTATAATATTCCTCTAAAATCAGCCGAACTACGAATTCCGATTTACTCACCTGTTATCAGGAGAGAACCCAGTGCTGCATCTTTTAGCCCAGCACTGACCCTGAAAAGTAATTCTAACCGTACTTACCAGCAAGTTGAATTTCCTTCCATAGGCTAACATTGACTGGTTTCCCTTGGAAATTCTTCTAAGTGTGGAGTTTTGGAACTTTATAATATTCCTCTAAAATCAGCCGAACTACGAATTCCGATTTACTCACCTGTTATCAGGAGAGAACCCAGTGCTGCATCCTTTAGCCCAGCACTGACCCTGAAAAGTAATTCTAACCGTACTTACCAGTAACTTGAATTTCCTTCCATAGGCTAACATTGACTGGTTTCCCTTGGAAATTCTTCTAAGTGTGGAGTTATGGAACTTTATAATATTCCTCTAAAATCAGCCGAACTACGAATTCCGATTTACTCATCTGTTATCAGGAGAGAACCCAGTGCTGCATCTTTTAGCCCAGCACTGAGCCTGAAAAGTAATTCTAACCGTACTTACCAGTAACTTGAATATCCTTCCATAGGCTAACATTGACTGGTTTCACTTGGAAATTCTTCTAAGTTTGGAGTTTTGGAACTTTATAATATTCCAATAAAATCAGCCGAATTACGAATTCCGATTTACTCACCTGTTATCAGGAGAGAACCCAGTGCTGCATCTTTTAGCCCAGCACTGACCCTGAAAAGTAATTCTAACCGTACTTACCAGTAACTTGAATTTCCTTCCATAGGCTAACATTGACTGGTTTCACTTGGAAATTCTTCTAAGTGTGGAGTTTTGGAACTTTATAATATTCCAATAAAATCAGCCGAATTACGAATTCCGATTTACTCACCTGTTATCAGGAGAGAACCCAGTGCTGCATCTTTAGCCCAGCACTGACCCTGAAAAGTAATTCTAACCGTACTTACCAGTAACTTGAATTTCCTTCCATAGGCTAACATTGACTGGTTTCCCTTGGAAATTCTTCTAAGTGTGGAGTTATGGAACTTTATAATATTCCTCTAAAATCAGCCGAACTACGAATTCCGATTTACTCACCTGTTATCAGGAGAGAACGCAGTGCTGCATCTTTTAGCCCAGCACTGACCCTGAAAAGTAATTCTAACCGTACTTACCAGTAACTTGAATTTCCTTCCATAGGCTAACATTGACTGGTTTCACTTGGAAATTCTTCTAAGTGTGGAGTTTTGGAACTTTATAATATTCCTCTAAAATCAGCCGAACTACGGATTCCGATTTACTCACCTGTTATCAGGAGAGAACCCAGTGCTGCATCTTTTAGCCCAGCACTGAACCTGAAAAGTAATTCTAACCGTACTTACCAGTAACTTGAATTTCCATCCATAGGCTAACATTGACTGGTTTCCTTGGAAATTCTTCTAAGTGTGGAGTTTTGGAACTTTATAATATTCCTCTAAAATCAGCCGAATTTCGAATTCCGATTTACTCACCTGTTATCAGGAGAGAACCCAGTGCTGCATCTTTTAGCCCAGCACTGACCCTGAAAAGTAATTCTAACCGTACTTACCAGTAACTTGAATTTCCTTCCATAGGCTAACATTGACTGGTTTCACTTGGAAATTCTTCTAAGTGTGGAGTTTTGGAACTTTATAATATTCCTCTAAAATCAGCCGAACTACGAATTCCGATTTACTCACCTGTTACCAGGAGAGAACCCAGTGCTGCATCTTTTAGCCCAGCACTGACCCTGAAAAGTAATTCTAACCGTACTTACCAGCAAGTTGAATTTCCTTCCATAGGCTAACATTGACTGGTTTCCCTTGGAAATTCTTCTAAGTGTGGAGTTTTGGAACTTTATAATATTCCTCTAAAATCAGCCGAACTACGAATTCCGATTTACTCACCTGTTATCAGGAGAGAACCCAGTGCTGCATCCTTTAGCCCAGCACTGACCCTGAAAAGTAATTCTAACCGTACTTACCAGTAACTTGAATTTCCTTCCATAGGCTAACATTGACTGGTTTCCCTTGGAAATTCTTCTAAGTGTGGAGTTATGGAACTTTATAATATTCCTCTAAAATCAGCTGAACTACGAATTCCGATTTACTCATCTGTTATCAGGAGAGAACCCACTGCTGCATCTTTTAGCCCAGCACTGAGCCTGAAAAGTAATTCTAACCGTACTTACCAGTAACTTGAATATCCTTCCATAGGCTAACATTGACTGGTTTCACTTGGAAATTCTTCTAAGTGTGGAGTTTTGGAACTTTATAATATTCCAATAAAATCAGCCGAATTACGAATTCCGATTTACTCACCTGTTATCAGGAGAGAACCCAGTGCTGCATCTTTTAGCCCAGCACTGACCCTGAAAAGTAATTCTAACCGTACTTACCAGTAACTTGAATTTCCTTCCATAGGCTAACATTGACTGGTTTCACTTGGAAATTCTTCTAAGTGTGGAGTTTTGGAACTTTATAATATTCCTCTAAAATCAGCCGAACTACGAATTCCGATTTACTCACCTGTTATCAGGAGAGAACCCAGTGCTGCATCTTTTAGCCCAGCACTGAGCCTGAAAAGTAATTCTAACCGTACTTACCAGTAACTTGAATTTCCTTCCATAGGCTAACATTGACTGGTTTCCCTTGGAAATTCTTCTAAGTGTGGAGTTTTGGAACTTTATAATATTCCTCTAAAATCAGCCGAACTACGAATTCCGATTTACTCACCTGTTATCAGGAGAGAACGCAGTGCTGCATCTTTTAGCCCAGCACTGACCCTGAAAAGTAATTCTAACCGTACTTACCAGTAACTTGAATTTCCTTCCATAGGCTAACATTGACTGGTTTCACTTGGAAATTCTTCTAAGTGTGGAGTTTTGGAACTTTATAATATTCCAATAAAATCAGCCGAACTACGAATTCCGATTTACTCACCTGTTATCAGGAGAGAACCCAGTGCTGCATCTTTTAGCCCAGCACTGACCCTGAAAAGTAATTCTAACCGTACTTACCAACAACTTGAATTTCCTTCCATAGGCTAACATTGACTGGTTTCCCTTGGAAATTCTTCTAAGTGTGGAGTTTTGGAACTTTATAATATTCCAATAAAATCAGCCGAATTACGAATTCCGATTTACTCACCTGTTATCAGGAGAGAACCCAGTGCTGCATCTTTTAGCCCAGCACTGACCCTGAAAAGTAATTCTAACCGTACTTACCAGTAACTTGAATTTCCTTCCATAGGCTAACATTGACTGGTTTCACTTGGAAATTCTTCTAAGTGTGGAGTTTTGGAACTTTATAATATTCCTCTAAAATCAGCCGAACTACGAATTCCGATTTACTCACCTGTTATCAGGAGAGAACCCAGTGCTGCATCTTTTAGCCCAGCACTGACCCTGAAAAGTAATTCTAACCGTACTTACCAGTAACTTGAATTTCCTTCCATAGGCTAACATTGACTGGTTTCACTTGGAAATTCTTCTAAGTGTGGAGTTTTGGAACTTTATAATATTCCTCTAAAATCAGCCGAACTACGAATTCCGATTTACTCACCTGTTATCAGGAGAGAACCCAGTGCTGCATCTATTAGCCCAGCACTGACCCTGAAAAGTAATTCTAACCGTACTTACCAGTAACTTGAATTTCCTTCCATAGGCTAACATTGACTGGTTTCACTTGGAAATTCTTCTAAGTGTGGAGTTTTGGAACTTTATAATATTCCTCTAAAATCAGCCGAACTACGAATTCCGATTTACTCACCTGTTATCAGGAGAGAACCCAGTGCTGCATCTTTTAGCCCAGCACTGACCCTGAAAAGTAATTCTAACCGTACTTACCAGTAACTTGAATTTCCTTCCATAGGCTAACATTGACTGGTTTCACTTGGAAAGTCTTCTAAGTGTGGAGTTTTGGAACTTTATAATATTCCTCTAAAATCAGCCGAACTACGAATTCCGATTTACTCACCTGTTATCAGGAGAGAACCCAGTGCTGCATCTTTTAGCCCAGCACTGACCCTGAAAAGTAATTCTAACCGTACTTACCAGCAAGTTGAATTTCCTTCCATAGGCTAACATTGACTGGTTTCCTTGGAAATTCTTCTAAGTGTGGAGTTTTGGAACTTTATAATATTCCTCTAAAATCAGCCGAACTACGAATTCCGATTTACTCACCTGTTATCAGGAGAGAACCCAGTGCTGCATCCTTTAGCCCAGCACTGACCCTGAAAAGTAATTCTAACCGTACTTACCAGTAACTTGAATTTCCTTCCATAGGCTAACATTGACTGGTTTCCCTTGGAAATTCTTCTAAGTGTGGAGTTATGGAACTTTATAATATTCCTCTAAAATCAGCCGAACTACGAATTCCGATTTACTCATCTGTTATCAGGAGAGAACCCAGTGCTGCATCTTTTAGCCCAGCACTGAGCCTGAAAAGTAATTCTAACCGTACTTACCAGTAACTTGAATATCCTTCCATAGGCTAACATTGACTGGTTTCACTTGGAAATTCTTCTAAGTTTGGAGTTTTGGAACTTTATAATATTCCAATAAAATCAGCCGAATTACGAATTCCGATTTACTCACCTGTTATCAGGAGAGAACCCAGTGCTGCATCTTTTAGCCCAGCACTGACCCTGAAAAGTAATTCTAACCGTACTTACCAGTAACTTGAATTTCCTTCCATAGGCTAACATTGACTGGTTTCACTTGGAAATTCTTCTAAGTGTGGAGTTTTGGAACTTTATAATATTCCAATAAAATCAGCCGAATTACGAATTCCGATTTACTCACCTGTTATCAGGAGAGAACCCAGTGCTGCATCTTTTAGCCCAGCACTGACCCTGAAAAGTAATTCTAACCGTACTTACCAGTAACTTGAATTTCCTTCCATAGGCTAACATTGACTGGTTTCACTTGGAAATTCTTCTAAGTGTGGAGTTTTGGAACTTTATAATATTCCTCTAAAATCAGCCGAACTACGAATTCCGATTTACTCACCTGTTATCAGGAGAGAACCCAGTGCTGCATCTTTTAGCACAGCACTGACCCTGAAAAGTAATTCTAACCGTACTTACCAGTAACTTGAATTTCCTTCCATAGGCTAACATTGACTGGTTTCCCTTGGAAATTCTTCTAAGTGTGGAGTTTTGGAACTTTATAATATTCCTCTAAAATCAGCCGAACTACGAATTCCGATTTACTCACCTGTTATCAGGAGAGAACGCAGTGCTGCATCTTTTAGCCCAGCACTGACCCTGAAAAGTAATTCTAACCGTACTTACCAGTAACTTGAATTTCCTTCCATAGGCTAACATTGACTGGTTTCACTTGGAAATTCTTCTAAGTGTGGAGTTTTGGAACTTTATAATATTCCTCTAAAATCAGCCGAACTACGGATTCCGATTTACTCACCTGTTATCAGGAGAGAACCCAGTGCTGCATCTTTTAGCCCAGCACTGAACCTGAAAAGTAATTCTAACCGTACTTACCAGTAACTTGAATTTCCATCCATAGGCTAACATTGACTGGTTTCCCTTGGAAATTCTTCTAAGTGTGGAGTTTTGGAACTTTATAATATTCCTCTAAAATCAGCCGAATTTCGAATTCCGATTTACTCACCTGTTATCAGGAGAGAACCCAGTGCTGCATCTTTTAGCCCAGCACTGACCCTGAAAAGTAATTCTAACCGTACTTACCAGTAACTTGAATTTCCTTCCATAGGCTAACATTGACTGGTTTCACTTGGAAATTCTTCTAAGTGTGGAGTTTTGGAACTTTATAATATTCCTCTAAAATCAGCCGAACTACGAATTCCGATTTACTCACCTGTTACCAGGAGAGAACCCAGTGCTGCATCTTTTAGCCCAGCACTGACCCTGAAAAGTAATTCTAACCGTACTTACCAGCAAGTTGAATTTCCTTCCATAGGCTAACATTGACTGGTTTCCCTTGGAAATTCTTCTAAGTGTGGAGTTTTGGAACTTTATAATATTCCTCTAAAATCAGCCGAACTACGAATTCCGATTTACTCACCTGTTATCAGGAGAGAACCCAGTGCTGCATCCTTTAGCCCAGCACTGACCCTGAAAAGTAATTCTAACCGTACTTACCAGTAACTTGAATTTCCTTCCATAGGCTAACATTGACTGGTTTCCCTTGGAAATTCTTCTAAGTGTGGAGTTATGGAACTTTATAATATTCCTCTAAAATCAGCTGAACTACGAATTCCGATTTACTCATCTGTTATCAGGAGAGAACCCACTGCTGCATCTTTTAGCCCAGCACTGAGCCTGAAAAGTAATTCTAACCGTACTTACCAGTAACTTGAATATCCTTCCATAGGCTAACATTGACTGGTTTCACTTGGAAATTCTTCTAAGTGTGGAGTTTTGGAACTTTATAATATTCCAATAAAATCAGCCGAATTACGAATTCCGATTTACTCACCTGTTATCAGGAGAGAACCCAGTGCTGCATCTTTTAGCCCAGCACTGACCCTGAAAAGTAATTCTAACCGTACTTACCAGTAACTTGAATTTCCTTCCATAGGCTAACATTGACTGGTTTCACTTGGAAATTCTTCTAAGTGTGGAGTTTTGGAACTTTATAATATTCCTCTAAAATCAGCCGAACTACGAATTCCGATTTACTCACCTGTTATCAGGAGAGAACCCAGTGCTGCATCTTTTAGCCCAGCACTGAGCCTGAAAAGTAATTCTAACCGTACTTACCAGTAACTTGAATTTCCTTCCATAGGCTAACATTGACTGGTTTCCCTTGGAAATTCTTCTAAGTGTGGAGTTTTGGAACTTTATAATATTCCTCTAAAATCAGCCGAACTACGAATTCTGATTTACTCACCTGTTATCAGGAGAGAACGCAGTGCTGCATCTTTTAGCCCAGCACTGACCCTGAAAAGTAATTCTAACCGTACTTACCAGTAACTTGAATTTCCTTCCATAGGCTAACATTGACTGGTTTCACTTGGAAATTCTTCTAAGTGTGGAGTTTTGGAACTTTATAATATTCCAATAAAATCAGCCGAACTACGAATTCCGATTTACTCACCTGTTATCAGGAGAGAACCCAGTGCTGCATCTTTTAGCCCAGCACTGACCCTGAAAAGTAATTCTAACCGTACTTACCAACAACTTGAATTTCCTTCCATAGGCTAACATTGACTGGTTTCCCTTGGAAATTCTTCTAAGTGTGGAGTTTTGGAACTTTATAATATTCCAATAAAATCAGCCGAATTACGAATTCCGATTTACTCACCTGTTATCAGGAGAGAACCCAGTGCTGCATCTTTTAGCCCAGCACTGACCCTGAAAAGTAATTCTAACCGTACTTACCAGTAACTTGAATTTCCTTCCATAGGCTAACATTGACTGGTTTCACTTGGAAATTCTTCTAAGTGTGGAGTTTTGGAACTTTATAATATTCCTCTAAAATCAGCCGAACTACGAATTCCGATTTACTCACCTGTTATCAGGAGAGAACCCAGTGCTGCATCTTTTAGCCCAGCACTGACCCTGAAAAGTAATTCTAACCGTACTTACCAGTAACTTGAATTTCCTTCCATAGGCTAACATTGACTGGTTTCACTTGGAAATTCTTCTAAGTGTGGAGTTTTGGAACTTTATAATATTCCTCTAAAATCAGCCGAACTACGAATTCCGATTTACTCACCTGTTATCAGGAGAGAACCCAGTGCTGCATCTATTAGCCCAGCACTGACCCTGAAAAGTAATTCTAACCGTACTTACCAGTAACTTGAATTTCCTTCCATAGGCTAACATTGACTGGTTTCACTTGGAAATTCTTCTAAGTGTGGAGTTTTGGAACATTATAATATTCCTCTAAAATCAGCCGAACTACGAATTCCGATTTACTCACCTGTTATCAGGAGAGAACCCAGTGCTGCATCTTTTAGCCCAGCACTGAACCTGAAAAGTAATTCTAACCGTACTTACCAGTAACTTGAATTTCCTTCCATAGGCTAACATTGACTGGTTTCCCTTGGAAGTTCTTCTAAGTGTGGAGTTTTGGAACTTTATAATATTCCTCTAAAATCAGCCGAACTACGAATTCCGATTTACTCACCTGTTATCAGGAGAGAACCCAGTGCTGCATCTTTTAGCCCAGCACTGACCCTGAAAAGTAATTCTAACCGTACTTACCAGTAACTTGAATTTCCTTCCATAGGCTAACATTGACTGGTTTCACTTGGAAAGTCTTCTAAGTGTGGAGTTTTGGAACTTTATAATATTCCTCTAAAATCAGCCGAACTACGAATTCCGATTTACTCACCTGTTATCAGGAGAGAACCCAGTGCTGCATCTTTTAGCCCAGCACTGACCCTGAAAAGTAATTCTAACCGTACTTACCAGCAAGTTGAATTTCCTTCCATAGGCTAACATTGACTGGTTTCCCTTGGAAATTCTTCTAAGTGTGGAGTTTTGGAACTTTATAATATTCCTCTAAAATCAGCCGAACTACGAATTCCGATTTACTCACCTGTTATCAGGAGAGAACCCAGTGCTGCATCCTTTAGCCCAGCACTGACCCTGAAAAGTAATTCTAACCGTACTTACCAGTAACTTGAATTTCCTTCCATAGGCTAACATTGACTGGTTTCCCTTGGAAATTCTTCTAAGTGTGGAGTTATGGAACTTTATAATATTCCTCTAAAATCAGCCGAACTACGAATTCCGATTTACTCATCTGTTATCAGGAGAGAACCCAGTGCTGCATCTTTTAGCCCAGCACTGAGCCTGAAAAGTAATTCTAACCGTACTTACCAGTAACTTGAATATCCTTCCATAGGCTAACATTGACTGGTTTCACTTGGAAATTCTTCTAAGTGTGGAGTTTTGGAACTTTATAATATTCCAATAAAATCAGCCGAATTACGAATTCCGATTTACTCACCTGTTATCAGGAGAGAACCCAGTGCTGCATCTTTTAGCCCAGCACTGACCCTGAAAAGTAATTCTAACCGTACTTACCAGTAACTTGAATTTCCTTCCATAGGCTAACATTGACTGGTTTCCCTTGGAAATTCTTCTAAGTGTGGAGTTTTGGAACTTTATAATATTCCTCTAAAATCAGCCGAACTACGAATTCCGATTTACTCATCTGTTATCAGGAGAGAACCCAGTGCTGCATCTTTTAGCCCAGCACTGAGCCTGAAAAGTAATTCTAACCGTACTTACCAGTAACTTGAATATCCTTCCATAGGCTAACATTGACTGGTTTCACTTGGAAATTCTTCTAAGTGTGGAGTTTTGGAACTTTATAATATTCCTCTAAAATCAGCCGAACTACGAATTCCGATTTACTCACCTGTTATCAGGAGAGAACCCAGTGCTGCATCTTTTAGCACAGCACTGACCCTGAAAAGTAATTCTAACCGTACTTACCAGTAACTTGAATTTCCTTCCATAGGCTAACATTGACTGGTTTCCCTTGGAAATTCTTCTAAGTGTGGAGTTTTGGAACTTTATAATATTCCTCTAAAATCAGCCGAACTACGAATTCCGATTTACTCACCTGTTATCAGGAGAGAACGCAGTGCTGCATCTTTTAGCCCAGCACTGACCCTGAAAAGTAATTCTAACCGTACTTACCAGTAACTTGAATTTCCTTCCATAGGCTAACATTGACTGGTTTCACTTGGAAATTCTTCTAAGTGTGGAGTTTTGGAACTTTATAATATTCCTCTAAAATCAGCCGAACTACGGATTCCGATTTACTCACCTGTTATCAGGAGAGAACCCAGTGCTGCATCTTTTAGCCCAGCACTGAACCTGAAAAGTAATTCTAACCGTACTTACCAGTAACTTGAATTTCCATCCATAGGCTAACATTGACTGGTTTCCCTTGGAAATTCTTCTAAGTGTGGAGTTTTGGAACATTATAATATTCCTCTAAAATCAGCCGAATTTCGAATTCCGATTTACTCACCTGTTATCAGGAGAGAACCCAGTGCTGCATCTTTTAGCCCAGCACTGACCCTGAAAAGTAATTCTAACCGTACTTACCAGTAACTTGAATTTCCTTCCATAGGCTAACATTGACTGGTTTCACTTGGAAATTCTTCTAAGTGTGGAGTTTTGGAACTTTATAATATTCCTCTAAAATCAGCCGAACTACGAATTCCGATTTACTCACCTGTTACCAGGAGAGAACCCAGTGCTGCATCTTTTAGCCCAGCACTGACCCTGAAAAGTAATTCTAACCGTACTTACCAGCAAGTTGAATTTCCTTCCATAGGCTAACATTGACTGGTTTCACTTGGAAATTCTTCTAAGTGTGGAGTTTTGGAACTTTATAATATTCCTCTAAAATCAGCCGAACTACGAATTCCGATTTACTCACCTGTTATCAGGAGAGAACCCAGTGCTGCATCCTTTAGCCCAGCACTGACCCTGAAAAGTAATTCTAACCGTACTTACCAGTAACTTGAATTTCCTTCCATAGGCTAACATTGACTGGTTTCCCTTGGAAATTCTTCTAAGTGTGGAGTTATGGAACTTTATAATATTCCTCTAAAATCAGCTGAACTACGAATTCCGATTTACTCATCTGTTATCAGGAGAGAACCCACTGCTGCATCTTTTAGCCCAGCACTGAGCCTGAAAAGTAATTCTAACCGTACTTACCAGTAACTTGAATATCCTTCCATAGGCTAACATTGACTGGTTTCACTTGGAAATTCTTCTAAGTGTGGAGTTTTGGAACTTTATAATATTCCAATAAAATCAGCCGAACTACGAATTCCGATTTACTCACCTGTTATCAGGAGAGAACCCAGTGCTGCATCTTTTAGCCCAGCACTGACCCTGAAAAGTAATTCTAACCGTACTTACCAGTAACTTGAATTTCCTTCCATAGGCTAACATTGACTGGTTTCACTTGGAAATTCTTCTAAGTGTGGAGTTTTGGAACTTTATAATATTCCTCTAAAATCAGCCGAACTACGAATTCCGATTTACTCACCTGTTATCAGGAGAGAACCCAGTGCTGCATCTTTTAGCCCAGCACTGAGCCTGAAAAGTAATTCAAACCGTACTTACCAGTAACTTGAATTTCCTTCCATGGGCTAACATTGACTGGTTTCCCTTGGAAATTCTTCTAAGTGTGGAGTTTTGGAACTTTATAATATTCCTCTAAAATCAGCCGAACTACGAATTCCGATTTACTCACCTGTTATCAGGAGAGAACGCAGTGCTGCATCTTTTAGCCCAGCACTGACCCTGAAAAGTAATTCTAACCGTACTTACCAGTAACTTGAATTTCCTTCCATAGGCTAACATTGACTGGTTTCACTTGGAAATTCTTCTAAGTGTGGAGTTTTGGAACTTTATAATATTCCAATAAAATCAGCCGAACTACGAATTCCGATTTACTCACCTGTTATCAGGAGAGAACCCAGTGCTGCATCTTTTAGCCCAGCACTGACCCTGAAAAGTAATTCTAACCGTACTTACCAACAACTTGAATTTCCTTCCATAGGCTAACATTGACTGGTTTCCCTTGGAAATTCTTCTAAGTGTGGAGTTTTGGAACTTTATAATATTCCAATAAAATCAGCCGAATTACGAATTCCGATTTACTCACCTGTTATCAGGAGAGAACCCAGTGCTGCATCTTTTAGCCCAGCACTGACCCTGAAAAGTAATTCTAACCGTACTTACCAGTAACTTGAATTTCCTTCCATAGGCTAACATTGACTGGTTTCACTTGGAAATTCTTCTAAGTGTGGAGTTTTGGAACTTTATAATATTCCTCTAAAATCAGCCGAACTACGAATTCCGATTTACTCACCTGTTATCAGGAGAGAACCCAGTGCTGCATCTTTTAGCACAGCACTGACCCTGAAAAGTAATTCTAACCGTACTTACCAGTAACTTGAATTTCCTTCCATAGGCTAACATTGACTGGTTTCACTTGGAAATTCTTCTAAGTGTGGAGTTTTGGAACTTTATAATATTCCTCTAAAATCAGCCGAACTACGAATTCCGATTTACTCACCTGTTATCAGGAGAGAACGCAGTGCTGCATCTTTTAGCCCAGCACTGACCCTGAAAAGTAATTCTAACCGTACTTACCAGTAACTTGAATTTCCTTCCATAGGCTAACATTGACTGGTTTCACTTGGAAATTCTTCTAAGTGTGGAGTTTTGGAACTTTATAATATTCCTCTAAAATCAGCCGAACTACGGATTCCGATTTACTCACCTGTTATCAGGAGAGAACCCAGTGCTGCATCTTTTAGCCCAGCACTGAACCTGAAAAGTAATTCTAACCGTACTTACCAGTAACTTGAATTTCCATCCATAGGCTAACATTGACTGGTTTCCTTGGAAATTCTTCTAAGTGTGGAGTTTTGGAACTTTATAATATTCCTCTAAAATCAGCCGAATTTCGAATTCCGATTTACTCACCTGTTATCAGGAGAGAACCCAGTGCTGCATCTTTTAGCCCAGCACTGACCCTGAAAAGTAATTCTAACCGTACTTACCAGTAACTTGAATTTCCTTCCATAGGCTAACATTGACTGGTTTCACTTGGAAATTCTTCTAAGTGTGGAGTTTTGGAACTTTATAATATTCCTCTAAAATCAGCCGAACTACGAATTCCGATTTACTCACCTGTTACCAGGAGAGAACCCAGTGCTGCATCTTTTAGCCCAGCACTGACCCTGAAAAGTAATTCTAACCGTACTTACCAGCAAGTTGAATTTCCTTCCATAGGCTAACATTGACTGGTTTCCCTTGGAAATTCTTCTAAGTGTGGAGTTTTGGAACTTTATAATATTCCTCTAAAATCAGCCGAACTACGAATTCCGATTTACTCACCTGTTATCAGGAGAGAACCCAGTGCTGCATCCTTTAGCCCAGCACTGACCCTGAAAAGTAATTCTAACCGTACTTACCAGTAACTTGAATTTCCTTCCATAGGCTAACATTGACTGGTTTCCCTTGGAAATTCTTCTAAGTGTGGAGTTATGGAACTTTATAATATTCCTCTAAAATCAGCTGAACTACGAATTCCGATTTACTCATCTGTTATCAGGAGAGAACCCACTGCTGCATCTTTTAGCCCAGCACTGACCCTGAAAAGTAATTCTAACCGTACTTACCAGTAACTTGAATTTCCTTCCATAGGCTAACATTGACTGGTTTCCCTTGGAAATTCTTCTAAGTGTGGAGTTATGGAACTTTATAATATTCCTCTAAAATCAGCCGAACTACGAATTCCGATTTACTCATCTGTTATCAGGAGAGAACCCAGTGCTGCATCTTTTAGCCCAGCACTGAGCCTGAAAAGTAATTCTAACCGTACTTACCAGTAACTTGAATATCCTTCCATAGGCTAACATTGACTGGTTTCACTTGGAAATTCTTCTAAGTGTGGAGTTTTGGAACTTTATAATATTCCTCTAAAATCAGCCGAACTACGAATTCCGATTTACTCACCTGTTATCAGGAGAGAACCCAGTGCTGCATCTTTTAGCACAGCACTGACCCTGAAAAGTAATTCTAACCGTACTTACCAGTAACTTGAATTTCCTTCCATAGGCTAACATTGACTGGTTTCCCTTGGAAATTCTTCTAAGTGTGGAGTTTTGGAACTTTATAATATTCCTCTAAAATCAGCCGAACTACGAATTCCGATTTACTCACCTGTTATCAGGAGAGAACGCAGTGCTGCATCTTTTAGCCCAGCACTGACCCTGAAAAGTAATTCTAACCGTACTTACCAGTAACTTGAATTTCCTTCCATAGGCTAACATTGACTGGTTTCACTTGGAAATTCTTCTAAGTGTGGAGTTTTGGAACTTTATAATATTCCTCTAAAATCAGCCGAACTACGGATTCCGATTTACTCACCTGTTATCAGGAGAGAACCCAGTGCTGCATCTTTTAGCCCAGCACTGAACCTGAAAAGTAATTCTAACCGTACTTACCAGTAACTTGAATTTCCATCCATAGGCTAACATTGACTGGTTTCCCTTGGAAATTCTTCTAAGTGTGGAGTTTTGGAACTTTATAATATTCCTCTAAAATCAGCCGAACTTCGAATTCCGATTTACTCACCTGTTATCAGGAGAGAACCCAGTGCTGCATCTTTTAGCCCAGCACTGACCCTGAAAAGTAATTCTAACCGTACTTACCAGTAACTTGAATTTCCTTCCATAGGCTAACATTGACTGGTTTCACTTGGAAATTCTTCTAAGTGTGGAGTTTTGGAACTTTATAATATTCCTCTAAAATCAGCCGAACTACGAATTCCGATTTACTCACCTGTTACCAGGAGAGAACCCAGTGCTGCATCTTTTAGCCCAGCACTGACCCTGAAAAGTAATTCTAACCGTACTTACCAGCAAGTTGAATTTCCTTCCATAGGCTAACATTGACTGGTTTCCCTTGGAAATTCTTCTAAGTGTGGAGTTTTGGAACTTTATAATATTCCTCTAAAATCAGCCGAACTACGAATTCCGATTTACTCACCTGTTATCAGGAGAGAACCCAGTGCTGCATCCTTTAGCCCAGCACTGACCCTGAAAAGTAATTCTAACCGTACTTACCAGTAACTTGAATTTCCTTCCATAGGCTAACATTGACTGGTTTCCCTTGGAAATTCTTCTAAGTGTGGAGTTATGGAACTTTATAATATTCCTCTAAAATCAGCTGAACTACGAATTCCGATTTACTCATCTGTTATCAGGAGAGAACCCACTGCTGCATCTTTTAGCCCAGCACTGAGCCTGAAAAGTAATTCTAACCGTACTTACCAGTAACTTGAATATCCTTCCATAGGCTAACATTGACTGGTTTCACTTGGAAATTCTTCTAAGTGTGGAGTTTTGGAACTTTATAATATTCCAATAAAATCAGCCGAATTACGAATTCCGATTTACTCACCTGTTATCAGGAGAGAACCCAGTGCTGCATCTTTTAGCCCAGCACTGACCCTGAAAAGTAATTCTAACCGTACTTACCAGTAACTTGAATTTCCTTCCATAGGCTAACATTGACTGGTTTCACTTGGAAATTCTTCTAAGTGTGGAGTTTTGGAACTTTATAATATTCCTCTAAAATCAGCCGAACTACGAATTCCGATTTACTCACCTGTTATCAGGAGAGAACCCAGTGCTGCATCTTTTAGCCCAGCACTGAGCCTGAAAAGTAATTCTAACCGTACTTACCAGTAACTTGAATTTCCTTCCATAGGCTAACATTGACTGGTTTCCCTTGGAAATTCTTCTAAGTGTGGAGTTTTGGAACTTTATAATATTCCTCTAAAATCAGCCGAACTACGAATTCCGATTTACTCACCTGTTATCAGGAGAGAACGCAGTGCTGCATCTTTTAGCCCAGCACTGACCCTGAAAAGTAATTCTAACCGTACTTACCAGTAACTTGAATTTCCTTCCATAGGCTAACATTGACTGGTTTCACTTGGAAATTCTTCTAAGTGTGGAGTTTTGGAACTTTATAATATTCCAATAAAATCAGCCGAACTACGAATTCCGATTTACTCACCTGTTATCAGGAGAGAACCCAGTGCTGCATCTTTTAGCCCAGCACTGACCCTGAAAAGTAATTCTAACCGTACTTACCAACAACTTGAATTTCCTTCCATAGGCTAACATTGACTGGTTTCCCTTGGAAATTCTTCAAAGTGTGGAGTTTTGGAACTTTATAATATTCCAATAAAATCAGCCGAACTACGAATTCCGATTTACTCACCTGTTATCAGGAGAGAACCCAGTGCTGCATCTTTTAGCCCAGCACTGACCCTGAAAAGTAATTCTAACCGTACTTACCAGTAACTTGAATTTCCTTCCATAGGCTAACATTGACTGGTTTCACTTGGAAATTCTTCTAAGTGTGGAGTTTTGGAACTTTATAATATTCCTCTAAAATCAGCCGAACTACGAATTCCGATTTACTCACCTGTTATCAGGAGAGAACCCAGTGCTGCATCTTTTAGCACAGCACTGACCCTGAAAAGTAATTCTAACCGTACTTACCAGTAACTTGAATTTCCTTCCATAGGCTAACATTGACTGGTTTCCCTTGGAAATTCTTCTAAGTGTGGAGTTTTGGAACTTTATAATATTCCTCTAAAATCAGCCGAACTACGAATTCCGATTTACTCACCTGTTATCAGGAGAGAACGCAGTGCTGCATCTTTTAGCCCAGCACTGACCCTGAAAAGTAATTCTAACCGTACTTACCAGTAACTTGAATTTCCTTCCATAGGCTAACATTGACTGGTTTCACTTGGAAATTCTTCTAAGTGTGGAGTTTTGGAACTTTATAATATTCCTCTAAAATCAGCCGAACTACGGATTCCGATTTACTCACCTGTTATCAGGAGAGAACCCAGTGCTGCATCTTTTAGCCCAGCACTGAACCTGAAAAGTAATTCTAACCGTACTTACCAGTAACTTGAATTTCCATCCATAGGCTAACATTGACTGGTTTCCCTTGGAAATTCTTCTAAGTGTGGAGTTTTGGAACTTTATAATATTCCTCTAAAATCAGCCGAACTTCGAATTCCGATTTACTCACCTGTTATCAGGAGAGAACCCAGTGCTGCATCTTTTAGCCCAGCACTGACCCTGAAAAGTAATTCTAACCGTACTTACCAGTAACTTGAATTTCCTTCCATAGGCTAACATTGACTGGTTTCACTTGGAAATTCTTCTAAGTGTGGAGTTTTGGAACTTTATAATATTCCTCTAAAATCAGCCGAACTACGAATTCCGATTTACTCACCTGTTACCAGGAGAGAACCCAGTGCTGCATCTTTTAGCCCAGCACTGACCCTGAAAAGTAATTCTAACCGTACTTACCAGCAAGTTGAATTTCCTTCCATAGGCTAACATTGACTGGTTTCCCTTGGAAATTCTTCTAAGTGTGGAGTTTTGGAACTTTATAATATTCCTCTAAAATCAGCCGAACTACGAATTCCGATTTACTCACCTGTTATCAGGAGAGAACCCAGTGCTGCATCCTTTAGCCCAGCACTGACCCTGAAAAGTAATTCTAACCGTACTTACCAGTAACTTGAATTTCCTTCCATAGGCTAACATTGACTGGTTTCCCTTGGAAATTCTTCTAAGTGTGGAGTTATGGAACTTTATAATATTCCTCTAAAATCAGCTGAACTACGAATTCCGATTTACTCATCTGTTATCAGGAGAGAACCCACTGCTGCATCTTTTAGCCCAGCACTGAGCCTGAAAAGTAATTCTAACCGTACTTACCAGTAACTTGAATATCCTTCCATAGGCTAACATTGACTGGTTTCACTTGGAAATTCTTCTAAGTGTGGAGTTTTGGAACTTTATAATATTCCAATAAAATCAGCCGAATTACGAATTCCGATTTACTCACCTGTTATCAGGAGAGAACCCAGTGCTGCATCTTTTAGCCCAGCACTGACCCTGAAAAGTAATTCTAACCGTACTTACCAGTAACTTGAATTTCCTTCCATAGGCTAACATTGACTGGTTTCACTTGGAAATTCTTCTAAGTGTGGAGTTTTGGAACTTTATAATATTCCTCTAAAATCAGCCGAACTACGAATTCCGATTTACTCACCTGTTATCAGGAGAGAACCCAGTGCTGCATCTTTTAGCCCAGCACTGAGCCTGAAAAGTAATTCTAACCGTACTTACCAGTAACTTGAATTTCCTTCCATAGGCTAACATTGACTGGTTTCCCTTGGAAATTCTTCTAAGTGTGGAGTTTTGGAACTTTATAATATTCCTCTAAAATCAGCCGAACTACGAATTCCGATTTACTCACCTGTTATCAGGAGAGAACGCAGTGCTGCATCTTTTAGCCCAGCACTGACCCTGAAAAGTAATTCTAACCGTACTTACCAGTAACTTGAATTTCCTTCCATAGGCTAACATTGACTGGTTTCACTTGGAAATTCTTCTAAGTGTGGAGTTTTGGAACTTTATAATATTCCAATAAAATCAGCCGAACTACGAATTCCGATTTACTCACCTGTTATCAGGAGAGAACCCAGTGCTGCATCTTTTAGCCCAGCACTGACCCTGAAAAGTAATTCTAACCGTACTTACCAACAACTTGAATTTCCTTCCATAGGCTAACATTGACTGGTTTCCCTTGGAAATTCTTCTAAGTGTGGAGTTTTGGAACTTTATAATATTCCAATAAAATCAGCCGAATTACGAATTCCGATTTACTCACCTGTTATCAGGAGAGAACCCAGTGCTGCATCTTTTAGCCCAGCACTGACCCTGAAAAGTAATTCTAACCGTACTTACCAGTAACTTGAATTTCCTTCCATAGGCTAACATTGACTGGTTTCACTTGGAAATTCTTCTAAGTGTGGAGTTTTGGAACTTTATAATATTCCTCTAAAATCAGCCGAACTACGAATTCCGATTTACTCACCTGTTATCAGGAGAGAACCCAGTGCTGCATCTTTTAGCCCAGCACTGACCCTGAAAAGTAATTCTAACCGTACTTACCAGTAACTTGAATTTCCTTCCATAGGCTAACATTGACTGGTTTCACTTGGAAATTCTTCTAAGTGTGGAGTTTTGGAACTTTATAATATTCCTCTAAAATCAGCCGAACTACGAATTCCGATTTACTCACCTGTTATCAGGAGAGAACCCAGTGCTGCATCTATTAGCCCAGCACTGACCCTGAAAAGTAATTCTAACCGTACTTACCAGTAACTTGAATTTCCTTCCATAGGCTAACATTGACTGGTTTCACTTGGAAATTCTTCTAAGTGTGGAGTTTTGGAACATTATAATATTCCTCTAAAATCAGCCGAACTACGAATTCCGATTTACTCACCTGTTATCAGGAGAGAACCCAGTGCTGCATCTTTTAGCCCAGCACTGAACCTGAAAAGTAATTCTAACCGTACTTACCAGTAACTTGAATTTCCTTCCATAGGCTAACATTGACTGGTTTCCTTGGAAATTCTTCTAAGTGTGGAGTTTTGGAACTTTATAATATTCCTCTAAAATCAGCCGAACTACGAATTCCGATTTACTCACCTGTTATCAGGAGAGAACCCAGTGCTGCATCTTTTAGCCCAGCACTGACCCTGAAAAGTAATTCTAACCGTACTTACCAGTAACTTGAATTTCCTTCCATAGGCTAACATTGACTGGTTTCACTTGGAAAGTCTTCTAAGTGTGGAGTTTTGGAACTTTATAATATTCCTCTAAAATCAGCCGAACTACGAATTCCGATTTACTCACCTGTTATCAGGAGAGAACCCAGTGCTGCATCTTTTAGCCCAGCACTGACCCTGAAAAGTAATTCTAACCGTACTTACCAGCAAGTTGAATTTCCTTCCATAGGCAAACATTGACTGGTTTCCCTTGGAAATTCTTCTAAGTGTGGAGTTTTGGAACTTTATAATATTCCTCTAAAATCAGCCGAACTACGAATTCCGATTTACTCACCTGTTATCAGGAGAGAACCCAGTGCTGCATCCTTTAGCCCAGCACTGACCCTGAAAAGTAATTCTAACCGTACTTACCAGTAACTTGAATTTCCTTCCATAGGCTAACATTGACTGGTTTCCTTGGAAATTCTTCTAAGTGTGGAGTTATGGAACTTTATAATATTCCTCTAAAATCAGCCGAACTACGAATTCCGATTTACTCATCTGTTATCAGGAGAGAACCCAGTGCTGCATCTTTTAGCCCAGCACTGAGCCTGAAAAGTAATTCTAACCGTACTTACCAGTAACTTGAATATCCTTCCATAGGCTAACATTGACTGGTTTCACTTGGAAATTCTTCTAAGTTTGGAGTTTTGGAACTTTATAATATTCCAATAAAATCAGCCGAATTACGAATTCCGATTTACTCACCTGTTATCAGGAGAGAACCCAGTGCTGCATCTTTTAGCCCAGCACTGACCCTGAAAAGTAATTCTAACCGTACTTACCAGTAACTTGAATTTCCTTCCATAGGCTAACATTGACTGGTTTCACTTGGAAATTCTTCTAAGTGTGGAGTTTTGGAACTTTATAATATTCCAATAAAATCAGCCGAATTACGAATTCCGATTTACTCACCTGTTATCAGGAGAGAACCCAGTGCTGCATCTTTTAGCCCAGCACTGACCCTGAAAAGTAATTCTAACCGTACTTACCAGTAACTTGAATTTCCTTCCATAGGCTAACATTGACTGGTTTCACTTGGAAATTCTTCTAAGTGTGGAGTTTTGGAACTTTATAATATTCCTCTAAAATCAGCCGAACTACGGATTCCGATTTACTCACCTGTTATCAGGAGAGAACCCAGTGCTGCATCTTTTAGCCCAGCACTGAACCTGAAAAGTAATTCTAACCGTACTTACCAGTAACTTGAATTTCCATCCATAGGCTAACATTGACTGGTTTCCCTTGGAAATTCTTCTAAGTGTGGAGTTTTGGAACTTTATAATATTCCTCTAAAATCAGCCGAATTTCGAATTCCGATTTACTCACCTGTTATCAGGAGAGAACCCAGTGCTGCATCTTTTAGCCCAGCACTGACCCTGAAAAGTAATTCTAACCGTACTTACCAGTAACTTGAATTTCCTTCCATAGGCTAACATTGACTGGTTTCACTTGGAAATTCTTCTAAGTGTGGAGTTTTGGAACTTTATAATATTCCTCTAAAATCAGCCGAACTACGAATTCCGATTTACTCACCTGTTACCAGGAGAGAACCCAGTGCTGCATCTTTTAGCCCAGCACTGACCCTGAAAAGTAATTCTAACCGTACTTACCAGCAAGTTTAATTTCCTTCCATAGGCTAACATTGACTGGTTTCCCTTGGAAATTCTTCTAAGTGTGGAGTTTTGGAACTTTATAATATTCCTCTAAAATCAGCCGAACTACGAATTCCGATTTACTCACCTGTTATCAGGAGAGAACCCAGTGCTGCATCCTTTAGCCCAGCACTGACCCTGAAAAGTAATTCTAACCGTACTTACCAGTAACTTGAATTTCCTTCCATAGGCTAACATTGACTGGTTTCCCTTGGAAATTCTTCTAAGTGTGGAGTTATGGAACTTTATAATATTCCTCTAAAATCAGCTGAACTACGAATTCCGATTTACTCATCTGTTATCAGGAGAGAACCCACTGCTGCATCTTTTAGCCCAGCACTGAGCCTGAAAAGTAATTCTAACCGTACTTACCAGTAACTTGAATATCCTTCCATAGGCTAACATTGACTGGTTTCACTTGGAAATTCTTCTAAGTGTGGAGTTTTGGAACTTTATAATATTCCAATAAAATCAGCCGAATTACGAATTCCGATTTACTCACCTGTTATCAGGAGAGAACCCAGTGCTGCATCTTTTAGCCCAGCACTGACCCTGAAAAATAATTCTAACCGTACTTACCAGTAACTTGAATTTCCTTCCATAGGCTAACATTGACTGGTTTCACTTGGAAATTCTTCTAAGTGTGGAGTTTTGGAACTTTATAATATTCCTCTAAAATCAGCCGAACTACGAATTCCGATTTACTCACCTGTTATCAGGAGAGAACCCAGTGCTGCATCTTTTAGCACAGCACTGACCCTGAAAAGTAATTCTAACCGTACTTACCAGTAACTTGAATTTCCTTCCATAGGCTAACATTGACTGGTTTCCCTTGGAAATTCTTCTAAGTGTGGAGTTTTGGAACTTTATAATATTCCTCTAAAATCAGCCGAACTACGAATTCCGATTTACTCACCTGTTATCAGGAGAGAACGCAGTGCTGCATCTTTTAGCCCAGCACTGACCCTGAAAAGTAATTCTAACCGTACTTACCAGTAACTTGAATTTCCTTCCATAGGCTAACATTGACTGGTTTCACTTGGAAATTCTTCTAAGTGTGGAGTTTTGGAACTTTATAATATTCCTCTAAAATCAGCCGAACTACGGATTCCGATTTACTCACCTGTTATCAGGAGAGAACCCAGTGCTGCATCTTTTAGCCCAGCACTGACCCTGAAAAGTAATTCTAACCGTACTTACCAGTAACTTGAATTTCCTTCCATAGGCTAACATTGACTGGTTTCACTTGGAAATTCTTCTAAGTGTGGAGTTTTGGAACTTTATAATATTCCTCTAAAATCAGCCGAACTACGAATTCCGATTTACTCATCTGTTATCAGGAGAGAACCCAGTGCTGCATCTTTTAGCCCAGCACTGAGCCTGACAAGTAATTCTAACCGTACTTACCAGTAACTTGAATTTCCTTAGATAGGCTAACATTGACTGGTTTCACTTGGAAATTCTTCTAAGTGTGGAGTTTTGGAACTTTATAATATTCCTCTAAAATCAGCCGAACTACGAATTCCGATTTACTCACCTGTTATCAGGAGAGAACCCAGTGCTGCATCTTTTAGCACAGCACTGACCCTGAAAAGTAATTCTAACCGTACTTACCAGTAACTTGAATTTCCTTCCATAGGCTAACATTGACTGGTTTCCCTTGGAAATTCTTCTAAGTGTGGAGTTTTGGAACTTTATAATATTCCTCTAAAATCAGCCGAACTACGAATTCCGATTTACTCACCTGTTATCAGGAGAGAACGCAGTGCTGCATCTTTTAGCCCAGCACTGACCCTGAAAAGTAATTCTAACCGTACTTACCAGTAATTTGAATTTCCTTCCATAGGCTAACATTGACTGGTTTCACTTGGAAATTCTTCTAAGTGTGGAGTTTTGGAACTTTATAATATTCCAATAAAATCAGCCGAACTACGAATTCCGATTTACTCACCTGTTATCAGGAGAGAACCCAGTGCTGCATCTTTTAGCCCAGCACTGACCTTGAAAAGTAATTCTAACCGTACTTACCAGCAACTTGAATTTCCTTCCATAGGCTAACATTGACTGGTTTCCCTTGGAAATTCTTCTAAGTGTGGAGTTTTGGAACTTTATAATATTCCTCTAAAATCAGCCGAACTACGAATTCCGATTTACTCACCTGTTATCAGGAGAGAACCCAGTGCTGCATCCTTTAGCCCAGCACTGACCCTGAAAAGTAATTCTAACCGTACTTACCAGTAACTTGAATTTCCTTCCATAGGCTAACATTGACTGGTTTCCCTTGGAAATTCTTCTAAGTGTGGAGTTATGGAACTTTATAATATTCCTCTAAAATCAGCTGAACTACGAATTCCGATTTACTCATCTGTTATCAGGAGAGAACCCACTGCTGCATCTTTTAGCCCAGCACTGAGCCTGAAAAGTAATTCTAACCGTACTTACCAGTAACTTGAATATCCTTCCATAGGCTAACATTGACTGGTTTCACTTGGAAATTCTTCTAAGTGTGGAGTTTTGGAACTTTATAATATTCCAATAAAATCAGCCGAATTACGAATTCCGATTTACTCACCTGTTATCAGGAGAGAACCCAGTGCTGCATCTTTTAGCCCAGCACTGACCCTGAAAAGTAATTCTAACCGTACTTACCAGTAACTTGAATTTCCTTCCATAGGCTAACATTGACTGGTTTCCTTGGAAATTCTTCTAAGTGTGGAGTTATGGAACTTTATAATATTCCTCTAAAATCAGCCGAACTACGGATTCCGATTTACTCACCTGTTATCAGGAGAGAACCCAGTGCTGCATCTTTTAGCCCAGCACTGAACCTGAAAAGTAATTCTAACCGTACTTACCAGTAACTTGAATTTCCATCCATAGGCTAACATTGACTGGTTTCCCTTGGAAATTCTTCTAAGTGTGGAGTTTTGGAACTTTATAATATTCCTCTAAAATCAGCCGAATTTCGAATTCCGATTTACTCACCTGTTATCAGGAGAGAACCCAGTGCTGCATCTTTTAGCCCAGCACTGACCCTGAAAAGTAATTCTAACCGTACTTACCAGTAACTTGAATTTCCTTCCATAGGCTAACATTGACTGGTTTCACTTGGAAATTCTTCTAAGTGTGGAGTTTTGGAACTTTATAATATTCCTCTAAAATCAGCCGAACTACGAATTCCGATTTACTCACCTGTTACCAGGAGAGAACCCAGTGCTGCATCTTTTAGCCCAGCACTGACCCTGAAAAGTAATTCTAACCGTACTTACCAGCAAGTTGAATTTCCTTCCATAGGCTAACATTGACTGGTTTCCCTTGGAAATTCTTCTAAGTGTGGAGTTTTGGAACTTTATAATATTCCTCTAAAATCAGCCGAACTACGAATTCCGATTTACTCACCTGTTATCAGGAGAGAACCCAGTGCTGCATCCTTTAGCCCAGCACTGACCCTGAAAAGTAATTCTAACCGTACTTACCAGTAACTTGAATTTCCTTCCATAGGCTAACATTGACTGGTTTCCCTTGGAAATTCTTCTAAGTGTGGAGTTATGGAACTTTATAATATTCCTCTAAAATCAGCTGAACTACGAATTCCGATTTACTCATCTGTTATCAGGAGAGAACCCACTGCTGCATCTTTTAGCCCAGCACTGAGCCTGAAAAGTAATTCTAACCGTACTTACCAGTAACTTGAATATCCTTCCATAGGCTAACATTGACTGGTTTCACTTGGAAATTCTTCTAAGTGTGGAGTTTTGGAACTTTATAATATTCCAATAAAATCAGCCGAATTACGAATTCCGATTTACTCACCTGTTATCAGGAGAGAACCCAGTGCTGCATCTTTTAGCCCAGCACTGACCCTGAAAAGTAATTCTAACCGTACTTACCAGTAACTTGAATTTCCTTCCATAGGCTAACATTGACTGGTTTCACTTGGAAATTCTTCTAAGTGTGGAGTTTTGGAACTTTATAATATTCCTCTAAAATCAGCCGAACTACGAATTCCGATTTACTCACCTGTTATCAGGAGAGAACCCAGTGCTGCATCTTTTAGCCCAGCACTGAGCCTGAAAAGTAATTCTAACCGTACTTACCAGTAACTTGAATTTCCTTCCATAGGCTAACATTGACTGGTTTCCCTTGGAAATTCTTCTAAGTGTGGAGTTTTGGAACTTTATAATATTCCTCTAAAATCAGCCGAACTACGAATTCCGATTTACTCACCTGTTATCAGGAGAGAACGCAGTGCTGCATCTTTTAGCCCAGCACTGACCCTGAAAAGTAATTCTAACCGTACTTACCAGTAACTTGAATTTCCTTCCATAGGCTAACATTGACTGGTTTCACTTGGAAATTCTTCTAAGTGTGGAGTTTTGGAACTTTATAATATTCCAATAAAATCAGCCGAACTACGAATTCCGATTTACTCACCTGTTATCAGGAGAGAACCCAGTGCTGCATCTTTTAGCCCAGCACTGACCCTGAAAAGTAATTCTAACCGTACTTACCAACAACTTGAATTTCCTTCCATAGGCTAACATTGACTGGTTTCCCTTGGAAATTCTTCTAAGTGTGGAGTTTTGAAACTTTATAATATTCCAATAAAATCAGCCGAATTACGAATTCCGATTTACTCACCTGTTATCAGGAGAGAACCCAGTGCTGCATCTTTTAGCCCAGCACTGACCCTGAAAAGTAATTCTAACCGTACTTACCAGTAACTTGAATTTCCTTCCATAGGCTAACATTGACTGGTTTCACTTGGAAATTCTTCTAAGTGTGGAGTTTTGGAACTTTATAATATTCCTCTAAAATCAGCCGAACTACGAATTCCGATTTACTCACCTGTTATCAGGAGAGAACCCAGTGCTGCATCTTTTAGCCCAGCACTGACCCTGAAAAGTAATTCTAACCGTACTTACCAGTAACTTGAATTTCCTTCCATAGGCTAACATTGACTGGTTTCACTTGGAAATTCTTCTAAGTGT
Organism: Calotriton arnoldi; assembly: GCA_963921515.1. Taxonomy (NCBI): domain Eukaryota; kingdom Metazoa; phylum Chordata; class Amphibia; order Caudata; family Salamandridae; genus Calotriton; species Calotriton arnoldi. The sequence continues at coordinate 59,512 of CAWUFW010017938.1, forward strand.
GGAGTTTTGGAACTTTATAATATTCCTCTAAAATCAGCCGAACTACGAATTCCGATTTACTCACCTGTTATCAGGAGAGAACCCAGTGCTGCATCTATTAGCCCAGCACTGACCCTGAAAAGTAATTCTAACCGTACTTACCAGTAACTTGAATTTCCTTCCATAGGCTAACATTGACTGGTTTCACTTGGAAATTCTTCTAAGTGTGGAGTTTTGGAACATTATAATATTCCTCTAAAATCAGCCGAACTACGAATTCCGATTTACTCACCTGTTATCAGGAGAGAACCCAGTGCTGCATCTTTTAGCCCAGCACTGAACCTGAAAAGTAATTCTAACCGTACTTACCAGTAACTTGAATTTCCTTCCATAGGCTAACATTGACTGGTTTCACTTGGAAATTCTTCTAAGTGTGGAGTTTTGGAACTTTATAATATTCCTCTAAAATCAGCCGAACTACGAATTCCGATTTACTCACCTGTTACCAGGAGAGAACCCAGTGCTGCATCTTTTAGCCCAGCACTGACCCTGAAAAGTAATTCTAACCGTACTTACCAGCAAGTTGAATTTCCTTCCATAGGCTAACATTGACTGGTTTCCCTTGGAAATTCTTCTAAGTGTGGAGTTTTGGAACTTTATAATATTCCTCTAAAATCAGCCGAACTACGAATTCCGATTTACTCACCTGTTATCAGGAGAGAACCCAGTGCTGCATCCTTTAGCCCAGCACTGACCCTGAAAAGTAATTCTAACCGTACTTACCAGTAACTTGAATTTCCTTCCATAGGCTAACATTGACTGGTTTCCTTGGAAATTCTTCTAAGTGTGGAGTTATGGAACTTTATAATATTCCTCTAAAATCAGCTGAACTACGAATTCCGATTTACTCATCTGTTATCAGGAGAGAACCCACTGCTGCATCTTTTAGCCCAGCACTGAGCCTGAAAAGTAATTCTAACCGTACTTACCAGTAACTTGAATATCCTTCCATAGGCTAACATTGACTGGTTTCACTTGGAAATTCTTCTAAGTGTGGAGTTTTGGAACTTTATAATATTCCAATAAAATCAGCCGAATTACGAATTCCGATTTACTCACCTGTTATCAGGAGAGAACCCAGTGCTGCATCTTTTAGCCCAGCACTGACCCTGAAAAGTAATTCTAACCGTACTTACCAGTAACTTGAATTTCCTTCCATAGGCTAACATTGACTGGTTTCACTTGGAAATTCTTCTAAGTGTGGAGTTTTGGAACTTTATAATATTCCTCTAAAATCAGCCGAACTACGAATTCCGATTTACTCACCTGTTATCAGGAGAGAACCCAGTGCTGCATCTTTTAGCCCAGCACTGAGCCTGAAAAGTAATTCTAACCGTACTTACCAGTAACTTGAATTTCCTTCCATAGGCTAACATTGACTGGTTTCCCTTGGAAATTCTTCTAAGTGTGGAGTTTTGGAACTTTATAATATTCCTCTAAAATCAGCCGAACTACGAATTCCGATTTACTCACCTGTTATCAGGAGAGAACGCAGTGCTGCATCTTTTAGCCCAGCACTGACCCTGAAAAGTAATTCTAACCGTACTTACCAGTAACTTGAATTTCCTTCCATAGGCTAACATTGACTGGTTTCACTTGGAAATTCTTCTAAGTGTGGAGTTTTGGAACTTTATAATATTCCAATAAAATCAGCCGAACTACGAATTCCGATTTACTCACCTGTTATCAGGAGAGAACCCAGTGCTGCATCTTTTAGCCCAGCACTGACCCTGAAAAGTAATTCTAACCGTACTTACCAACAACTTGAATTTCCTTCCATAGGCTAACATTGACTGGTTTCCCTTGGAAATTCTTCTAAGTGTGGAGTTTTGGAACTTTATAATATTCCAATAAAATCAGCCGAATTACGAATTCCGATTTACTCACCTGTTATCAGGAGAGAACCCAGTGCTGCATCTTTTAGCCCAGCACTGACCCTGAAAAGTAATTCTAACCGTACTTACCAGTAACTTGAATTTCCTTCCATAGGCTAACATTGACTGGTTTCACTTGGAAATTCTTCTAAGTGTGGAGTTTTGGAACTTTATAATATTCCTCTAAAATCAGCCGAACTACGAATTCCGATTTACTCACCTGTTATCAGGAGAGAACCCAGTGCTGCATCTTTTAGCCCAGCACTGACCCTGAAAAGTAATTCTAACCGTACTTACCAGTAACTTGAATTTCCTTCCATAGGCTAACATTGACTGGTTTCACTTGGAAATTCTTCTAAGTGTGGAGTTTTGGAACTTTATAATATTCCTCTAAAATCAGCCGAACTACGAATTCCGATTTACTCACCTGTTATCAGGAGAGAACCCAGTGCTGCATCTATTAGCCCAGCACTGACCCTGAAAAGTAATTCTAACCGTACTTACCAGTAACTTGAATTTCCTTCCATAGGCTAACATTGACTGGTTTCACTTGGAAATTCTTCTAAGTGTGGAGTTTTGGAACATTATAATATTCCTCTAAAATCAGCCGAACTACGAATTCCGATTTACTCACCTGTTATCAGGAGAGAACCCAGTGCTGCATCTTTTAGCCCAGCACTGAACCTGAAAAGTAATTCTAACCGTACTTACCAGTAACTTGAATTTCCTTCCATAGGCTAACATTGACTGGTTTCCCTTGGAAATTCTTCTAAGTGTGGAGTTTTGGAACTTTATAATATTCCTCTAAAATCAGCCGAACTACGAATTCCGATTTACTCACCTGTTATCAGGAGAGAACCCAGTGCTGCATCTTTTAGCCCAGCACTGACCCTGAAAAGTAATTCTAACCGTACTTACCAGTAACTTGAATTTCCTTCCATAGGCTAACATTGACTGGTTTCACTTGGAAAGTCTTCTAAGTGTGGAGTTTTGGAACTTTATAATATTCCTCTAAAATCAGCCGAACTACGAATTCCGATTTACTCACCTGTTATCAGGAGAGAACCCAGTGCTGCATCTTTTAGCCCAGCACTGACCCTGAAAAGTAATTCTAACCGTACTTACCAGCAAGTTGAATTTCCTTCCATAGGCAAACATTGACTGGTTTCCCTTGGAAATTCTTCTAAGTGTGGAGTTTTGGAACTTTATAATATTCCTCTAAAATCAGCCGAACTACGAATTCCGATTTACTCACCTGTTATCAGGAGAGAACCCAGTGCTGCATCCTTTAGCCCAGCACTGACCCTGAAAAGTAATTCTAACCGTACTTACCAGTAACTTGAATTTCCTTCCATAGGCTAACATTGACTGGTTTCCCTTGGAAATTCTTCTAAGTGTGGAGTTATGGAACTTTATAATATTCCTCTAAAATCAGCCGAACTACGAATTCCGATTTACTCATCTGTTATCAGGAGAGAACCCAGTGCTGCATCTTTTAGCCCAGCACTGAGCCTGAAAAGTAATTCTAACCGTACTTACCAGTAACTTGAATATCCTTCCATAGGCTAACATTGACTGGTTTCACTTGGAAATTCTTCTAAGTTTGGAGTTTTGGAACTTTATAATATTCCAATAAAATCAGCCGAATTACGAATTCCGATTTACTCACCTGTTATCAGGAGAGAACCCAGTGCTGCATCTTTAGCCCAGCACTGACCCTGAAAAGTAATTCTAACCGTACTTACCAGTAACTTGAATTTCCTTCCATAGGCTAACATTGACTGGTTTCACTTGGAAATTCTTCTAAGTGTGGAGTTTTGGAACTTTATAATATTCCAATAAAATCAGCCGAATTACGAATTCCGATTTACTCACCTGTTATCAGGAGAGAACCCAGTGCTGCATCTTTTAGCCCAGCACTGACCCTGAAAAGTAATTCTAACCGTACTTACCAGTAACTTGAATTTCCTTCCATAGGCTAACATTGACTGGTTTCACTTGGAAATTCTTCTAAGTGTGGAGTTTTGGAACTTTATAATATTCCTCTAAAATCAGCCGAACTACGGATTCCGATTTACTCACCTGTTATCAGGAGAGAACCCAGTGCTGCATCTTTTAGCCCAGCACTGAACCTGAAAAGTAATTCTAACCGTACTTACCAGTAACTTGAATTTCCATCCATAGGCTAACATTGACTGGTTTCCCTTGGAAATTCTTCTAAGTGTGGAGTTTTGGAACTTTATAATATTCCTCTAAAATCAGCCGAATTTCGAATTCCGATTTACTCACCTGTTATCAGGAGAGAACCCAGTGCTGCATCTTTTAGCCCAGCACTGACCCTGAAAAGTAATTCTAACCGTACTTACCAGTAACTTGAATTTCCTTCCATAGGCTAACATTGACTGGTTTCACTTGGAAATTCTTCTAAGTGTGGAGTTTTGGAACTTTATAATATTCCTCTAAAATCAGCCGAACTACGAATTCCGATTTACTCACCTGTTACCAGGAGAGAACCCAGTGCTGCATCTTTTAGCCCAGCACTGACCCTGAAAAGTAATTCTAACCGTACTTACCAGCAAGTTTAATTTCCTTCCATAGGCTAACATTGACTGGTTTCCCTTGGAAATTCTTCTAAGTGTGGAGTTTTGGAACTTTATAATATTCCTCTAAAATCAGCCGAACTACGAATTCCGATTTACTCACCTGTTATCAGGAGAGAACCCAGTGCTGCATCCTTTAGCCCAGCACTGACCCTGAAAAGTAATTCTAACCGTACTTACCAGTAACTTGAATTTCCTTCCATAGGCTAACATTGACTGGTTTCCCTTGGAAATTCTTCTAAGTGTGGAGTTATGGAACTTTATAATATTCCTCTAAAATCAGCTGAACTACGAATTCCGATTTACTCACCTGTTATCAGGAGAGAACCCACTGCTGCATCTTTTAGCCCAGCACTGAGCCTGAAAAGTAATTCTAACCGTACTTACCAGTAACTTGAATATCCTTCCATAGGCTAACATTGACTGGTTTCACTTGGAAATTCTTCTAAGTGTGGAGTTTTGGAACTTTATAATATTCCAATAAAATCAGCCGAATTACGAATTCCGATTTACTCACCTGTTATCAGGAGAGAACCCAGTGCTGCATCTTTTAGCCCAGCACTGACCCTGAAAAGTAATTCTAACCGTACTTACCAGTAACTTGAATTTCCTTCCATAGGCTAACATTGACTGGTTTCACTTGGAAATTCTTCTAAGTGTGGAGTTTTGGAACTTTATAATATTCCTCTAAAATCAGCCGAACTACGAATTCCGATTTACTCACCTGTTATCAGGAGAGAACCCAGTGCTGCATCTTTTAGCACAGCACTGACCCTGAAAAGTAATTCTAACCGTACTTACCAGTAACTTGAATTTCCTTCCATAGGCTAACATTGACTGGTTTCCCTTGGAAATTCTTCTAAGTGTGGAGTTTTGGAACTTTATAATATTCCTCTAAAATCAGCCGAACTACGAATTCCGATTTACTCACCTGTTATCAGGAGAGAACGCAGTGCTGCATCTTTTAGCCCAGCACTGACCCTGAAAAGTAATTCTAACCGTACTTACCAGTAACTTGAATTTCCTTCCATAGGCTAACATTGACTGGTTTCACTTGGAAATTCTTCTAAGTGTGGAGTTTTGGAACTTTATAATATTCCTCTAAAATCAGCCGAACTACGGATTCCGATTTACTCACCTGTTATCAGGAGAGAACCCAGTGCTGCATCTTTTAGCCCAGCACTGACCCTGAAAAGTAATTCTAACCGTACTTACCAGTAACTTGAATTTCCTTCCATAGGCTAACATTGACTGGTTTCACTTGGAAATTCTTCTAAGTGTGGAGTTTTGGAACTTTATAATATTCCTCTAAAATCAGCCGAACTACGAATTCCGATTTACTCATCTGTTATCAGGAGAGAACCCAGTGCTGCATCTTTTAGCCCAGCACTGAGCCTGACAAGTAATTCTAACCGTACTTACCAGTAACTTGAATTTCCTTCCATAGGCTAACATTGACTGGTTTCACTTGGAAATTCTTCTAAGTGTGGAGTTTTGGAACTTTATAATATTCCTCTAAAATCAGCCGAACTACGAATTCCGATTTACTCACCTGTTATCAGGAGAGAACCCAGTGCTGCATCTTTTAGCACAGCACTGACCCTGAAAAGTAATTCTAACCGTACTTACCAGTAACTTGAATTTCCTTCCATAGGCTAACATTGACTGGTTTCCCTTGGAAATTCTTCTAAGTGTGGAGTTTTGGAACTTTATAATATTCCTCTAAAATCAGCCGAACTACGAATTCCGATTTACTCACCTGTTATCAGGAGAGAACGCAGTGCTGCATCTTTTAGCCCAGCACTGACCCTGAAAAGTAATTCTAACCGTACTTACCAGTAATTTGAATTTCCTTCCATAGGCTAACATTGACTGGTTTCACTTGGAAATTCTTCTAAGTGTGGAGTTTTGGAACTTTATAATATTCCAATAAAATCAGCCGAACTACGAATTCCGATTTACTCACCTGTTATCAGGAGAGAACCCAGTGCTGCATCTTTTAGCCCAGCACTGACCTTGAAAAGTAATTCTAACCGTACTTACCAGCAACTTGAATTTCCTTCCATAGGCTAACATTGACTGGTTTCCCTTGGAAATTCTTCTAAGTGTGGAGTTTTGGAACTTTATAATATTCCTCTAAAATCAGCCGAACTACGAATTCCGATTTACTCACCTGTTATCAGGAGAGAACCCAGTGCTGCATCCTTTAGCCCAGCACTGACCCTGAAAAGTAATTCTAACCGTACTTACCAGTAACTTGAATTTCCTTCCATAGGCTAACATTGACTGGTTTCACTTGGAAATTCTTCTAAGTGTGGAGTTATGGAACTTTATAATATTCCTCTAAAATCAGCTGAACTACGAATTCCGATTTACTCATCTGTTATCAGGAGAGAACCCACTGCTGCATCTTTTAGCCCAGCACTGAGCCTGAAAAGTAATTCTAACCGTACTTACCAGTAACTTGAATATCCTTCCATAGGCTAACATTGACTGGTTTCACTTGGAAATTCTTCTAAGTGTGGAGTTTTGGAACTTTATAATATTCCAATAAAATCAGCCGAATTACGAATTCCGATTTACTCACCTGTTATCAGGAGAGAACCCAGTGCTGCATCTTTTAGCCCAGCACTGACCCTGAAAAGTAATTCTAACCGTACTTACCAGTAACTTGAATTTCCTTCCATAGGCTAACATTGACTGGTTTCCCTTGGAAATTCTTCTAAGTGTGGAGTTATGGAACTTTATAATATTCCTCTAAAATCAGCCGAACTACGGATTCCGATTTACTCACCTGTTATCAGGAGAGAACCCAGTGCTGCATCTTTTAGCCCAGCACTGAACCTGAAAAGTAATTCTAACCGTACTTACCAGTAACTTGAATTTCCATCCATAGGCTAACATTGACTGGTTTCCCTTGGAAATTCTTCTAAGTGTGGAGTTTTGGAACTTTATAATATTCCTCTAAAATCAGCCGAACTTCGAATTCCGATTTACTCACCTGTTATCAGGAGAGAACCCAGTGCTGCATCTTTTAGCCCAGCACTGACCCTGAAAAGTAATTCTAACCGTACTTACCAGTAACTTGAATTTCCTTCCATAGGCTAACATTGACTGGTTTCACTTGGAAATTCTTCTAAGTGTGGAGTTTTGGAACATTATAATATTCCTCTAAAATCAGCCGAACTACGAATTCCGATTTACTCACCTGTTACCAGGAGAGAACCCAGTGCTGCATCTTTTAGCCCAGCACTGACCCTGAAAAGTAATTCTAACCGTACTTACCAGCAAGTTGAATTTCCTTCCATAGGCTAACATTGACTGGTTTCCCTTGGAAATTCTTCTAAGTGTGGAGTTTTGGAACTTTATAATATTCCTCTAAAATCAGCCGAACTACGAATTCCGATTTACTCACCTGTTATCAGGAGAGAACCCAGTGCTGCATCCTTTAGCCCAGCACTGACCCTGAAAAGTAATTCTAACCGTACTTACCAGTAACTTGAATTTCCTTCCATAGGCTAACATTGACTGGTTTCCCTTGGAAATTCTTCTAAGTGTGGAGTTATGGAACTTTATAATATTCCTCTAAAATCAGCTGAACTACGAATTCCGATTTACTCATCTGTTATCAGGAGAGAACCCACTGCTGCATCTTTTAGCCCAGCACTGAGCCTGAAAAGTAATTCTAACCGTACTTACCAGTAACTTGAATATCCTTCCATAGGCTAACATTGACTGGTTTCACTTGGAAATTCTTCTAAGTGTGGAGTTTTGGAACTTTATAATATTCCAATAAAATCAGCCGAATTACGAATTCCGATTTACTCACCTGTTATCAGGAGAGAACCCAGTGCTGCATCTTTTAGCCCAGCACTGACCCTGAAAAGTAATTCTAACCGTACTTACCAGTAACTTGAATTTCCTTCCATAGGCTAACATTGACTGGTTTCACTTGGAAATTCTTCTAAGTGTGGAGTTTTGGAACTTTATAATATTCCTCTAAAATCAGCCGAACTACGAATTCCGATTTACTCACCTGTTATCAGGAGAGAACCCAGTGCTGCATCTTTTAGCCCAGCACTGAGCCTGAAAAGTAATTCTAACCGTACTTACCAGTAACTTGAATTTCCTTCCATAGGCTAACATTGACTGGTTTCCCTTGGAAATTCTTCTAAGTGTGGAGTTTTGGAACTTTATAATATTCCTCTAAAATCAGCCGAACTACGAATTCCGATTTACTCACCTGTTATCAGGAGAGAACGCAGTGCTGCATCTTTTAGCCCAGCACTGACCCTGAAAAGTAATTCTAACCGTACTTACCAGTAACTTGAATTTCCTTCCATAGGCTAACATTGACTGGTTTCACTTGGAAATTCTTCTAAGTGTGGAGTTTTGGAACTTTATAATATTCCAATAAAATCAGCCGAACTACGAATTCCGATTTACTCACCTGTTATCAGGAGAGAACCCAGTGCTGCATCTTTTAGCCCAGCACTGACCCTGAAAAGTAATTCTAACCGTACTTACCAACAACTTGAATTTCCTTCCATAGGCTAACATTGACTGGTTTCCTTGGAAATTCTTCTAAGTGTGGAGTTTTGAAACTTTATAATATTCCAATAAAATCAGCCGAATTACGAATTCCGATTTACTCACCTGTTATCAGGAGAGAACCCAGTGCTGCATCTTTTAGCCCAGCACTGACCCTGAAAAGTAATTCTAACCGTACTTACCAGTAACTTGAATTTCCTTCCATAGGCTAACATTGACTGGTTTCACTTGGAAATTCTTCTAAGTGTGGAGTTTTGGAACTTTATAATATTCCTCTAAAATCAGCCGAACTACGAATTCCGATTTACTCACCTGTTATCAGGAGAGAACCCAGTGCTGCATCTTTTAGCCCAGCACTGACCCTGAAAAGTAATTCTAACCGTACTTACCAGTAACTTGAATTTCCTTCCATAGGCTAACATTGACTGGTTTCACTTGGAAATTCTTCTAAGTGTGGAGTTTTGGAACTTTATAATATTCCTCTAAAATCAGCCGAACTACGAATTCCGATTTACTCACCTGTTATCAGGAGAGAACCCAGTGCTGCATCTATTAGCCCAGCACTGACCCTGAAAAGTAATTCTAACCGTACTTACCAGTAACTTGAATTTCCTTCCATAGGCTAACATTGACTGGTTTCACTTGGAAATTCTTCTAAGTGTGGAGTTTTGGAACATTATAATATTCCTCTAAAATCAGCCGAACTACGAATTCCGATTTACTCACCTGTTATCAGGAGAGAACCCAGTGCTGCATCTTTTAGCCCAGCACTGAACCTGAAAAGTAATTCTAACCGTACTTACCAGTAACTTGAATTTCCTTCCATAGGCTAACATTGACTGGTTTCCCTTGGAAATTCTTCTAAGTGTGGAGTTTTGGAACTTTATAATATTCCTCTAAAATCAGCCGAACTACGAATTCCGATTTACTCACCTGTTATCAGGAGAGAACCCAGTGCTGCATCTTTTAGCCCAGCACTGACCCTGAAAAGTAATTCTAACCGTACTTACCAGTAACTTGAATTTCCTTCCATAGGCTAACATTGACTGGTTTCACTTGGAAAGTCTTCTAAGTGTGGAGTTTTGGAACTTTATAATATTCCTCTAAAATCAGCCGAACTACGAATTCCGATTTACTCACCTGTTATCAGGAGAGAACCCAGTGCTGCATCTTTTAGCCCAGCACTGACCCTGAAAAGTAATTCTAACCGTACTTACCAGCAAGTTGAATTTCCTTCCATAGGCTAACATTGACTGGTTTCCCTTGGAAATTCTTCTAAGTGTGGAGTTTTGGAACTTTATAATATTCCTCTAAAATCAGCCGAACTACGAATTCCGATTTACTCACCTGTTATCAGGAGAGAACCCAGTGCTGCATCCTTTAGCCCAGCACTGACCCTGAAAAGTAATTCTAACCGTACTTACCAGTAACTTGAATTTCCTTCCATAGGCTAACATTGACTGGTTTCCCTTGGAAATTCTTCTAAGTGTGGAGTTATGGAACTTTATAATATTCCTCTAAAATCAGCCGAACTACGAATTCCGATTTACTCATCTGTTATCAGGAGAGAACCCAGTGCTGCATCTTTTAGCCCAGCACTGAGCCTGAAAAGTAATTCTAACCGTACTTACCAGTAACTTGAATATCCTTCCATAGGCTAACATTGACTGGTTTCACTTGGAAATTCTTCTAAGTTTGGAGTTTTGGAACTTTATAATATTCCAATAAAATCAGCCGAATTACGAATTCCGATTTACTCACCTGTTATCAGGAGAGAACCCAGTGCTGCATCTTTTAGCCCAGCACTGACCCTGAAAAGTAATTCTAACCGTACTTACCAGTAACTTGAATTTCCTTCCATAGGCTAACATTGACTGGTTTCACTTGGAAATTCTTCTAAGTGTGGAGTTTTGGAACTTTATAATATTCCAATAAAATCAGCCGAATTACGAATTCCGATTTACTCACCTGTTATCAGGAGAGAACCCAGTGCTGCATCTTTTAGCCCAGCACTGACCCTGAAAAGTAATTCTAACCGTACTTACCAGTAACTTGAATTTCCTTCCATAGGCTAACATTGACTGGTTTCCCTTGGAAATTCTTCTAAGTGTGGAGTTATGGAACTTTATAATATTCCTCTAAAATCAGCCGAACTACGAATTCCGATTTACTCATCTGTTATCAGGAGAGAACCCAGTGCTGCATCTTTTAGCCCAGCACTGAGCCTGAAAAGTAATTCTAACCGTACTTACCAGTAACTTGAATATCCTTCCATAGGCTAACATTGACTGGTTTCACTTGGAAATTCTTCTAAGTGTGGAGTTTTGGAACTTTATAATATTCCTCTAAAATCAGCCGAACTACGAATTCCGATTTACTCACCTGTTATCAGGAGAGAACCCAGTGCTGCATCTTTTAGCACAGCACTGACCCTGAAAAGTAATTCTAACCGTACTTACCAGTAACTTGAATTTCCTTCCATAGGCTAACATTGACTGGTTTCCCTTGGAAACTCTTCTAAGTGTGGAGTTTTGGAACTTTATAATATTCCTCTAAAATCAGCCGAACTACGAATTCCGATTTACTCACCTGTTATCAGGAGAGAACGCAGTGCTGCATCTTTTAGCCCAGCACTGACCCTGAAAAGTAATTCTAACCGTACTTACCAGTAACTTGAATTTCCTTCCATAGGCTAACAATGACTGGTTTCACTTGGAAATTCTTCTAAGTGTGGAGTTTTGGAACTTTATAATATTCCTCTAAAATCAGCCGAACTACGGATTCCGATTTACTCACCTGTTATCAGGAGAGAACCCAGTGCTGCATCTTTTAGCCCAGCACTGAACCTGAAAAGTAATTCTAACCGTACTTACCAGTAACTTGAATTTCCATCCATAGGCTAACATTGACTGGTTTCCCTTGGAAATTCTTCTAAGTGTGGAGTTTTGGAACTTTATAATATTCCTCTAAAATCAGCCGAACTTCGAATTCCGATTTACTCACCTGTTATCAGGAGAGAACCCAGTGCTGCATCTTTTAGCCCAGCACTGACCCTGAAAAGTAATTCTAACCGTACTTACCAGTAACTTGAATTTCCTTCCATAGGCTAACATTGACTGGTTTCACTTGGAAATTCTTCTAAGTGTGGAGTTTTGGAACTTTATAATATTCCTCTAAAATCAGCCGAACTACGAATTCCGATTTACTCACCTGTTACCAGGAGAGAACCCAGTGCTGCATCTTTTAGCCCAGCACTGACCCTGAAAAGTAATTCTAACCGTACTTACCAGCAAGTTGAATTTCCTTCCATAGGCTAACATTGACTGGTTTCCCTTGGAAATTCTTCTAAGTGTGGAGTTTTGGAACTTTATAATATTCCTCTAAAATCAGCCGAACTACGAATTCCGATTTACTCACCTGTTATCAGGAGAGAACGCAGTGCTGCATCTTTTAGCCCAGCACTGACCCTGAAAAGTAATTCTAACCGTACTTACCAGTAACTTGAATTTCCTTCCATAGGCTAACATTGACTGGTTTCACTTGGAAATTCTTCTAAGTGTGGAGTTTTGGAACTTTATAATATTCCAATAAAATCAGCCGAACTACGAATTCCGATTTACTCACCTGTTATCAGGAGAGAACCCAGTGCTGCATCTTTTAGCCCAGCACTGACCCTGAAAAGTAATTCTAACCGTACTTACCAACAACTTGAATTTCCTTCCATAGGCTAACATTGACTGGTTTCCCTTGGAAATTCTTCTAAGTGTGGAGTTTTGAAACTTTATAATATTCCAATAAAATCAGCCGAATTACGAATTCCGATTTACTCACCTGTTATCAGGAGAGAACCCAGTGCTGCATCTTTTAGCCCAGCACTGACCCTGAAAAGTAATTCTAACCGTACTTACCAGTAACTTGAATTTCCTTCCATAGGCTAACATTGACTGGTTTCACTTGGAAATTCTTCTAAGTGTGGAGTTTTGGAACTTTATAATATTCCTCTAAAATCAGCCGAACTACGAATTCCGATTTACTCACCTGTTATCAGGAGAGAACCCAGTGCTGCATCTTTTAGCCCAGCACTGACCCTGAAAAGTAATTCTAACCGTACTTACCAGTAACTTGAATTTCCTTCCATAGGCTAACATTGACTGGTTTCACTTGGAAATTCTTCTAAGTGTGGAGTTTTGGAACTTTATAATATTCCTCTAAAATCAGCCGAACTACGAATTCCGATTTACTCACCTGTTATCAGGAGAGAACCCAGTGCTGCATCTATTAGCCCAGCACTGACCCTGAAAAGTAATTCTAACCGTACTTACCAGTAACTTGAATTTCCTTCCATAGGCTAACATTGACTGGTTTCACTTGGAAATTCTTCTAAGTGTGGAGTTTTGGAACATTATAATATTCCTCTAAAATCAGCCGAACTACGAATTCCGATTTACTCACCTGTTATCAGGAGAGAACCCAGTGCTGCATCTTTTAGCCCAGCACTGAACCTGAAAAGTAATTCTAACCGTACTTACCAGTAACTTGAATTTCCTTCCATAGGCTAACATTGACTGGTTTCCCTTGGAAATTCTTCTAAGTGTGGAGTTTTGGAACTTTATAATATTCCTCTAAAATCAGCCGAACTACGAATTCCGATTTACTCACCTGTTATCAGGAGAGAACCCAGTGCTGCATCTTTAGCCCAGCACTGACCCTGAAAAGTAATTCTAACCGTACTTACCAGTAACTTGAATTTCCTTCCATAGGCTAACATTGACTGGTTTCACTTGGAAAGTCTTCTAAGTGTGGAGTTTTGGAACTTTATAATATTCCTCTAAAATCAGCCGAACTACGAATTCCGATTTACTCACCTGTTATCAGGAGAGAACCCAGTGCTGCATCTTTTAGCCCAGCACTGACCCTGAAAAGTAATTCTAACCGTACTTACCAGCAAGTTGAATTTCCTTCCATAGGCTAACATTGACTGGTTTCCTTGGAAATTCTTCTAAGTGTGGAGTTTTGGAACTTTATAATATTCCTCTAAAATCAGCCGAACTACGAATTCCGATTTACTCACCTGTTATCAGGAGAGAACCCAGTGCTGCATCCTTTAGCCCAGCACTGACCCTGAAAAGTAATTCTAACCGTACTTACCAGTAACTTGAATTTCCTTCCATAGGCTAACATTGACTGGTTTCCCTTGGAAATTCTTCTAAGTGTGGAGTTATGGAACTTTATAATATTCCTCTAAAATCAGCCGAACTACGAATTCCGATTTACTCATCTGTTATCAGGAGAGAACCCAGTGCTGCATCTTTTAGCCCAGCACTGAGCCTGAAAAGTAATTCTAACCGTACTTACCAGTAACTTGAATATCCTTCCATAGGCTAACATTGACTGGTTTCACTTGGAAATTCTTCTAAGTTTGGAGTTTTGGAACTTTATAATATTCCAATAAAATCAGCCGAATTACGAATTCCGATTTACTCACCTGTTATCAGGAGAGAACCCAGTGCTGCATCTTTTAGCCCAGCACTGACCCTGAAAAGTAATTCTAACCGTACTTACCAGTAACTTGAATTTCCTTCCATAGGCTAACATTGACTGGTTTCACTTGGAAATTCTTCTAAGTGTGGAGTTTTGGAACTTTATAATATTCCAATAAAATCAGCCGAATTACGAATTCCGATTTACTCACCTGTTATCAGGAGAGAACCCAGTGCTGCATCTTTTAGCCCAGCACTGACCCTGAAAAGTAATTCTAACCGTACTTACCAGTAACTTGAATTTCCTTCCATAGGCTAACATTGACTGGTTTCCCTTGGAAATTCTTCTAAGTGTGGAGTTATGGAACTTTATAATATTCCTCTAAAATCAGCCGAACTACGAATTCCGATTTACTCATCTGTTATCAGGAGAGAACCCAGTGCTGCATCTTTTAGCCCAGCACTGAGCCTGAAAAGTAATTCTAACCGTACTTACCAGTAACTTGAATATCCTTCCATAGGCTAACATTGACTGGTTTCACTTGGAAATTCTTCTAAGTGTGGAGTTTTGGAACTTTATAATATTCCTCTAAAATCAGCCGAACTACGAATTCCGATTTACTCACCTGTTATCAGGAGAGAACCCAGTGCTGCATCTTTTAGCACAGCACTGACCCTGAAAAGTAATTCTAACCGTACTTACCAGTAACTTGAATTTCCTTCCATAGGCTAACATTGACTGGTTTCCCTTGGAAACTCTTCTAAGTGTGGAGTTTTGGAACTTTATAATATTCCTCTAAAATCAGCCGAACTACGAATTCCGATTTACTCACCTGTTATCAGGAGAGAACGCAGTGCTGCATCTTTTAGCCCAGCACTGACCCTGAAAAGTAATTCTAACCGTACTTACCAGTAACTTGAATTTCCTTCCATAGGCTAACAATGACTGGTTTCACTTGGAAATTCTTCTAAGTGTGGAGTTTTGGAACTTTATAATATTCCTCTAAAATCAGCCGAACTACGGATTCCGATTTACTCACCTGTTATCAGGAGAGAACCCAGTGCTGCATCTTTTAGCCCAGCACTGAACCTGAAAAGTAATTCTAACCGTACTTACCAGTAACTTGAATTTCCATCCATAGGCTAACATTGACTGGTTTCCCTTGGAAATTCTTCTAAGTGTGGAGTTTTGGAACTTTATAATATTCCTCTAAAATCAGCCGAATTACGAATTCCGATTTACTCACCTGTTATCAGGAGAGAACCCAGTGCTGCATCTTTTAGCCCAGCACTGACCCTGAAAAGTAATTCTAACCGTACTTACCAGTAACTTGAATTTCCTTCCATAGGCTAACATTGACTGGTTTCACTTGGAAATTCTTCTAAGTGTGGAGTTTTGGAACTTTATAATATTCCTCTAAAATCAGCCGAACTACGAATTCCGATTTACTCACCTGTTACCAGGAGAGAACCCAGTGCTGCATCTTTTAGCCCAGCACTGACCCTGAAAAGTAATTCTAACCGTACTTACCAGCAAGTTGAATTTCCTTCCATAGGCTAACATTGACTGGTTTCCCTTGGAAATTCTTCTAAGTGTGGAGTTTTGGAACTTTATAATATTCCTCTAAAATCAGCCGAACTACGAATTCCGATTTACTCACCTGTTATCAGGAGAGAACCCAGTGCTGCATCCTTTAGCCCAGCACTGACCCTGAAAAGTAATTCTAACCGTACTTACCAGTAACTTGAATTTCCTTCCATAGGCTAACATTGACTGGTTTCCCTTGGAAATTCTTCTAAGTGTGGAGTTATGGAACTTTATAATATTCCTCTAAAATCAGCTGAACTACGAATTCCGATTTACTCATCTGTTATCAGGAGAGAACCCACTGCTGCATCTTTTAGCCCAGCACTGAGCCTGAAAAGTAATTCTAACCGTACTTACCAGTAACTTGAATATCCTTCCATAGGCTAACATTGACTGGTTTCACTTGGAAATTCTTCTAAGTGTGGAGTTTTGGAACTTTATAATATTCCAATAAAATCAGCCGAATTACGAATTCCGATTTACTCACCTGTTATCAGGAGAGAACCCAGTGCTGCATCTTTTAGCCCAGCACTGACCCTGAAAAGTAATTCTAACCGTACTTACCAGTAACTTGAATTTCCTTCCATAGGCTAACATTGACTGGTTTCACTTGGAAATTCTTCTAAGTGTGGAGTTTTGGAACTTTATAATATTCCTCTAAAATCAGCCGAACTACGAATTCCGATTTACTCACCTGTTATCAGGAGAGAACCCAGTGCTGCATCTTTTAGCACAGCACTGACCCTGAAAAGTAATTCTAACCGTACTTACCAGTAACTTGAATTTCCTTCCATAGGCTAACATTGACTGGTTTCACTTTGAAATTCTTCTAAGTGTGGAGTTTTGGAACTTTATAATATTCCTCTAAAATCAGCCGAACTACGAATTCCGATTTACTCATCTGTTATCAGGAGAGAACCCAGTGCTGCATCTTTTAGCCCAGCACTGAGCCTGACAAGTAATTCTAACCGTACTTACCAGTAACTTGAATTTCCTTCCATAGGCTAACATTGACTGGTTTCACTTGGAAATTCTTCTAAGTGTGGAGTTTTGGAACTTTATAATATTCCTCTAAAATCAGCCGAACTACGAATTCCGATTTACTCACCTGTTATCAGGAGAGAACCCAGTGCTGCATCTTTTAGCACAGCACTGACCCTGAAAAGTAATTCTAACCGTACTTACCAGTAACTTGAATTTCCTTCCATAGGCTAACATTGACTGGTTTCCCTTGGAAATTCTTCTAAGTGTGGAGTTTTGGAACTTTATAATATTCCTCTAAAATCAGCCGAACTACGAATTCCGATTTACTCACCTGTTATCAGGAGAGAACGCAGTGCTGCATCTTTTAGCCCAGCACTGACCCTGAAAAGTAATTCTAACCGTACTTACCAGTAATTTGAATTTCCTTCCATAGGCTAACATTGACTGGTTTCACTTGGAAATTCTTCTAAGTGTGGAGTTTTGGAACTTTATAATATTCCAATAAAATCAGCCGAACTACGAATTCCGATTTACTCACCTGTTATCAGGAGAGAACCCAGTGCTGCATCTTTTAGCCCAGCACTGACCTTGAAAAGTAATTCTAACCGTACTTACCAGCAACTTGAATTTCCTTCCATAGGCTAACATTGACTGGTTTCCCTTGGAAATTCTTCTAAGTGTGGAGTTTTGGAACTTTATAATATTCCTCTAAAATCAGCCGAACTACGAATTCCGATTTACTCACCTGTTATCAGGAGAGAACCCAGTGCTGCATCCTTTAGCCCAGCACTGACCCTGAAAAGTAATTCTAACCGTACTTACCAGTAACTTGAATTTCCTTCCATAGGCTAACATTGACTGGTTTCCCTTGGAAATTCTTCTAAGTGTGGAGTTATGGAACTTTATAATATTCCTCTAAAATCAGCTGAACTACGAATTCCGATTTACTCATCTGTTATCAGGAGAGAACCCACTGCTGCATCTTTTAGCCCAGCACTGAGCCTGAAAAGTAATTCTAACCGTACTTACCAGTAACTTGAATATCCTTCCATAGGCTAACATTGACTGGTTTCACTTGGAAATTCTTCTAAGTGTGGAGTTTTGGAACTTTATAATATTCCAATAAAATCAGCCGAATTACGAATTCCGATTTACTCACCTGTTATCAGGAGAGAACCCAGTGCTGCATCTTTTAGCCCAGCACTGACCCTGAAAAGTAATTCTAACCGTACTTACCAGTAACTTGAATTTCCTTCCATAGGCTAACATTGACTGGTTTCACTTGGAAATTCTTCTAAGTGTGGAGTTATGGAACTTTATAATATTCCTCTAAAATCAGCCGAACTACGAATTCCGATTTACTCATCTGTTATCAGGAGAGAACCCAGTGCTGCATCTTTTAGCCCAGCACTGAGCCTGAAAAGTAATTCTAACCGTACTTACCAGTAACTTGAATATCCTTCCATAGGCTAACATTGACTGGTTTCACTTGGAAATTCTTCTAAGTGTGGAGTTTTGGAACTTTATAATATTCCTCTAAAATCAGCCGAACTACGAATTCCGATTTACTCACCTGTTATCAGGAGAGAACCCAGTGCTGCATCTTTTAGCACAGCACTGACCCTGAAAAGTAATTCTAACCGTACTTACCAGTAACTTGAATTTCCTTCCATAGGCTAACATTGACTGGTTTCCCTTGGAAACTCTTCTAAGTGTGGAGTTTTGGAACTTTATAATATTCCTCTAAAATCAGCCGAACTACGAATTCCGATTTACTCACCTGTTATCAGGAGAGAACGCAGTGCTGCATCTTTTAGCCCAGCACTGACCCTGAAAAGTAATTCTAACCGTACTTACCAGTAACTTGAATTTCCTTCCATAGGCTAACAATGACTGGTTTCACTTGGAAATTCTTCTAAGTGTGGAGTTTTGGAACTTTATAATATTCCTCTAAAATCAGCCGAACTACGGATTCCGATTTACTCACCTGTTATCAGGAGAGAACCCAGTGCTGCATCTTTTAGCCCAGCACTGAACCTGAAAAGTAATTCTAACCGTACTTACCAGTAACTTGAATTTCCATCCATAGGCTAACATTGACTGGTTTCCCTTGGAAATTCTTCTAAGTGTGGAGTTTTGGAACTTTATAATATTCCTCTAAAATCAGCCGAACTTCGAATTCCGATTTACTCACCTGTTATCAGGAGAGAACCCAGTGCTGCATCTTTTAGCCCAGCACTGACCCTGAAAAGTAATTCTAACCGTACTTACCAGTAACTTGAATTTCCTTCCATAGGCTAACATTGACTGGTTTCACTTGGAAATTCTTCTAAGTGTGGAGTTTTGGAACTTTATAATATTCCTCTAAAATCAGCCGAACTACGAATTCCGATTTACTCACCTGTTACCAGGAGAGAACCCAGTGCTGCATCTTTTAGCCCAGCACTGACCCTGAAAAGTAATTCTAACCGTACTTACCAGCAAGTTGAATTTCCTTCCATAGGCTAACATTGACTGGTTTCCCTTGGAAATTCTTCTAAGTGTGGAGTTTTGGAACTTTATAATATTCCTCTAAAATCAGCCGAACTACGAATTCCGATTTACTCACCTGTTATCAGGAGAGAACCCAGTGCTGCATCCTTTAGCCCAGCACTGACCCTGAAAAGTAATTCTAACCGTACTTACCAGTAACTTGAATTTCCTTCCATAGGCTAACATTGACTGGTTTCCCTTGGAAATTCTTCTAAGTGTGGAGTTATGGAACTTTATAATATTCCTCTAAAATCAGCTGAACTACGAATTCCGATTTACTCATCTGTTATCAGGAGAGAACCCACTGCTGCATCTTTTAGCCCAGCACTGAGCCTGAAAAGTAATTCTAACCGTACTTACCAGTAACTTGAATATCCTTCCATAGGCTAACATTGACTGGTTTCACTTGGAAATTCTTCTAAGTGTGGAGTTTTGGAACTTTATAATATTCCAATAAAATCAGCCGAATTACGAATTCCGATTTACTCACCTGTTATCAGGAGAGAACCCAGTGCTGCATCTTTTAGCCCAGCACTGACCCTGAAAAGTAATTCTAACCGTACTTACCAGTAACTTGAATTTCCTTCCATAGGCTAACATTGACTGGTTTCACTTGGAAATTCTTCTAAGTGTGGAGTTTTGGAACTTTATAATATTCCTCTAAAATCAGCCGAACTACGAATTCCGATTTACTCACCTGTTATCAGGAGAGAACCCAGTGCTGCATCTTTTAGCACAGCACTGACCCTGAAAAGTAATTCTAACCGTACTTACCAGTAACTTGAATTTCCTTCCATAGGCTAACATTGACTGGTTTCACTTGGAAATTCTTCTAAGTGTGGAGTTTTGGAACTTTATAATATTCCTCTAAAATCAGCCGAACTACGAATTCCGATTTACTCATCTGTTATCAGGAGAGAACCCAGTGCTGCATCTTTAGCCCAGCACTGAGCCTGACAAGTAATTCTAACCGTACTTACCAGTAACTTGAATTTCCTTCCATAGGCTAACATTGACTGGTTTCACTTGGAAATTCTTCTAAGTGTGGAGTTTTGGAACTTTATAATATTCCTCTAAAATCAGCCGAACTACGAATTCCGATTTACTCACCTGTTATCAGGAGAGAACCCAGTGCTGCATCTTTTAGCACAGCACTGACCCTGAAAAGTAATTCTAACCGTACTTACCAGTAACTTGAATTTCCTTCCATAGGCTAACATTGACTGGTTTCCCTTGGAAATTCTTCTAAGTGTGGAGTTTTGGAACTTTATAATATTCCTCTAAAATCAGCCGAACTACGAATTCCGATTTACTCACCTGTTATCAGGAGAGAACGCAGTGCTGCATCTTTTAGCCCAGCACTGACCCTGAAAAGTAATTCTAACCGTACTTACCAGTAATTTGAATTTCCTTCCATAGGCTAACATTGACTGGTTTCACTTGGAAATTCTTCTAAGTGTGGAGTTTTGGAACTTTATAATATTCCAATAAAATCAGCCGAACTACGAATTCCGATTTACTCACCTGTTATCAGGAGAGAACCCAGTGCTGCATCTTTTAGCCCAGCACTGACCTTGAAAAGTAATTCTAACCGTACTTACCAGCAACTTGAATTTCCTTCCATAGGCTAACATTGACTGGTTTCCCTTGGAAATTCTTCTAAGTGTGGAGTTTTGGAACTTTATAATATTCCTCTAAAATCAGCCGAACTACGAATTCCGATTTACTCACCTGTTATCAGGAGAGAACCCAGTGCTGCATCCTTTAGCCCAGCACTGACCCTGAAAAGTAATTCTAACCGTACTTACCAGTAACTTGAATTTCCTTCCATAGGCTAACATTGACTGGTTTCACTTGGAAATTCTTCTAAGTGTGGAGTTATGGAACTTTATAATATTCCTCTAAAATCAGCTGAACTACGAATTCCGATTTACTCATCTGTTATCAGGAGAGAACCCACTGCTGCATCTTTTAGCCCAGCACTGAGCCTGAAAAGTAATTCTAACCGTACTTACCAGTAACTTGAATATCCTTCCATAGGCTAACATTGACTGGTTTCACTTGGAAATTCTTCTAAGTGTGGAGTTTTGGAACTTTATAATATTCCAATAAAATCAGCCGAACTACGAATTCCGATTTACTCACCTGTTATCAGGAGAGAACCCAGTGCTGCATCTTTTAGCCCAGCACTGACCCTGAAAAGTAATTCTAACCGTACTTACCAGTAACTTGAATTTCCTTCCATAGGCTAACATTGACTGGTTTCCCTTGGAAATTCTTCTAAGTGTGGAGTTATGGAACTTTATAATATTCCTCTAAAATCAGCCGAACTACGAATTCCGATTTACTCATCTGTTATCAGGAGAGAACCCAGTGCTGCATCTTTTAGCCCAGCACTGAGCCTGAAAAGTAATTCTAACCGTACTTACCAGTAACTTGAATATC
Organism: Calotriton arnoldi; assembly: GCA_963921515.1. NCBI lineage: Eukaryota > Metazoa > Chordata > Amphibia > Caudata > Salamandridae > Calotriton > Calotriton arnoldi. The sequence continues at coordinate 81,605 of CAWUFW010017938.1, forward strand.
CTTCCATAGGCTAACATTGACTGGTTTCACTTGGAAATTCTTCTAAGTGTGGAGTTTTGGAACTTTATAATATTCCTCTAAAATCAGCCGAACTACGAATTCCGATTTACTCACCTGTTATCAGGAGAGAACCCAGTGCTGCATCTTTTAGCCCAGCACTGACCCTGAAAAGTAATTCTAACCGTACTTACCAGTAACTTGAATTTCCTTCCATAGGCTAACATTGACTGGTTTCACTTGGAAATTCTTCTAAGTGTGGAGTTTTGGAACTTTATAATATTCCAATAAAATCAGCCGAACTACGAATTCCGATTTACTCACCTGTTAGCAGGAGAGAACCCAGTGCTGCATCATTTGGCCCAGCACTGACCCTGAAAAGTAATTCTAACCGTACTTACCAGTAACTTGAATTTCCTTCCATAGGCTAACATTGACTGGTTTCACTTGGAAATTCTTCTAAGTGTGGAGTTTTGGAACTTTATAATATTCCTCTAAAATCAGCCGAACTACGAATTCCGATTTACTCACCTGTTATCAGGAGAGAACCCAGTGCTGCATCTATTAGCCCAGCACTGACCCTGAAAAGTAATTCTAACCGTACTTACCAGTAACTTGAATTTCCTTCCATAGGCTAACATTGACTGGTTTCCCTTGGAAATTCTTCTAAGTGTGGAGTTTTGGAACATTATAATATTCCTCTAAAATCAGCCGAACTACGAATTCCGATTTACTCACCTGTTATCAGGAGAGAACCCAGTGCTGCATCTTTTAGCCCAGCACTGACCCTGAAAAGTAATTCTAACCGTACTTACCAGTAACTTGAATTTCCTTCCATAGGCTAACATTGACTGGTTTCACTTGGAAATTCTTCTAAGTGTGGAGTTTTGGAACTTTATAATATTCCTCTAAAATCAGCCGAACTACGAATTCCGATTTACTCACCTGTTATCAGGAGAGAACCCAGTGCTGCATCTTTTAGCCCAGCACTGAGCCTGAAAAGTAATTCTAACCGTACTTACCAGTAACTTGAATTTCCTTCCATAGGCTAACATTGACTGGTTTCCCTTGGAAATTCTTCTAAGTGTGGAGTTTTGGAACTTTATAATATTCCTCTAAAATCAGCCGAACTACGAATTCCGATTTACTCACCTGTTATCAGGAGAGAACGCAGTGCTGCATCTTTTAGCCCAGCACTGACCCTGAAAAGTAATTCTAACCGTACTTACCAGTAACTTGAATTTCCTTCCATAGGCTAACATTGACTGGTTTCACTTGGAAATTCTTCTAAGTGTGGAGTTTTGGAACTTTATAATATTCCAATAAAATCAGCCGAACTACGAATTCCGATTTACTCACCTGTTATCAGGAGAGAACCCAGTGCTGCATCTTTTAGCCCAGCACTGACCCTGAAAAGTAATTCTAACCGTACTTACCAGTAACTTGAATTTCCTTCCATAGGCTAACATTGACTGGTTTCCCTTGGAAATTCTTCTAAGTGTGGAGTTTTGGAACTTTATAATATTCCAATAAAATCAGCCGAATTACGAATTCCGATTTACTCACCTGTTATCAGGAGAGAACCCAGTGCTGCATCTTTTAGCCCAGCACTGACCCTGAAAAGTAATTCTAACCGTACTTACCAGTAACTTGAATTTCCTTCCATAGGCTAACATTGACTGGTTTCACTTGGAAATTCTTCTAAGTGTGGAGTTTTGGAACTTTATAATATTCCTCTAAAATCAGCCGAACTACGAATTCCGATTTACTCACCTGTTATCAGGAGAGAACCCAGTGCTGCATCTTTTAGCCCAGCACTGACCCTGAAAAGTAATTCTAACCGTACTTACCAGTAACTTGAATTTCCTTCCATAGGCTAACATTGACTGGTTTCACTTGGAAATTCTTCTAAGTGTGGAGTTTTGGAACTTTATAATATTCCTCTAAAATCAGCCGAACTACGAATTCCGATTTACTCACCTGTTATCAGGAGAGAACCCAGTGCTGCATCTATTAGCCCAGCACTGACCCTGAAAAGTAATTCTAACCGTACTTACCAGTAACTTGAATTTCCTTCCATAGGCTAGCATTGACTGGTTTCACTTGGAAATTCTTCTAAGTGTGGAGTTTTGGAACATTATAATATTCCTCTAAAATCAGCCGAACTACAAATTCCGATTTACTCACCTGTTATCAGGAGAGAACCCAGTGCTGCATCTTTTAGCCCAGCACTGAACCTGAAAAGTAATTCTAACCGTACTTACCAGTAACTTGAATTTCCTTCCATAGGCTAACATTGACTGGTTTCACTTGGAAATTCTTCTAAGTGTGGAGTTTTGGAACTTTATAATATTCCTCTAAAATCAGCCGAACTACGAATTCCGATTTACTCACCTGTTATCAGGAGAGAACCCAGTGCTGCATCTTTTAGCCCAGCACTGACCCTGAAAAGTAATTCTAACCGTACTTACCAGTAACTTGAATTTCCTTCCATAGGCTAACATTGACTGGTTTCACTTGGAAAGTCTTCTAAGTGTGGAGTTTTGGAACTTTATAATATTCCTCTAAAATCAGCCGAACTACGAATTCCGATTTACTCACCTGTTATCAGGAGAGAACCCAGTGCTGCATCTTTTAGCCCAGCACTGACCCTGAAAAGTAATTCTAACCGTACTTACCAGCAAGTTGAATTTCCTTCCATAGGCTAACATTGACTGGTTTCCCTTGGAAATTCTTCTAAGTGTGGAGTTTTGGAACTTTATAATATTCCTCTAAAATCAGCCGAACTACGAATTCCGATTTACTCACCTGTTATCAGGAGAGAACCCAGTGCTGCATCCTTTAGCCCAGCACTGACCCTGAAAAGTAATTCTAACCGTACTTACCAGTAACTTGAATTTCCTTCCATAGGCTAACATTGACTGGTTTCCTTGGAAATTCTTCTAAGTGTGGAGTTATGGAACTTTATAATATTCCTCTAAAATCAGCCGAACTACGAATTCCGATTTACTCATCTGTTATCAGGAGAGAACCCAGTGCTGCATCTTTTAGCCCAGCACTGAGCCTGAAAAGTAATTCTAACCGTACTTACCAGTAACTTGAATATCCTTCCATAGGCTAACATTGACTGGTTTCACTTGGAAATTCTTCTAAGTGTGGGAGTTTTGGAACTTTATAATATTCCAATAAAATCAGCCGAACTACGAATTCCGATTTACTCACCTGTTATCAGGAGAGAACCCAGTGCTGCATCTTTTAGCCCAGCACTGACCCTGAAAAGTAATTCTAACCGTACTTACCAGTAACTTGAATTTCCTTCCATAGGCTAACATTGACTGGTTTCACTTGGAAATTCTTCTAAGTGTGGAGTTTTGGAACTTTATAATATTCCAATAAAATCAGCCGAACTACGAATTCCGATTTACTCACCTGTTAGCAGGAGAGAACCCAGTGCTGCATCATTTGGCCCAGCACTGACCCTGAAAAGTAATTCTAACCGTACTTACCAGTAACTTGAATTTCCTTCCATAGGCTAACATTGACTGGTTTCACTTGGAAATTCTTCTAAGTGTGGAGTTTTGGAACTTTATAATATTCCTCTAAAATCAGCCGAACTACGAATTCCGATTTACTCACCTGTTATCAGGAGAGAACCCAGTGCTGCATCTATTAGCCCAACACTGAGCCTGAAAAGTAATTCTAACCGTACTTACCAGCAACTTGAATTTCCTTTCATAGGCTAACATTGACTGGTTTCACTTGGAAATTCTTCTAAGTGTGGAGTTTTGGAACTTTATAATATTCCTCTAAAATCAGCCGAACTACGAATTCCGATTTACTCACCTGTTATCAGGAGAGAACCCAGTGCTGCATCTTTTAGCCCAGCACTGACCCTGAAAAGTAATTCTAACCATACTTACCAGTAACTTGAATTTCCTTCCATAGGCTAACATTGACTGGTTTCACTTGGAAATTCTTCTAAGTGTGGAGTTTTGGAACTTTATAATATTCCAATAAAATCAGCCGAACTACGAATTCCGATTTACTCACCTGTTATCAGGAGAGAACCCAGTGCTGCATCTTTTAGCCCAGCACTGACCCTGAAAAGTAATTCTAACCGTACTTACCAGCAACTTGAATTTCCTTCCATAGGCTAACATTGACTGGTTTCCCTTGGAAATTCTTCTAAGTGTGGAGTTTTGGAACTTTATAATATTCCAATAAAATCAGCCGAATTACGAATTCCGATTTACTCACCTGTTATCAGGAGAGAACCCAGTGCTGCATCTTTTAGCCCAGCACTGACCCTGAAAAGTAATTCTAACCGTACTTACCAGTAACTTGAATTTCCTTCCATAGGCTAACATTGACTGGTTTCACTTGGAAATTCTTCTAAGTGTGGAGTTTTGGAACTTTATAATATTCCTCTAAAATCAGCCGAACTACGAATTCCGATTTACTCACCTGTTATCAGGAGAGAACCCAGTGCTGCATCTTTTAGCCCAGCACTGACCCTGAAAAGTAATTCTAACCGTACTTACCAGTAACTTGAATTTCCTTCCATAGGCTAACATTGACTGGTTTCACTTGGAAATTCTTCTAAGTGTGGAGTTTTGGAACTTTATAATATTCCTCTAAAATCAGCCGAACTACGAATTCCGATTTACTCACCTGTTATCAGGAGAGAACCCAGTGCTGCATCTATTAGCCCAGCACTGACCCTGAAAAGTAATTCTAACCGTACTTACCAGTAACTTGAATTTCCTTCCATAGGCTAACATTGACTGGTTTCACTTGGAAATTCTTCTAAGTGTGGAGTTTTGGAACATTATAATATTCCTCTAAAATCAGCCGAACTACGAATTCCGATTTACTCACCTGTTATCAGGAGAGAACCCAGTGCTGCATCTTTTAGCCCAGCACTGAACCTGAAAAGTAATTCTAACCGTACTTACCAGTAACTTGAATTTCCTTCCATAGGCTAACATTGACTGGTTTCACTTGGAAATTCTTCTAAGTGTGGAGTTTTGGAACTTTATAATATTCCTCTAAAATCAGCCGAACTACGAATTCCGATTTACTCACCTGTTATCAGGAGAGAACCCAGTGCTGCATCTTTTAGCCCAGCACTGACCCTGAAAAGTAATTCTAACCGTACTTACCAGTAACTTGAATTTCCTTCCATAGGCTAACATTGACTGGTTTCACTTGGAAAGTCTTCTAAGTGTGGAGTTTTGGAACTTTATAATATTCCTCTAAAATCAGCCGAACTACGAATTCCGATTTACTCACCTGTTATCAGGAGAGAACCCAGTGCTGCATCTTTTAGCCCAGCACTGACCCTGAAAAGTAATTCTAACCGTACTTACCAGCAACTTGAATTTCCTTCCATAGGCTAACATTGACTGGTTTCACTTGGAAATTCTTCTAAGTGTGGAGTTTTGGAACTTTATAATATTCCTCTAAAATCAGCCGAACTACGAATTCCGATTTACTCACCTGTTACCAGGAGAGAACCCAGTGCTGCATCCTTTAGCCCAGCACTGACCCTGAAAAGTAATTCTAACCGTACTTACCAGTAACTTGAATTTCCTTCCATAGGCTAACATTGACTGGTTTCCCTTGGAAATTCTTCGAAGTGTGAAGTTATGGAACTTTATAATATTCCTCTAAAATCAGCCGAACTACGAATTCCGATTTACTCACCTGTTATCAGGAGAGATCCCAGTGCTGCATCTTTTAGCCCAGCACTGAGCCTGAAAAGTAATTCTAACCGTACTTACCAGTAACTTGAATTTCCTTCCATAGGCTAACATTGACTGGTTTCACTTGGAAATTCTTCTAAGTGTGGGAGTTTTGGAACTTTATAATATTCCAATAAAATCAGCCGAACTACGAATTCCGATTTACTCACCTGTTATCAGGAGAGAACCCAGTGCTGCATCTTTTAGCCCAGCACTGACCCTGAAAAGTAATTCTAACCGTACTTACCAGTAACTTGAATTTCCTTCCATAGGCTAACATTGACTGGTTTCACTTGGAAATTCTTCTAAGTGTGGAGTTTTGGAACTTTATAATATTCCAATAAAATCAGCCGAACTACGAATTCCGATTTACTCACCTGTTAGCAGGAGAGAACCCAGTGCTGCATCATTTGGCCCAGCACTGACCCTGAAAAGTAATTCTAACCGTACTTACCAGTAACTTGAATTTCCTTCCATAGGCTAACATTGACTGGTTTCACTTGGAAATTCTTCTAAGTGTGGAGTTTTGGAACTTTATAATATTCCTCTAAAATCAGCCGAACTACGAATTCCGATTTACTCACCTGTTATCAGGAGAGAACCCAGTGCTGCATCTATTAGCCCAACACTGACCCTGAAAAGTAATTCTAACCGTACTTACCAGTAACTTGAATTTCCTTCCATAGGCTAACATTGACTGGTTTCACTTGGAAATTCTTCTAAGTGTGGAGTTTTGGAACATTATAATATTCCTCTAAAATCAGCCGAACTACGAATTCCGATTTACTCACCTGTTATCAGGAGAGAACCCAGTGCTGCATCTTTTAGCCCAGCACTGACCCTGAAAAGTAATTCTAACCGTACTTACCAGTAACTTGAATTTCCTTCCATAGGCTAACATTGACTGGTTTCACTTGGAAATTCTTCTAAGTGTGGAGTTTTGGAACTTTATAATATTCCTCTAAAATCAGCCGAACTACGAATTCCGATTTACTCACCTGTTATCAGGAGAGAACCCAGTGCTGCATCTTTTAGCCCAGCACTGAGCCTGAAAAGTAATTCTAACCGTACTTACCAGTAACTTGAATTTCCTTCCATGGGCTAACATTGACTGGTTTCCCTTGGAAATTCTTCAAAGTGTGGAGTTTTGGAACTTTATAATATTCCAATAAAATCAGCCGAACTACGAATTCCGATTTACTCACCTGTTATCAGGAGAGAACCCAGTGCTGCATCTTTTAGCCCAGCACTGACCCTGAAAAGTAATTCTAACCGTACTTACCAGTAACTTGAATTTCCTTCCATAGGCTAACATTGACTGGTTTCACTTGGAAATTCTTCTAAGTGTGGAGTTTTGGAACTTTATAATATTCCTCTAAAATCAGCCGAACTACGAATTCCGATTTACTCACCTGTTATCAGGAGAGAACCCAGTGCTGCATCTTTTAGCCCAGCACTGAGCCTGAAAAGTAATTCTAACCGTACTTACCAGTAACTTGAATTTCCTTCCATAGGCTAACATTGACTGGTTTCACTTGGAAATTCTTCTAAGTGTGGAGTTTTGGAACTTTATAATATTCCAATAAAATCAGCCGAACTACGAATTCCGATTTACTCACCTGTTATCAGGAGAGAACCCAGTGCTGCATCTTTTAGCCCAGCACTGACCCTGAAAAGTAATTCTAACCGTACTTACCAGTAACTTGAATTTCCTTCCATAGGCTAACATTGACTGGTTTCACTTGGAAATTCTTCTAAGTGTGGAGTTTTGGAACTTTATAATATTCCTCTAAAATCAGCCGAACTACGAATTCCGATTTACTCACCTGTTATCAGGAGAGAACCCAGTGCTGCAACTTTTAGCCCAGCACTGACCCTGAAAAGTAATTCTAACCGTACTTACCAGTAACTTGAATTTCCTTCCATAGGCTAACATTGACTGGTTTCACTTGGAAATTCTTCTAAGTGTGGAGTTTTGGAACTTTATAATATTCCTCTAAAATCAGCCGAACTACGAATTCCGATTTACTCACCTGTTATCAGGAGAGAACCCAGTGCTGCATCTATTAGCCCAGCACTGACCCTGAAAAGTAATTCTAACCGTACTTACCAGTAACTTGAATTTCCTTCCATAGGCTAACATTGACTGGTTTCACTTGGAAATTCTTCTAAGTGTGGAGTTTTGGAACTTTATAATATTCCTCTAAAATCAGCCGAACTACGAATTCCGATTTACTCACCTGTTATCAGGAGAGAACCCAGTGCTGCATCTTTTAGCCCAGCACTGACCCTGAAAAGTAATTCTAACCGTACTTACCAGTAACTTGAATTTCCTTCCATAGGCTAACATTGACTGGTTTCACTTGGAAAGTCTTCTAAGTGTGGAGTTTTGGAACTTTATAATATTCCTCTAAAATCAGCCGAACTACGAATTCCGATTTACTCACCTGTTATCAGGAGAGAACCCAGTGCTGCATCTTTTAGCCCAGCACTGACCCTGAAAAGTAATTCTAACCGTACTTACCAGCAAGTTGAATTTCCTTCCATAGGCTAACATTGACTGGTTTCCCTTGGAAATTCTTCTAAGTGTGGAGTTTTGGAACTTTATAATATTCCTCTAAAATCAGCCGAACTACGAATTCCGATTTACTCACCTGTTATCAGGAGAGAACCCAGTGCTGCATCCTTTAGCCCAGCACTGACCCTGAAAAGTAATTCTAACCGTACTTACCAGTAACTTGAATTTCCTTCCATAGGCTAACATTGACTGGTTTCCCTTGGAAATTCTTCTAAGTGTGGAGTTATGGAACTTTATAATATTCCTCTAAAATCAGCCGAACTACGAATTCCGATTTACTCATCTGTTATCAGGAGAGAACCCAGTGCTGCATCTTTTAGCCCAGCACTGAGCCTGAAAAGTAATTCTAACCGTACTTACCAGTAACTTGAATATCCTTCCATAGGCTAACATTGACTGGTTTCACTTGGAAATTCTTCTAAGTTTGGAGTTTTGGAACTTTATAATATTCCAATAAAATCAGCTGAATTACGAATTCCGATTTACTCACCTGTTATCAGGAGAGAACCCAGTGCTGCATCTTTTAGCCCAGCACTGACCCTGAAAAGTAATTCTAACCGTACTTACCAGTAACTTGAATTTCCTTCCATAGGCTAACATTGACTGGTTTCACTTGGAAATTCTTCTAAGTGTGGAGTTTTGGAACTTTATAATATTCCAATAAAATCAGCCGAACTACGAATTCCGATTTACTCACCTGTTATCAGGAGAGAACCCAGTGCTGCATCTTTTAGCCCAGCACTGACCCTGAAAAGTAATTCTAACCGTACTTACCAGTAACTTGAATTTCCTTCCATAGGCTAACATTGACTGGTTTCACTTGGAAATTCTTCTAAGTGTGGAGTTATGGAACTTTATAATATTCCTCTAAAATCAGCTGAACTACGAATTCCGATTTACTCATCTGTTATCAGGAGAGAACCCACTGCTGCATCTTTTAGCCCAGCACTGAGCCTGAAAAGTAATTCTAACCGTACTTACCAGTAACTTGAATATCCTTCCATAGGCTAACATTGACTGGTTTCACTTGGAAATTCTTCTAAGTGTGGAGTTTTGGAACTTTATAATATTCCAATAAAATCAGCCGAATTACGAATTCCGATTTACTCACCTGTTATCAGGAGAGAACCCAGTGCTGCATCTTTAGCCCAGCACTGACCCTGAAAAGTAATTCTAACCGTACTTACCAGTAACTTGAATTTCCTTCCATAGGCTAACATTGACTGGTTTCACTTGGAAATTCTTCTAATTGTGGAGTTTTGGAACTTTATAATATTCCTCTAAAATCAGCCGAACTACGAATTCCGAATTACTCATCTGTTATCAGGAGAGAACCCAGTGCTGCATCTTTTAGCCCAGCACTGAGCCTGACAAGTAATTCTAACCGTACTTACCAGTAACTTGAATTTCCTTCCATAGGCTAACATTGACTGGTTTCACTTGGAAATTCTTCTAAGTGTGGAGTTTTGGAACTTTATAATATTCCTCTAAAATCAGCCGAACTACGAATTCCGATTTACTCACCTGTTATCAGGAGAGAACCCAGTGCTGCATCTTTTAGCACAGCACTGACCCTGAAAAGTAATTCTAACCGTACTTACCAGTAACTTGAATTTCCTTCCATAGGCTAACATTGACTGGTTTCCCTTGGAAATTCTTCTAAGTGTGGAGTTTTGGAACTTTATAATATTCCTCTAAAATCAGCCGAACTACGAATTCCGATTTACTCACCTGTTATCAGGAGAGAACGCAGTGCTGCATCTTTTAGCCCAGCACTGACCCTGAAAAGTAATTCTAACCGTACTTACCAGTAATTTGAATTTCCTTCCATAGGCTAACATTGACTGGTTTCACTTGGAAATTCTTCTAAGTGTGGAGTTTTGGAACTTTATAATATTCCAATAAAATCAGCCGAACTACGAATTCCGATTTACTCACCTGTTATCAGGAGAGAACCCAGTGCTGCATCTTTTAGCCCAGCACTGACCCTGAAAAGTAATTCTAACCGTACTTACCAGCAACTTGAATTTCCTTCCATAGGCTAACATTGACTGGTTTCCCTTGGAAATTCTTCTAAGTGTGGAGTTTTGGAACTTTATAATATTCCTCTAAAATCAGCCGAACTACGAATTCCGATTTACTCACCTGTTATCAGGAGAGAACCCAGTGCTGCATCCTTTAGCCCAGCACTGACCCTGAAAAGTAATTCTAACCGTACTTACCAGTAACTTGAATTTCCTTCCATAGGCTAACATTGACTGGTTTCACTTGGAAATTCTTCTAAGTGTGGAGTTTTGGAACATTATAATATTCCTCTAAAATCAGCCGAACTACGAATTCCGATTTACTCACCTGTTATCAGGAGAGAACCCAGTGCTGCATCTTTTAGCCCAGCACTGACCCTGAAAAGTAATTCTAACCGTACTTACCAGTAACTTGAATTTCCTTCCATAGGCTAACATTGACTGGTTTCACTTGGAAATTCTTCTAAGTGTGGAGTTTTGGAACTTTATAATATTCCTCTAAAATCAGCCGAACTACGAATTCCGATTTACTCACCTGTTATCAGGAGAGAACCCAGTGCTGCATCTTTTAGCCCAGCACTGAGCCTGAAAAGTAATTCTAACCGTACTTACCAGTAACTTGAATTTCCTTCCATAGGCTAACATTGACTGGTTTCCCTTGGAAATTCTTCTAAGTGTGGAGTTTTGGAACTTTATAATATTCCTCTAAAATCAGCCGAACTACGAATTCCGATTTACTCACCTGTTATCAGGAGAGAACGCAGTGCTGCATCTTTTAGCCCAGCACTGACCCTGAAAAGTAATTCTAACCGTACTTACCAGTAACTTGAATTTCCTTCCATAGGCTAACATTGACTGGTTTCACTTGGAAATTCTTCTAAGTGTGGAGTTTTGGAACTTTATAATATTCCAATAAAATCAGCCGAACTACGAATTCCGATTTACTCACCTGTTATCAGGAGAGAACCCAGTGCTGCATCTTTTAGCCCAGCACTGACCCTGAAAAGTAATTCTAACCGTACTTACCAGCAACTTGAATTTCCTTCCATAGGCTAACATTGACTGGTTTCACTTGGAAATTCTTCTAAGTGTGGAGTTTTGGAACTTTATAATATTCCAATAAAATCAGCCGAACTACGAATTCCGATTTACTCACCTGTTATCAGGAGAGAACCCAGTGCTGCATCTTTTAGCCCAGCACTGACCCTGAAAAGTAATTCTAACCGTACTTACCAGTAACTTGAATTTCCTTCCATAGGCTAACATTGACTGGTTTCACTTGGAAATTCTTCTAAGTGTGGAGTTTTGGAACTTTATAATATTCCTCTAAAATCAGCCGAACTACGAATTCCGATTTACTCACCTGTTATCAGGAGAGAACCCAGTGCTGCATCTTTTAGCCCAGCACTGACCCTGAAAAGTAATTCTAACCGTACTTACCAGTAACTTGAATTTCCTTCCATAGGCTAACATTGACTGGTTTCACTTGGAAATTCTTCTAAGTGTGGAGTTTTGGAACTTTATAATATTCCTCTAAAATCAGCCGAACTACGAATTCCGATTTACTCACCTGTTATCAGGAGAGAACCCAGTGCTGCATCTATTGGCCCAGCACTGACCCTGAAAAGTAATTCTAACCGTACTTACCAGTAACTTGAATTTCCTTCCATAGGCTAACATTGACTGGTTTCACTTGGAAATTCTTCTAAGTGTGGAGTTTTGGAACTTTATAATATTCCTCTAAAATCAGCCGAACTACGAATTCCGATTTACTCACCTGTTATCAGGAGAGAACCCAGTGCTGCATCTTTTAGCCCAGCACTGACCCTGAAAAGTAATTCTAACCGTACTTACCAGTAACTTGAATTTCCTTCCATAGGCTAACATTGACTGGTTTCACTTGGAAAGTCTTCTAAGTGTGGAGTTTTGGAACTTTATAATATTCCTCTAAAATCAGCCGAACTACGAATTCCGATTTACTCACCTGTTATCAGGAGAGAACCCAGTGCTGCATCTTTTAGCCCAGCACTGACCCTGAAAAGTAATTCTAACCGTACTTACCAGCAAGTTGAATTTCCTTCCATAGGCTAACATTGACTGGTTTCCCTTGGAAATTCTTCTAAGTGTGGAGTTTTGGAACTTTATAATATTCCTCTAAAATCAGCCGAACTACGAATTCCGATTTACTCACCTGTTATCAGGAGAGAACCCAGTGCTGCATCCTTTAGCCCAGCACTGACCCTGAAAAGTAATTCTAACCGTACTTACCAGTAACTTGAATTTCCTTCCATAGGCTAACATTGACTGGTTTCACTTGGAAATTCTTCTAAGTGTGGAGTTATGGAACTTTATAATATTCCTCTAAAATCAGCCGAACTACGAATTCCGATTTACTCATCTGTTATCAGGAGAGAACCCAGTGCTGCATCTTTTAGCCCAGCACTGAGCCTGAAAAGTAATTCTAACCGTACTTACCAGTAACTTGAATATCCTTCCATAGGCTAACATTGACTGGTTTCACTTGGAAATTCTTCTAAGTTTGGAGTTTTGGAACTTTATAATATTCCAATAAAATCAGCCGAATTACGAATTCCGATTTACTCACCTGTTATCAGGAGAGAACCCAGTGCTGCATCTTTTAGCCCAGCACTGACCCTGAAAAGTAATTCTAACCGTACTTACCAGTAACTTGAATTTCCTTCCATAGGCTAACATTGACTGGTTTCACTTGGAAATTCTTCTAAGTGTGGAGTTTTGGAACTTTATAATATTCCAATAAAATCAGCCGAATTACGAATTCCGATTTACTCACCTGTTATCAGGAGAGAACCCAGTGCTGCATCTTTTAGCCCAGCACTGACCCTGAAAAGTAATTCTAACCGTACTTACCAGTAACTTGAATTTCCTTCCATAGGCTAACATTGACTGGTTTCACTTGGAAATTCTTCTAAGTGTGGAGTTATGGAACTTTATAATATTCCTCTAAAATCAGCTGAACTACGAATTCCGATTTACTCATCTGTTATCAGGAGAGAACCCACTGCTGCATCTTTTAGCCCAGCACTGAGCCTGAAAAGTAATTCTAACCGTACTTACCAGTAACTTGAATATCCTTCCATAGGCTAACATTGACTGGTTTCACTTGGAAATTCTTCTAAGTGTGGAGTTTTGGAACTTTATAATATTCCAATAAAATCAGCCGAATTACGAATTCCGATTTACTCACCTGTTATCAGGAGAGAACCCAGTGCTGCATCTTTTAGCCCAGCACTGACCCTGAAAAGTAATTCTAACCGTACTTACCAGTAACTTGAATTTCCTTCCATAGGCTAACATTGACTGGTTTCACTTGGAAATTCTTCTAATTGTGGAGTTTTGGAACTTTATAATATTCCTCTAAAATCAGCCGAACTACGAATTCCGAATTACTCATCTGTTATCAGGAGAGAACCCAGTGCTGCATCTTTTAGCCCAGCACTGAGCCTGACAAGTAATTCTAACCGTACTTACCAGTAACTTGAATTTCCTTCCATAGGCTAACATTGACTGGTTTCACTTGGAAATTCTTCTAAGTGTGGAGTTTTGGAACTTTATAATATTCCTCTAAAATCAGCCGAACTACGAATTCCGATTTACTCACCTGTTATCAGGAGAGAACCCAGTGCTGCATCTTTTAGCACAGCACTGACCCTGAAAAGTAATTCTAACCGTACTTACCAGTAACTTGAATTTCCTTCCATAGGCTAACATTGACTGGTTTCCCTTGGAAATTCTTCTAAGTGTGGAGTTTTGGAACTTTATAATATTCCTCTAAAATCAGCCGAACTACGAATTCCGATTTACTCACCTGTTATCAGGAGAGAACCCACTGCTGCATCTTTTAGCCCAGCACTGAGCCTGAAAAGTAATTCTAACCGTACTTACCAGTAACTTGAATATCCTTCCATAGGCTAACATTGACTGGTTTCACTTGGAAATTCTTCTAAGTGTGGAGTTTTGGAACTTTATAATATTCCAATAAAATCAGCCGAATTACGAATTCCGATTTACTCACCTGTTATCAGGAGAGAACCCAGTGCTGCATCTTTTAGCCCAGCACTGACCCTGAAAAGTAATTCTAACCGTACTTACCAGTAACTTGAATTTCCTTCCATAGGCTAACATTGACTGGTTTCACTTGGAAATTCTTCTAAGTGTGGAGTTTTGGAACTTTATAATATTCCTCTAAAATCAGCCGAACTACGAATTCCGATTTACTCATCTGTTATCAGGAGAGAACCCAGTGCTGCATCTTTTAGCCTAGCACTGAGCCTGACAAGTAATTCTAACCGTACTTACCAGTAACTTGAATTTCCTTCCATAGGCTAACATTGACTGGTTTCACTTGGAAATTCTTCTAAGTGTGGAGTTTTGGAACTTTATAATATTCCTCTAAAATCAGCCGAACTACGAATTCCGATTTACTCACCTGTTATCAGGAGAGAACCCAGTGCTGCATCTTTTAGCACAGCACTGACCCTGAAAAGTAATTCTAACCGTACTTACCAGTAACTTGAATTTCCTTCCATAGGCTAACATTGACTGGTTTCACTTGGAAATTCTTCTAAGTGTGGAGTTTTGGAACTTTATAATATTCCTCTAAAATCAGCCGAACTACGAATTCCGATTTACTCACCTGTTATCAGGAGAGAACGCAGTGCTGCATCTTTAGCCCAGCACTGACCCAGAAAAGTAATTCTAACCGTACTTACCAGTAACTTGAATTTCCTTCCATAGGCTAACATTGACTGGTTTCACTTGGAAATTCTTCTAAGTGTGGAGTTTTGGAACTTTATAATATTCCAATAAAATCAGCCGAACTACGAATTCCGATTTACTCACCTGTTATCAGGAGATAACCCAGTGCTGCATCTTTTAGCCCAGCACTGACCTTGAAAAGTAATTCTAACCGTACTTACCAGCAACTTGAATTTCCTTCCATAGGCTAACATTGACTGGTTTCCTTGGAAATTCTTCTAAGTGTGGAGTTTTGGAACTTTATAATATTCCTCTAAAATCAGCCGAACTACGAATTCCGATTTACTCACCTGTTATCAGGAGAGAACCCAGTGCTGCATCTTTTAGCCCAGCACTGACCCTGAAAAGTAATTCTAACCGTACTTACCAGTAACTTGAATTTCCTTCCATAGGCTAACATTGACTGGTTTCACTTGGAAATTCTTCTAAGTGTGGAGTTTTGGAACTTTATAATATTCCAATAAAATCAGCCGAACTACGAATTCCGATTTACTCACCTGTTAGCAGGAGAGAACCCAGTGCTGCATCATTTGGCCCAGCACTGACCCTGAAAAGTAATTCTAACCGTACTTACCAGTAACTTGAATTTCCTTCCATAGGCTAACATTGACTGGTTTCACTTGGAAATTCTTCTAAGTGTGGAGTTTTGGAACTTTATAATATTCCTCTAAAATCAGCCGAACTACGAATTCCGATTTACTCACCTGTTATCAGGAGAGAACCCAGTGCTGCATCTATTAGCCCAACACTGACCCTGAAAAGTAATTCTAACCGTACTTACCAGTAACTTGAATTTCCTTCCATAGGCTAACATTGACTGGTTTCCCTTGGAAATTCTTCTAAGTGTGGAGTTTTGGAACATTATAATATTCCTCTAAAAACAGCCGAACTACGAATTCCGATTTACTCACCTGTTATCAGGAGAGAACCCAGTGCTGCATCTTTTAGCCCAGCACTGACCCTGAAAAGTAATTCTAACCGTACTTACCAGTAACTTGAATTTCCTTCCATAGGCTAACATTGACTGGTTTCACTTGGAAATTCTTCTAAGTGTGGAGTTTTGGAACTTTATAATATTCCTCTAAAATCAGCCGAACTACGAATTCCGATTTACTCACCTGTTATCAGGAGAGAACCCAGTGCTGCATCTTTTAGCCCAGCACTGAGCCTGAAAAGTAATTCTAACCGTACTTACCAGTAACTTGAATTTCCTTCCATAGGCTAACATTGACTGGTTTCCCTTGGAAATTCTTCTAAGTGTGGAGTTTTGGAACTTTATAATATTCCTCTAAAATCAGCCGAACTACGAATTCCGATTTACTCACCTGTTATCAGGAGAGAACGCAGTGCTGCATCTTTTAGCCCAGCACTGACCCTGAAAAGTAATTCTAACCGTACTTACCAGTAACTTGAATTTCCTTCCATAGGCTAACATTGACTGGTTTCACTTGGAAATTCTTCTAAGTGTGGAGTTTTGGAACTTTATAATATTCCAATAAAATCAGCCGAACTACGAATTCCGATTTACTCACCTGTTATCAGGAGAGAACCCAGTGCTGCATCTTTTAGCCCAGCACTGACCCTGAAAAGTAATTCTAACCGTACTTACCAGCAACTTGAATTTCCTTCCATAGGCTAACATTGACTGGTTTCACTTGGAAATTCTTCTAAGTGTGGAGTTTTGGAACTTTATAATATTCCAATAAAATCAGCCGAATTACGAATTCCGATTTACTCACCTGTTATCAGGAGAGAACCCAGTGCTGCATCTTTTAGCCCAGCACTGACCCTGAAAAGTAATTCTAACCGTACTTACCAGTAACTTGAATTTCCTTCCATAGGCTAACATTGACTGGTTTCACTTGGAAATTCTTCTAAGTGTGGAGTTTTGGAACTTTATAATATTCCTCTAAAATCAGCCGAACTACGAATTCCGATTTACTCACCTGTTATCAGGAGAGAACCCAGTGCTGCATCTTTTAGCCCAGCACTGACCCTGAAAAGTAATTCTAACCGTACTTACCAGTAACTTGAATTTCCTTCCATAGGCTAACATTGACTTGTTTCACTTGGAAATTCTTCTAAGTGTGGAGTTTTGGAACTTTATAATATTCCTCTAAAATCAGCCGAACTACGAATTCCGATTTACTCACCTGTTATCAGGAGAGAACCCAGTGCTGCATCTATTAGCCCAGCACTGACCCTGAAAAGTAATTCTAACCGTACTTACCAGTAACTTGAATTTCCTTCCATAGGCTAACATTGACTGGTTTCACTTGGAAATTCTTCTAAGTGTGGAGTTTTGGAACATTATAATATTCCTCTAAAATCAGCCGAACTACGAATTCCGATTTACTCACCTGTTATCAGGAGAGAACCCAGTGCTGCATCTTTTAGCCCAGCACTGAACCTGAAAAGTAATTCTAACCGTACTTACCAGTAACTTGAATTTCCTTCCATAGGCTAACATTGACTGGTTTCCCTTGGAAATTCTTCTAAGTGTGGAGTTTTGGAACTTTATAATATTCCTCTAAAATCAGCCGAACTACGAATTCCGATTTACTCACCTGTTATCAGGAGAGAACCCAGTGCTGCATCTTTTAGCCCAGCACTGACCCTGAAAAGTAATTCTAACCGTACTTACCAGTAACTTGAATTTCCTTCCATAGGCTAACATTGACTGGTTTCACTTGGAAAGTCTTCTAAGTGTGGAGTTTTGGAACTTTATAATATTCCTCTAAAATCAGCCGAACTACGAATTCCGATTTACTCACCTGTTATCAGGAGAGAACCCAGTGCTGCATCTTTTAGCCCAGCACTGACCCTGAAAAGTAATTCTAACCGTACTTACCAGTAACTTGAATTTCCTTCCATAGGCTAACATTGACTGGTTTCACTTGGAAATTCTTCTAAGTGTGGAGTTTTGGAACTTTATAATATTCCTCTAAAATCAGCCGAACTACGAATTCCGATTTACTCACCTGTTATCAGGAGAGAACCCAGTGCTGCATCCTTTAGCCCAGCACTGACCCTGAAAAGTAATTCTAACCGTACTTACCAGTAACTTGAATTTCCTTCCATAGGCTAACATTGACTGGTTTCACTTGGAAATTCTTCTAAGTGTGGAGTTATGGAACTTTATAATATTCCTCTAAAATCAGCCGAACTACGAATTCCGATTTACTCATCTGTTATCAGGAGAGAACCCAGTGCTGCATCTTTTAGCCCAGCACTGAGCCTGAAAAGTAATTCTAACCGTACTTACCAGTAACTTGAATATCCTTCCATAGGCTAACATTGACTGGTTTCACTTGGAAATTCTTCTAAGTTTGGAGTTTTGGAACTTTATAATATTCCAATAAAATCAGCCGAACTACGAATTCCGATTTACTCACCTGTTATCAGGAGAGAACCCAGTGCTGCATCTTTTAGCCCAGCACTGACCCTGAAAAGTAATTCTAACCGTACTTACCAGTAACTTGAATTTCCTTCCATAGGCTAACATTGACTGGTTTCACTTGGAAATTCTTCTAAGTGTGGAGTTTTGGAACTTTATAATATTCCAATAAAATCAGCCGAATTACGAATTCCGATTTACTCACCTGTTATCAGGAGAGAACCCAGTGCTGCATCTTTTAGCCCAGCACTGACCCTGAAAAGTAATTCTAACCGTACTTACCAGTAACTTGAATTTCCTTCCATAGGCTAACATTGACTGGTTTCACTTGGAAATTCTTCTAAGTGTGGAGTTTTGGAACTTTATAATATTCCTCTAAAATCAGCCGAACTACGAATTCCGATTTACTCATCTGTTATCAGGAGAGAACCCAGTGCTGCATCTTTAGCCCAGCACTGACCCTGAAAAGTAATTCTAACCGTACTTACCAGTAACTTGAATTTCCTTCCATAGGCTAACATTGACTGGTTTCACTTGGAAATTCTTCTAAGTGTGGAGTTTTGGAACTTTATAATATTCCAATAAAATCAGCCGAACTACGAATTCCGATTTACTCACCTGTTAGCAGGAGAGAACCCAGTGCTGCATCTTTTAGCCCAGCACTGACCCTGAAAAGTAATTCTAACCGTACTTACCAGTAACTTGAATTTCCTTCCATAGGCTAACATAGACTGGTTTCACTTGGAAATTCTTCTAAGTGTGGAGTTTTGGAACTTTATAATATTCCTCTAAAATCAGCCGAACTACGAATTCCAATTTACTCACCTGTTATCAGGAGAGAACCCAGTGCTGCATCTTTTAGCCCAGCACTGACCCTGAAAAGTAATTCTAACCGTACTTACCAGTAACTTGAATTTCCTTCCATAGGCTAACATTGACTGGTTTCACTTGGAAATTCTTCTAAGTGTGGAGTTTTGGAACATTATAATATTCCTCTAAAAACAGCCGAACTACGAATTCCGATTTACTCACCTGTTATCAGGAGAGAACCCAGTGCTGCATCTTTTAGCCCAGCACTGACCCTGAAAAGTAATTCTAACCGTACTTACCAGTAACTTGAATTTCCTTCCATAGGCTAACATTGACTGGTTTCACTTGGAAAGTCTTCTAAGTGTGGAGTTTTGGAACTTTATAATATTCCTCTAAAATCAGCCGAACTACGAATTCCGATTTACTCACCTGTTATCAGGAGAGAACCCAGTGCTGCATCTTTTAGCCCAGCACTGACCCTGAAAAGTAATTCTAACCGTACTTACCAGCAAGTTGAATTTCCTTCCATAGGCTAACATTGACTGGTTTCCCTTGGAAATTCTTCTAAGTGTGGAGTTTTGGAACTTTATAATATTCCTCTAAAATCAGCCGAACTACGAATTCCGATTTACTCACCTGTTATCAGGAGAGAACCCAGTGCTGCATCTTTTAGCCCAGCACTGACCCTGAAAAGTAATTCTAACCGTACTTACCAGTAACTTGAATTTCCTTCCATAGGCTAACATTGACTGGTTTCACTTGGAAATTCTTCTAAGTGTGGAGTTATGGAACTTTATAATATTCCTCTAAAATCAGCCGAACTACGAATTCCGATTTACTCATCTGTTATCAGGAGAGAACCCAGTGCTGCATCTTTTAGCCCAGCACTGAGCCTGAAAAGTAATTCTAACCGTACTTACCAGTAACTTGAATATCCTTCCATAGGCTAACATTGACTGGTTTCACTTGGAAATTCTTCTAAGTTTGGAGTTTTGGAACTTTATAATATTCCAATAAAATCAGCCGAATTACGAATTCCGATTTACTCACCTGTTATCAGGAGAGAACCCAGTGCTGCATCTTTTAGCCCAGCACTGACCCTGAAAAGTAATTCTAACCGTACTTACCAGTAACTTGAATTTCCTTCCATAGGCTAACATTGACTGGTTTCACTTGGAAATTCTTCTAAGTGTGGAGTTTTGGAACTTTATAATATTCCAATAAAATCAGCCGAATTACGAATTCCGATTTACTCACCTGTTATCAGGAGAGAACCCAGTGCTGCATCTTTTAGCCCAGCACTGACCCTGAAAAGTAATTCTAACCGTACTTACCAGTAACTTGAATTTCCTTCCATAGGCTAACATTGACTGGTTTCACTTGGAAATTCTTCTAAGTGTGGAGTTTTGGAACTTTATAATATTCCTCTAAAATCAGCCGAACTACGAATTCCGATTTACTCACCTGTTATCAGGAGAGAACCCAGTGCTGCATCTTTTAGCCCAGCACTGACCCTGAAAAGTAATTCTAACCGTACTTACCAGTAACTTGAATTTCCTTCCATAGGCTAACATTGACTGGTTTCACTTGGAAATTCTTCTAAGTGTGGAGTTTTGGAACTTTATAATATTCCAATAAAATCAGCCGAACTACGAATTCCGATTTACTCACCTGTTAGCAGGAGAGAACCCAGTGCTGCATCTTTTAGCCCAGCACTGACCCTGAAAAGTAATGCTAACCGTACTTACCAGTAACTTGAATTTCCTTCCATAGGCTAACATTGACTGGTTTCACTTGGAAATTCTTCTAAGTGTGGAGTTTTGGAACTTTATAATATTCCTCTAAAATCAGCCGAACTACTGAATTCCAATTTACTCACCTGTTATCAGGAGAGAACCCAGTGCTGCATCTTTTAGCCCAGCACTGACCCTGAAAAGTAATTCTAACCGTACTTACCAGTAACTTGAATTTCCTTCCATAGGCTAACATTGACTGGTTTCACTTGGAAATTCTTCTAAGTGTGGAGTTTTGGAACATTATAATATTCCTCTAAAAACAGCCGAACTACGAATTCCGATTTACTCACCTGTTATCAGGAGAGAACCCAGTGCTGCATCTTTTAGCCCAGCACTGACCCTGAAAAGTAATTCTAACCGTACTTACCAGTAACTTGAATTTCCTTCCATAGGCTAACATTGACTGGTTTCACTTGGAAATTCTTCTAAGTGTGGAGTTTTGGAACTTTATAATATTCCAATAAAATCAGCCGAACTACGAATTCCGATTTACTCACCTGTTATCAGGAGAGAACCCAGTGCTGCATCTTTTAGCCCAGCACTGACCCTGAAAAGTAATTCTAACCGTACTTACCAGTAACTTGAATTTCCTTCCATAGGCTAACATTGACTGGTTTCACTTGGAAATTCTTCTAAGTGTGGAGTTTTGGAACTTTATAATATTCCTCTAAAATCAGCCGAACTACGAATTCCGATTTACTCACCTGTTATCAGGAGAGAACCCAGTGCTGCATCTTTTAGCCCAGCACTGACCCTGAAAAGTAATTCTAACCATACTTACCAGTAACTTGAATTTCCTTCCATAGGCTAACATTGACTGGTTTCACTTGGAAATTCTTCTAAGTGTGGAGTTTTGGAACTTTATAATATTCCTCTAAAATCAGCCGAACTACGAATTCCGATTTACTCACCTGTTATCAGGAGAGAACCCAGTGCTGCATCCTTTAGCCCAGCACTGACCCTGAAAAGTAATTCTAACCGTACTTACCAGTAACTTGAATTTCCTTCCATAGGCTAACATTGACTGGTTTCACTTGGAAATTCTTCTAAGTGTGGAGTTTTGGAACTTTATAATATTCCTCTAAAATCAGCCGAACTACGAATTCCGATTTACTCACCTGTTATCAGGAGAGAACCCAGTGCTGCATCTTTTAGCCCAGCACTGACCCTGAAAAGTAATTCTAACCGTACTTACCAGTAACTTGAATTTCCTTCCATAGGCTAACATTGACTGGTTTCACTTGGAAATTCTTCTAAGTGTGGAGTTTTGGAACTTTATAATATTCCTCTAAAATCAGCCGAACTACGAATTCCGATTTACTCACCTGTTATCAGGAGAGAACCCAGTGCTGCATCTTTTAGCCCAGCACTGACCCTGAAAAGTAATTCTAACCGTACTTACCAGTAACTTGTATTTCCTTCAATAGGAATTCATTGTCTGGTTTTCAGCAGAAAAGTTTCAAAGTGTCGATTTTCACAAACTACAAATATTCCTTAAAAATCGCCTGTATGACTTAAACGCATTCTTTCAACTGTTTACAGGAGATGCACCAGTGCTGGATCCAGGATACACCACTGAGTAAGAAAAGTAACGATAACACTACTTACCTGCTAAGTGAATTTCCTGCCATAGGATAACATTGGTGATTCTATGTGAAAAAGTTTCTGTCAACTTTTAAAATACAATAATATTCAGTACTATAACCAAAACGCTTTTACTCAACTGTTTACAGGAGATGTCCCAGGACTGAATCTAGGATCCAGTCCTGTGGTTAGAAAAGTAATCCATAAAGTAACTAATTGCATTTAACTAGAAATTCACATTGAGCTCAATGTTGCATTGTGTTTGAAATTGTGTTGCCCATTGCAACAACTGTAACTACTGTACTTAAAAGTCTATTGCCTATTTGCAAAGAATTTAAACTAAAGTAATTCATTCTGAGAAAGTATATTTTGTAATGTAATGTATAATGTAATTACAATGTAATTTAAAAAATAAATAGTTTAAAAAATGTAGTAAATCAGTATCAAAAAAATAAAGATAACAATTAATACATTTAAAAATTGTCATTTACAAAACCTTGAAATTCACTGAAAAAAACCATAGGTTTCAGACATGTTATAGTTAGGAATTAGCATTTAAAAAACCTTTGAAATTCACTGAAAAACCATAGGTTTCAGGCACGTTATAGTTAGAAATTAGCATTTAAAAAACCTTTGAAATTCACTGAAAAAACCATAGGTTTCAGGCACGTTATAGTTAGAAATTAGCATTTAAAAAACCTTTGAAATTCACTGAAAAACCATAGGTTTCAGACATGTTATAGTTAGAAATTAGCATTTAAAAACCTTTGAAATTCACTGAAAAAACCATAGGTTTCAGGCACGTTATAGTTAGAAATTAACATTTAAAAACCTTTGAAATTCACTGAAAAAACATAGGTTTCAGACACGTTATAGTTAGAAATTTGCATTTAAAAAACCTTTGAAATTCACTGAAAAACCATAGGTTTTAGGGACAGTTATAGTTAGTTGGACATTGCACTCGTATAAAACCCGTGAAATTCCCCCGTTATAGTTAGTTCAGCTAACTATAACTCGCGCCCCTCAATGCACTGCTGATGACGTCACATATTACATCACTCATGACATGGTCAGTGACATCACTGATGACATCACTGATGACATCTCAAATGATATCACTGATGACATCATCCATGTGATAATTTCATGCATCTTCTCACACCCTAATATAACTTTTGATACACCCACTGTAAATTACAGACTGCCATTCTCAAAACCATAGACACTCCAACACCAATAACTACATACCCACTCACTGATTCTTAGGTCTACACACACATCCACTCACTCACCGGTACAGTCACTCATACTTACGGTCACTCAGTACAGGACTATCATATGCACTCATACACCTACATAGACACTCACACACCGCCACTCATCCATAGATGTACTCACACACCTAGTCAGTCATGCAAATAATTAAGCACACTGCCATTTACTCACCTATACAGTTATACACACACCAGCTCACTTACTCATACAAATACTAGCACATTCTTACGCTCTTATACAATCACTGATACAAGCACATACTCATCCATGCAGCCACTCTCACAATCACACACTCTCACTTATAGCCATTTATATACTCCAACACACATATATACTGCCTTTCACATATGTAGTTACTCACACATGTACCACTGAGATATACATTCACTCACTAACACACCCATACACACACTCTCCCACCCATACAGTCCATCACAGATGCACTCTTGAAACCATGCACTCAGTGAATCACCCACTGATACATCTATGTGCGGTCACACACACCCCATCCACACAAACACTCAGGCACCCATACATATACTCAGACAACCAATCAATAACTCATAGACACTCATGTAGCTATTTACAAACCCATGCAGCCACTTACACACCAACAGACAGACGGTTAAAGACATTCACACAGTTTAGTCACTAACCCATGCATTTAGTAAGATAAGTTTAATCACTCACTTATAGAGTCAGTCATGCACCTACTAAATCATCCATCCAGACACTTATACACCCACTCATTATTCAATACACCTTGGCATATATATTAAACATATTTAAACTTTATAGAAACACACAGTCACTGCATGATGTCATCAGTGATGTCATTTGAGATGTCATCAGTGATGTCATCAGTGATGTCACTGACCATGTCATGAGTGATGTAATATGTGACGTCATCAGCAGTGCATTAGTGGGCGCGAGTTATAGTTAGCTGAACTAACTATAACGGGGAATTTCACGGGTTTTGTACGCAGTGCAATGTCCAACTAACTATAACTGTCCCTAAAACCTATGGTTTTTTCAGTGAATTTCAAAGGTTTTTTAAATGCAAATTTCTAACTATAACGTGTCTGAAACCTATGGTTTTTTCAGTGAATTTCAAAGGTTTTTAAATGCTAATTTCTAACTATAACGTGCCTGAAACCTATGGTTTTTTCAGTGAATATATATATATATATATATATATATATTCACTGAAAAACCATAGGTTTTAGGGACAGTTATAGTTAGTTGACATTTTACTCGTACAAAACCCGTGAAATTCCCCGTTATAGTTAGTTCAGCTAACTATAACTCGCGCCCCGCAATGCACTGCTGATGACGTCACATATTACATCACTCATGACATGGTCAGTGACATCACTGATGACATCACTGATGACATCTCAAATGACATCACTGATGACATCATCCAGTGACTGTGTGTTTCTGTAAAGTTTAAATATTTTTAATATATATAGGAAAAGACGTATTGAAGAATGAGTGGGTGTGTAAGTGTCTGTATGGATGATTTAGTAGGTGCGTGACTGACTCTATAAGTGAGTGATTTAACGTATCTTACTGAATGTATGGGTTAGTGACTAAACTGGGTGAATGTCTGTATCCGTCTGTCTGTTGCTGTGTAAGTGGCTGCATGGGTTTGTGAATAGCTACATGAGTGTCTATAAGAGTTATTGATTTGTTGTCTGAGTATCTGTATGGGTGCCTGAGTGTTTGTGTGGATGGGGTGTGTGCGACTGTGCATAGATGTGTGAGTGGGTGATTCACTGGGTGGATGGTTTCAAGAGTGCATCTGTGATAGACTGTATGGGTGGGTAAGTGTGTGTAAGAGTGTGTTAGTGAGTGAATGTATGTCCCAGTGGTACATGTGTGAGTAACTACATATGTGAAAGGCAGTATATATGTGTGTTGGAGTATATAAAGAGCTATAAGCGAGAGTGAGTGATTGTGATAGTGGCTGTATGGATGAGTGTGTGCTTGTATCAGTGATTATATAAGAGCGTAACAATGTGCTAGTATTTGTATGATTAAGTGAGCTGGTGTGTGTATAACTGTATAGGTGAGTAAATGGCAGTGTGTTTAATTATTTGCATGACTGACTAGGTGTGTGAGTACCTCTATGGATGAGTGGCGGTGTTTGAGTGTCTATATAGGAGTAAGAGTGCATATGATAGTCCTGTACTGAGTGACCATAAGTATGAGTGACTGTACGGGTGAGTGAGTGGATGTGTGTGTGTAGACCTAAGAATCAGTGAGTGGGTATGTAGTTATTGGTGTTGGAGTGTCTATGATTTTGCGAATGGCAGTCTGTAATTTAGATTGGGTGTATCAAAGGTTATATTAGGGTGTGAAGAGCTGCATCAGATTATCACGTGGATGATGTCATCAGTGATGTCATTTGAGATGTCATCAGTGATGTCATCAGTGATGTCACTGACCATGTCATGAGTGATGTAATATGTGACGTCATCAGCAGTGCATTGCGGGGCGCGAGTTATAGTTAGCTGAACTAACTATAACGGGGAATTTCACGGGTTTTGTACGAGTAAAATGTCCAACTAACTATAACTGTCCCTAAAACCTATGGTTTTTTCAGTGAATTTGAAAGGTTTTTTAAATGCTAATTTCTAACTATAACATATCTGAAACCTATGGTTTTTTCAGTGAATTTCAAAGGTTTTTTAAATGCTAATTCCTAACTATAACATGTCTGAAACCTACGGTTTTTTCAGTGAATTTCAAAGGTTTTGTAAATGACAATTTTTAAATGTATTAATTGTTATATTAATTTTTTTCATACTGATTTACTACATTTTTAGAAACAATTTTTTTTTACATATTTTATTTTTTAAATTACATTGTAATTACATTATACATTACATTACAAAAAATACTTTCTCAGAATGAATTACTTTAGTTTAAATAATTTGCACATAGGCAATAGACTTTTAAGTACAGTAGTTACAGTTGTTGCAATGGGCAACACATTTTCAAACACAATGCAACATTCAGCTCAATGTGAATTTCTAGTTAAATGCAATTAGTTACTTTATGGATTACTTTTCTAACCACAGGACTGGATCCTAGATTCAGTCCTGGTACATCTCCTGTAAACAGTTGAGTAAAGCGTTTTGGTTACAGTCGTGATTTTTAAGGAATATTATTGTATTTTAAAAGTTGACACTTAGAAACTTTTTCTCATAGAATCACCAATGTTATCCTATGGAAGGAAATTCACTTAGCAGGTAAAAACTGTTATCGTTACTTTTTCTTACTCAGTGTTGGATCCTGGATCCAGCACTGGTGCATCTCCTGTAAACAGTTGAAAGAATGCGTTTAAGTCATACAGGCGATTTTTAAGGAATATTTGTAGTTTGTGAAAATCGACACTTTGAAACTTTTCTGCTGAAAAACCAGACAATGGATTCCTATGGAAGAAAATATAAGTTACTGGTAAGTACGGTTAAAATTACTTTTCAGGGTCAGTGCTGGGCTAAAAGATGCAGCACTGGGTCCTCTCCTGATAACAGGTGAGTAAATTGGAATTCGTACTTTGGTTGATTTTAGAGGAATATTATAAAGTTCCAAAACTCCACACTTAGAAGAATTTCCAAGTGAAACCAGTCAATGTTAGCCTATGAAGGAAATTCAAGTTACCGGTAAGTACGGTTAAAATTACTTTTCAGGACCAGTACTGGGCTGAAAGATGCAGCACTGAGGTATCTCCTGATAACAGGTGAGTAAATCAGAATTCGGATTTCGGCTGATTTTAGAGGAATATTTGTATGTTTCAAAAATCAACACTTAGAAACTTTTTCAGCAAAAGCAGGCAATGATATCCTATGGAAGGAAATTCAAGTTACTGGTAAGTACGGTTAAAATTACTTCTGAGGATCAGTACTGGGCTGAAAGATGCAGCACTGAGGTCTCTCCTGATAACAGGTGAGTAAATCAGAATTCGTATTTCGGCTGATTTTAGAGGAATATTTTAAAGTTCCAAAACTCCACACTTAGAAGAATTTCCAAGTGAAACCAGTCAATGTTAGCCTATGGAAGGAAATTCAAGTTACTGGTAAGTACGGTTAAAATTACTTTTCAGGACCAGTACTGGGCTGAAAGATACAGCACTGAGGTCTCTCCTGATAACAGTTGAGTAAATCGGAATTCGTATTTCGGCTGATTTTAGAGGAATATTTTAAAGTTCCAAAACTCCACACTTAGAAGAATTTCCAAGTGAAACCAGTCAATGTTAGCCTATGATGGAAATTCAAGTTACCGGTAAGTACGGTTAAAATTACTTTTCAGGACCAGTACTGGGCTGAAAGATGCAGCACTGAGGTCTCTCCTGATAACAGGTGAGTAAATCAGAATTCGGATTTCGGCTGATTTTAGAGGAATATTTGTATGTTTCAAAAATCAACACTTAGAAACTTTTTCAGCAAAAAGCAGGCAATGATATCCTATGGAAGGAAATTCAAGTTACTGGTAAGTACGGTTAAAATTACTTTTGAGGATCAGTACTGGGCTGAAAGATACAGCACTGAGGTCTCTCCTGATAACAGGTGAGTAAATCGGAATTCGTATTTCGGCTGATTTTAGAGGAATATTTTAAAGTTCCAAAACTCCACACTTAGAAGAATTTCCAAGTGAAACCAGTCAATGTTAGCCTATGGAAGGAAATTCAAGTTACTGGTAAGTACGGTTAAAATTACTTTTCAGGACCAGTACTGGGCTGAAAGATACAGCACTGAGGTCTCTCCTGATAACAGGTGAGTAAATCGGAATTGTATTTCGGCTGATTTTAGAGGAATATTTTAAAGTTCCAAAACTCCACACTTAGAAGAATTTCCAAGTGAAACCAGTCAATGTTAGCCTATGAAGGAAATTCAAGTTACCGGTAAGTACGGTTAAAATTACTTTTCAGGACCAGTACTGGGCTGAAAGATGCAGCACTGAGGTCTCTCCTGATAACAGGTGAGTAAATCGGAATTCGTAGTAAGGCAGATTTTAGAGGAATATTTGCACAATGGTGAAGGGAGGGGCGGGGCCTGAGGTGACATCTGTGCAAACGCGCCCGTGGCGCGTTTTAGGTTGGGGGATTAAGTCCCTTGAATCATGAGGTTCCCTAGGGGCCAACTAGCCCACCATGAACCTCCAGTATGCGCCAGGGGCTGCGTTGCAGAGACGTGTAGAGAGGCCACACCCCTTTTACACCTCTCTGCAACGCAGCTCTGTGGCGCTTTCTGGATGTACCTGTTGGGCTAGTTGGCCCCAGGGACCCTCAGGATTGAAGGGGATTTAATCCCCATCTTAAAACGCGCCACGGGGCCTGTTTGCACACATGTCACATGAAGCCCCGCCCCTCCCTTCACCACTGTGCAAACGCGCCCTGTGGCGCGTTTTAAGTTGGGGATTAAGTCCCCTTGAATCCTGAGGGTCCCTGGAGTCCAACTAGCCCACCATATACCTCCAAAAGCGCCACAGGGCTGCGTTGCAGAGAGGTGTAAAAGGGGCGTGGCCTATGTACACGTCTCTGCAAGGCAGCCCCTGGCGCATACTGGAGGTTCCTGGTGGGCTAGTTGGCCCCAGGGACCCCCAGTATTCAAGGGGAATTCGTTCTCCTCTGCAAACGCGCCAGGGGCGCGCTTGCAGAGTACTGCAGGGAGGGGGCGGGCCTCCGGCACGATGCCGGTCGCTTTTTTTTTCGTTTTTTTTTTTTTAATGGGAGGGGGCTGCGTGGCCCCCTTCCCTTGCCCACTTTGGCCCCGGGACCCCATCCCCCGGGGCCTGAGCATTTATTTATTTTTTAATTACAAAAAAAAACGGGAAGGGGGCCGCGTGGCCCCCTTCCCTGGGCCTGTATTGGCCCCGGGGACCCCATCCCCGAGGCATGGCCTCGATTTTTTATTTTTTTCTTTGGACGGGGGCTGCGTGGCCTCCTCCTCAGGCCATTTAAGGCCCCGGGACCCCATCCCACGGGGCCGGCCTTTCCCTTATTTAAAAAATTTTTGGGGGAACTTTGGGGAGGGGGCTGCGTGGGGCAGTGTCCCAGGGTAGGCACCCCGGGACACTGCAGGAGCCGGCCCTGGGGGTGGTGGTCCCCAGGGGCATCAAGGGCTCCAGGAGGGGGCCGCGCGGCCCCCTCCCATTCAGTGCACAGCCCCGGGGAGGTGGTGGTCCCCCATATTTAAATGTTTAGTGCCCCGGGGAGGTGGCGGTCCCCGGGGCATGTGGGGGGGCTGGAGCCCCCACACAGGTTTTTATAAAAAAAAAAAAAAGAAGCCCCGGGGAGGTGGCGGTCCTCGGGGCTGCGGGAGGGCTCAGAGCCCTCCCGCCATCATTTTTAAATAAAGCCCCGGGGGTGGCAGTCCTCGGGCTTGGAGGCCTTAGAGGCCCCCTACATAAATTAAAACCCCCACCATGCCCCCGGGACTTGGGCCACCCGGGGCCAGTACTCATCGAGCGCGGAGACCGCGCTTCGATTTTTCGGCAGGATCCGCGCTCCCTAAGCGCATCCTGCCGATTTTTAAAAAAAAAAAAATTTTGCCCAGGGGTCCTTGTGGGACCCCTGAGCAGACCTAGGGGTCAGGGTGTTTCTACCCTGCCCCCTTTGTGCGTTTTGTGCACTTGTTTCTGTCCCTCGGTTCTACCGAGGGATAAAATGGCTGCCAACACTTCCTGATTTGGAGTGTTGACAGCCAATTAGCATGCAGCTCGTGATCGGGAGGGTGCGCGAATCCGACGCGGCCATAGATATATATGTACTTTTACTTTTGATTTTCTCAGCAACTACTGAACGGATTTACACCATTTAACAAAAAGGGTTCTTTCTGAACCAAGAACTACCTCTTTGCCAAATTTGGTGTAATTCCGTTCAGCAGTTCGGGCTGTAGCCGTGTCTAAAGTTTCCTATGGAAAATTGCATGGGGAAAACGCGTTTGGGACCCCCCTTTTTCTCGGCCCCCGCTTGACGAATCCCCCGAGACTTTCAGGGTAGGAGCGGACCGGAGCGCCCCACAAAGTTTGAAAATTTTGCGAAGATACGTCAACCGGCAAGAGAGTTATTTCAAATAGAATGTCGTGGATTTCCTATGGATAATAGGTTGTAACTATAACTATCTACTGGCGACCGCCAGTAGATAATATATATATATATATATAGTATATATATGCGCCTCACAATGTACTGCTTATGACCTCACATATTACATCACTCATGACATGGTCAGTGACATCACTCATGACCTGCCCCTCTCCTGGTGCCATATATGTTATGTTATGTTAATTGATATTTATATAGCGCATAATCACCAACGGTCTCTTATAGCTTATGAGAGAGTAGCTAAACCCTACCGGCGGTTATCTGTCAGCATGCCTGGTCAGAGCATGTCTTGTTTCCAGGCCTGAGTGAACAACAGGGGCTTAAGCTTTTTCTTGAATGGAAGAAGAGAGGTTTCCCTACGTAGGCTTTCTGGTAGCTTGTTACATAGGTGGGGGATCAGAACTGAAAAAGCTCGTCCACCCATGGCCAGGACAGCAGGCCTGCCTCGGACGAGTGGAGGTTGCGTCCTGGCACGTAGCTCCTTAGGCAGTCCTTGATGTATTCTGGTGCCTTCCCATAGAGAGCTTTATAAGCGATGCAAAGGCCCTTAAACCTGGCTTGCTGCTTGATAGGGAGCCAGTGCAGCTGCTGCAGCAGTGGTGCTGCATGTGAACGTCTTGGGAGTTTAAAAATCAGTCTTGCTGCGTCGTTCATTATTACTTGCAGCTTACCTAACAGCTTATTTGGTAGCCCGATGTACAGAGCATTGCCGTAATCCAATTGAGACACAATCAGTGCTGACACCACTGTGCACAGGGTTGAGAATGAAAGGAGGGATGCCAATTTCCTAAATTGTGTCAGCAGACCCACACAGATCCCTACCACGGTGGACAGTGTGAGCTTGGCATCTAATTTGATGCCTAAGCCCTTCACGACCGGTACTGGCGTGGGTGTAGCACCTAACTCTTGTGGCCAGAAAAGGTTGGACCAGGGGTTACCTCCCGTGGTGATAGCTAGTACCTCTGTTTTGTCTGGGGTAATTTTGAGCGAGTTGGCAGTCATCCAGTTAACTGTATACCTAAGGATGCTTTGTACACAAAATTGAGCTTGAAGGGAACTGTCGATCCGAAGGATCAGCTGGGTGTCATCTGCATAATTAAACACTTGACAGTCCATTTGAGCCAAGGCTGCCACCAATGGCTGGAGATGAATGTTAAAGAGAAGTGGGGACAGTGCAGAGCCTTGCGGAACTCCGCAGGTCAGTGCACCTTTACTGGACACTCGGTCTTCTAGTTGAATCCTTTGTGTCCGGTCCTTTAGAAAGGAGGAGATCCATTGGTGCACCACACCACAGATTCCCAAGTCCTGAATACAGGCTACCATGATTCACCGTGTCAAACGCGACTGTTAGGTCTAGCAGAATCAAAGCACAAGGCTTCTCCTTATCGGCCGTAAGCCTGATCTCATCCAGTACAGATAGCATCACCAACTCTGTGCTGTGGTGGGCCCGAAAGCCTGCCTGCCGTACCTGAAGTAGCTGATGTTTCTCGATGAATAGTGATAGGGTTCTAAGTACGTGTTGTTCCACTACTTTGGACAAGAAGGGGAGCTTAGATACGGGCCGATAATTCTTCAGGCTGGTGACGTCTGCCCCTGCTTTTTTCAGCAGCTGGGTTACCCTAGCTTCCTTAAAGTTGAGTGGGACCTTCCCAGTTGTCAGGGATTGATTAATCAGGGAGAGGAAATCCCTCCCCATCACTGGGAGACTCATTTTGAACACCCTAGGTGGACCAGGGTCCGCTGGTGACCCAGACTTAACTCTGGCCATAATGTGAGACATCGCATCCAGGCCTAGCGTCGGAAAGGCCCTGGGGACTGCCATCCACCAGGGCCAGCTCATGCTATGTCACAGGGTGACCACCCCATAGCTGTTCTTCACCAGCGGCGCTCAGCTAGCGATGCGGTGAGGGCCGTCCGTTGCGATTGAGGCAATCATGCACAAGTTGCTGCTTTCATGCAGTCGACACCACCAGAAAGTGGGTACAAGCTCAAAGAAGCAGGGCTGTTTCCAGTGTCGGTCACTGGTACTGTGAGGACCTCTCAGGCTGGTGGGTGAATTGAAGGGGTTGGTTACTGGACTGGTGACCAACAAGCCTTGGCTGCTACAACTTTTGGTTGACGAGGTGAATCGCATCGACACGGTCCGTCCTGGTGTTCACCTCGTGGCGGTCTTCACTGGCGGCGTGCCAGGGACTAGTACCACTAGTCCAAAGGGATGTCCCAGGCAATTGGCAAAGGCTGGCAGGGCTCCGGGTTTTCTTGGAGGCTGCACAGGTTTCAGGTAAGGACGGCAGGCCACAGTTGTCAAGTTCTTTTGCAATTGGCAGAGTTTGGTGACTGTTTCTTCTGCAGCAGGGCTTAGTTCCTGGATCAGCAGTATGTCTTCTTCCTTGGTCTTCTTTAGGTCCATGGAATCTGAGGTTCTAGTCTCAGGAGCCACCTAAATACTGAATTTAGGAGCAGTACAAGGGGAGACAGGTAGTAGCCAATGGGCTATTTACCTTTAGGGTGTCTATTATACCCTCTAGTGACCACTTCCTGTGGGAAGGGGCGCTACCCTAACCTTGATTGGAGGTTTTCTCGCCATCTCAAAATGGTGGAATTTCAGGAGAGGGGTTTCTCACCTCTCCTCCTGCCAAAAGTGGAGCAGGAAAGAGGGCTTGCCCTCCACCACTATCTGGGTGTCCCTGGGTTAGATTTCAAAGGTGGCACTGCCTTTAAAGCTTCCAGCTTGGGAAGTCCAATTTGTCCTGGAGGAGGTGCGAAACACCCCAGCCCAGAGCAGGTATTGTTTCTGTCTTCTGAGAGTGCTGGCTCTCACCCCATGATGTCAGAAACATGTCTGCTGGTGGCAGGCTGGAGCAATTTAGCCAGAGACCCCACTAGTGTTTGGTTAGGTTTCAATGGACCCTCTAAAGGGTATCCTGTGTGAATCTATTAATAAATCCAGCACCAGCACCAGAGAGGATTTATTATGTCAAGATGTTTGGTACCAAACATCTTAAAAATCAGTGAAGTCATCATGGAGCTAGGAAACTCGTGTTGACGAGTATCCAGCCCATGTACTCTTTATGGCTTTCCTGCTCACTTCAACATCACAGGATGCACTGGATATTGAAGGGGCATATCTGCTCATGCTGATATGCCCACACGTAGGATATAGTGCGCCCTGCCTTAGCACTTAAGGCATGCAGTAGGGGTGACTTACCTATAGCTTATGCAGTGCATGGGTGGGATGGCACACAGGGCGCTGTGCCATGTCTACTCTTCAGATTTTCCTGCACCAAGACACGCAGCCTGCAATGGCAGAGTACATAGCCTTGGTGAGGGGACCCTGTGGTGGCACAACCAGTGCTGCTGCCCCAGAGGACCCTCTTCAAGATCCATGCCCTAGTTACCAGGGGTACCGTTTACTAGGGACTTACAGGGTAGCTGAAGGTGTGCCGGTACAGTGTTTTAGGAAAAGGATCTGTTGTTCACAATTCGAAATCATATCATGCATTAGGCAAAAAGTGGGGTTAACCATGCAAGAAAGAGGCGCTTTCCTAAAGCTTCGGTCCACTGAAAGTGAAGGAAAGAGATGAAACAGATTGCTTCTGCATGGAGGGAGCTGTCTTTCAAGCAGCTCCCTCCATGCAGCAGTAATGCCAGCTCCCAAAGGAGGCAGGGAGCTGACTGGGACGAGGGGGCCTTCAGGTTCCCCCCACGGTCCCTGGGAAAAAGAGAAGAAAGAGGCACAGAAAGGTAAAAAATGAGCAGATAGAAGCAGAATAAAGGTCAACAAATAGCCTGCGCTTCTCTACTGTTTAGCCCCCGGTTGGGCCAGGTCCTGGGGGCATGCGGAATTTAAAAAAAGGAAGGGGCGCACAGGGCCTTCCTCCTGAGGCTCTTTTGAGCCCTGGGGACCACCACCTCCCTGGGGCTTTATTTCAAATTTTGAGGGGGCCGTAGGGATACCCCTCCCAGGGTGGGTTCAAGCCCCGGGGACCACTACCTCCTCGGGGCTAAATTTAAATTAATGGGGGGCAGTGCGGACTCCCCTGGGCCCCAGGGACCACCACCTCCCTGGGGCCTGTAATATAATTAAAACTGGGAGGGAGGCCGTGTGGCCCCCCTCCGGGGTCATATATGACCCCGGGGACCACCACTTACTCTGGGCCGGTCTGTACAGATCAAAGGAGGTGGGGATATTCGCCCCCCCTCCTGGAGCCATATATTGCCCTGGGGACCGCCACCCACCAGGGCCAGCTCCTGCTTTTGTTCCGGGGTGCAGCACATAGCTGTTTGCTTATCCTGCCTATGTTCCGGGGTGCACCCCAGCACATAGCTGTTTGCATATATATATATATGCTTCATATTCAATGGCCTACCTCCAAATTTTTTTTTTTTTTGCCTTTGAACTATACCTTCTTTACCATTTTTTGATTAAAGGACTTGTATCCTTCCACTCGTTACATTCAGGGAACTATTTCTTCTTTTTATTTTAGCATTACATGGGAGTGAGTGGGTTGTTTTGCTCAGCTTCCTCTCCCCTCTATGCTGCCTCCCTCTTCACACCCCACCATCCGTGCATTTTCAGTGTTGCTCTCCCATCCCCTAATTCATCCATTCCTTCTTCCACGCCATCCTCTCTCACTCAGCTTTTTCTTCAAAACCCCTCCAGCATTTGTTTGTTGCTATCCCGCCTTTTCTCACCGCATTTTTGCTTTATAATGATTTTTTTCCACTTTTGATGAGGGCCCAGCAACTACCACTTGCTTATTGGATGCTCTTTTCAGTAAAGGTACTTTCACGTTTCTTTCATTGTATTTTTTTAAATTTATCGCTGCAAGATTGGCACCTATGTCACAACGTATGCAAACTAGTGCCACCATAGTATCATGATTGCTGATGCTGCACAGCATTGTCAATATGTAATGTCAATAACTGTTGGAAAATGGCCGTCTCTCAAGGGTCACTCTAATTTTTTGCCTTCATCCTCCTCTTTTTCAGATCTCGTTTTTGTTGGCTTTAGGATTCTGAGCACTTTACCACTGCTAATCAGTGCTAAAGTGCATGTGGTCTCTCCCTAAATTGTGTTAATAGAGGTGTATACACAATTGACATATTTAGTTTACTTGTAAGTCCCTTGTAAAGTGGCATACCATATACCCAGAGCCTGCAATCTAAATGCTACTAGTGGGCCTGCAGCACTGATTGTGCCACCCACAAAAGTAGACTTTCAAACCTGTCTCAGGCCTGCCATTGCAAGGCCTGTGGGTGAAGTTTACTGCCACTTTGTATTGGCATTTACAACTACTTGCCAAGCCTTAAACTCCCCTTTATTACTCATAAGTCACCACTAAGGTAGGCCCTAGGTAGCTCTATGGGCGGGGTGCTGTGTAACTAAAAGGTAGGACATGTACTTTTAAGTTTTACATGTCCTGATAGTGGCAAACAGCTAAATTCGTTTTTCACTATGCTGAGGCCTACTCCGCTCATAGGCTAGCATTGGGAATTCCTTAAAACAATTTTAAGCTGTAATTACTGATTAGAAAGGAGTAACTGCATCGTGTTTCATATATTTGGAATGGTAATGATAAATCCTCTTACTGTTTCAGAAATGCCACTTTTATAAAGTGGACATTTGTTTCTCTGCTCTTACTACTCTGTGTGCCTTGCAGCCTGTCTCCAATACATGTCTGGGGCTGGTGACAGCTCCACTTTGTGCATTCCCTCTAAACAGCCACAATCATGGGAAAGGTGGGTGTGATAAAGAACTCATCTGCGTTCATCTACATTCTGATAGCTCTTCCTGGGCAGGAAGAGGGAGGAGGAGCTATCATTTATACCTGAATAGGCAGTGTCCTGTGTCCCACACAAAGGGCTGATTACCCCCCACAGATATCCTGGCAGACAGGGCTGGGATGAAAGGTTAAACCTGTGCACTTCAAGGGCCTGCTTTGAAGTCTCCCCCACTTCAAAGGCACATATGGGGCTCTGACCCGACCGAGACAGTACGCTACTGGAACTGTGAAGAACTCTGCCAGGAGTAAAGACTGTTGTGCTACAAGGATTGCCACTTTGCCTTACTGCTGCTCTGAAGGAACTGCTTTCTCTCTTGCTGAGCTTCCCTGCTGCCTGCTGATCTTTGCCCTGCTGAGGACAAGGTCTGGATCCATCTCAATGGAACCCAGAGAGGCTCCAAGGGCTTGCTGGCTTGCCCCCTATTCTGAAGTCTCAGGGCCATCGAAGACTTTCTGTAACTCTGCAACAGCACCTGGACTCTGCTATCTGTGAGTCCTGCCCTGCCAAGTTGTGCCAATCCAGTCCTGGGCCCTTGAAAGGGGATTTTTCCTGTCCAGAACCATCAAAATTGATGCAGTGACAACTCAGCGCTGATCGGAACCAACGCATTGCCCTTCGACGCCGACACAGGAGCTGATCGACGACATCGCCTCGACGGACTGCGCGGCTCGATGCTGATGCAGAGCCTTTATCGTAAAGGGGGTTGACACTGAAGCCTTCATTGACTGTGTGGACGCTTCGCCTCCATCCATGACATCGATGGCGCTTCGCCTCCACCCACGGGATTGATGATAGCACAGCGCTTCCTTAACACCTTGCATCGAATCTTCTACGTCGACATTTGCTCCATCCAAGGTACTTTGTGCGAGGGACCTGTCTGAATTCTGTAGTCAGATTGCCCTCCATTGTGGTTGGCCTGAACTTTGAATTTACCCCGACTAGTGCGACCTCAAGTAACCTTTTAAGGCTATTGACTCCTAAGCACTATTTTTGGTTTATTCTTTAAAAATTCACAACTCTGGTTCAACTTATTGGAATTTAGTCGTTTTGGTCTTGATTTTCTCATAGAAATATTTTCTATTTTTCTAAACCTGTGTGGGGTATTTTTGTGGTGTTTTCATTGTGTTTTTGTGTGTATGTGTTGCACACATATACTTTACACATTGCCTCTTTGGATAAACCTGACTGGTCTGTGCCAATCTACCAGAGGGTGAGCACAGGTTATCTTTTAGGGCCCGATTATGAGTTTAACGGTGCGACGGTGGGTCCGCCCCTACATCACACCGCCAAACCCGTGATGGGGCCACCCGCCAGATTACAAGTTAAACTTGTGTCTGGCAGGCTTTTATCAGCATTACCACGGCAGTGCTTTTAAAAACAGGCACCGCAATGGGAACGCCAAAAATCCCTGCACGGCATGGACTCGAAAGTCCATGCTGTGTAGCAACTGGTGTGCATGCACCCAGAGAGGCACATGATGTGCTCCCCTGTGTGTATACAGAGGACGAGAGGCACAAGGAGGCCCTGTAGGGCCCCCCTTGTTTCCTCTCCGCCAGGGTTTTCATGAAGCAGGGACCACCATGAAAACCCAGGTGGAGAGGAAACTCGTACATATGGTTGGTGGGACCACAGCGGTCCCACCAAGCATATTGGAGCCTCTAGACTGCTGTGCCACCTCCAGGGAATGGCAGTGGCTTGGGCGGTCCCGAGTCGTAATTGGGCGGTCTGGAGACTGCCACCACCATGCCACGACAAATCTGGCAGACCTAGGACCCCAAGACTCGTAATCAGGCCCGTAGTGTGTATATAGCATACCCTGACTATGATTGTGGTCCCTACTTGGACAGGGTTCATACCTCTGCCAACTAGAGACCCAGTTTCAAAGAATAACCATTTGTTTCTTTTGTTAATGCTGAACAGCATTGTCTTCTGTCAAAATGAACTGGTATTGGCGAAGCCAATAGCTCACCGGTTGTTTTTAAAATGTGAGATTTAGTGGCTTTGCCAATGTTTATTTCTGTACTGAGGGCAAGGACACTTAGCAGTGACTAACTGTTAGTATAGTCACGAGTTTACAGCTGTTTGAAGTCCTACAATCAGGTGTACATTTTCCTTTTCATAAACCCTCTCATTGTTTTTTATTAATTGCTCAATATATATCTTTTTATTTTGGCTACCATACAACATAATTTTTACAAATATTGGTGTTTTTTTAATAGTCCAGGGATATCCTTGAAGACCTGAGAGCTATAAAACATAAAGGATTCTCAAAGCTTTCCGCAAGTGCACACATTGTGATACAATTACACATCAGCATTGTCGGGGGCGGGCACTGATTGGAAGACCGGATAGGATGAGCACTCTCAGCTTCCATCTGAAAGGCCTCTGAGCCTCCTGATCAGGCCCTGGTTAGTGGATGGTGGCTTGAAGCACTGCTGCAGCCGCAAATTTTAACTGTAGCTTGGATACAGGGCAGAATGGGAACCAAAATAAACCCTGGCAAAATGTTCGAACTAACCCTGCTCCTTTTCTCCTCTTTCTCTCCTTTTGTCTTTTCTCTCGCTCTTTCCCCTATCTCTCCTAAAGCACCAGCTGTGCCAGCTGCAATTAACGTGGGAGAGCTCGAGAGAATAGCAGAAGTGCCATCAGAGGCTCTGGGGTCGATTCCGATCTCGGCCGGTAGGGCACCGAATCGGATTCGGCTTAACCGGATCCGATTCGGAGCCCTCTTTCCCGACCGATTCGTACGTGCGTCCGGCCGAGCGAGTACGATGCGAGTGCACGCGAAATCGCCGACCGACTCGTACATGGGTCCGAACCGCTCCGACCGACTCGCACGGACACGACTCGCACAGCGCAATGGAGACGTTCCCCGGCCGGGCAAGTACGATGCGCGCCGCGAGCAGTCCGACCGACTCGCGCCGTCCGGCTCGAAAGAGCAGTCGGAGCCGGACTTTGGGGTTCCGTGTCGGACCCCCCTGTACGCGTAGCCGCGTGAGTCACACACAGGGGGGACCCATGGGTCCCCCCTACCTGTGCATGTACGCCACGAGTCGCATCGAGGAGTACCCGCTGTAGGGGGCGCCCTTGTTCGCCTCACACCCATTGAGTCAATGGGAGCCCGCGTACGCGTTGTACGTCCGGCTCCCATTGACTTCAATGGGAGTCCGACCGACTCGAGTCCGATTGCATGCGTGCGCATCGTACTCGTTCGGTCGGACTGCCAGGGTCCGATTCGGTCAGAAATCTCTCCGGGTCCGGCTCGGTCGGAGAGATTTCCGGCCCGAATCGGAATCGGCCCCTCTGTCTTCAGAAACCGGCCTCCAAAGGACCCGGCGCACGAGGAAATGCCCGATGGCATAAATTGGCAGTCCGGCTGGATATAGCTGCAGATGTCAGCTAAGGCTCGCATTTTTGAAGCGGTACCAGCAGATCTGTAAGAGGGTCAACTGAAATGTGTAGATTGAAGGGGCAGCAGTCCAGCACTGAGAGATAAAGCAGCACCTACGCAGTTAAGTTTAATGATCAGAATGTGACTGATTCTAGATTTGGGGCCAGATGCATCAAGGCAAACCGGTCGCAGAACGGGCAGATTCGCAGAATCTGCCCCTTTGCGATCGGTATTTTTGCATTTGGGATGCATCATCCCAAATGTAAAATCGCAATTTAAGTCATCGCAAAATTGCGATGACTTAACATGACAGCATTTAAGGAATCGCAAATTGCGATTCCTTAAATGCAATGAATGAAGTAAATTGAAATAGCGATTTTGCTATTAGGGGTCGCAAATTACCGTCAAATGAAACTGGATGGTAATTTATGAAAACTTTGAAAAATGCACTAAAGTGCATTTTTCAAAGTTACATGTTACACTGTGTGCAACATGTGGTCACATGGCAATTACAGGGGTGCAACAGGGTGTCCTTTTGGCACCTTTGCACCCTTGAAATTGCATGCACAATTTGGAAGTACCTATTTGGTACTCGCAAATTGCGCATGCAATTTCCATTGATTCATATGAGGCCCATAGGAGTGAATAGGTAGCAATTTCTTAATTGCGACTAGCAATTTGCGAGTCGCAATTAAGGAATGTTTAGGAATTGCAAAAATGTTTGCGGTTCCTACATGCATAGGCAATTGCGATTCTTTAATTGCGATTCTTTAAAAATCGCAATTAAAGAATCGCAATTGCCTATTTTGATCCATGTGCACCTTGGTGAAGAGAGGTATGAGAAGTAAGGTAAGTAAGAAATAAGGGTAGGACAGGACGAATATTAATTAGTATTAGTGAGGAGCTAAGTGGGGAGAAGTGATCATAATCAGTGGTTACTTTCTAACACTATAAAATATTATTATTCATGTTTATTTTTGGTGTTTTAATTTAGAACGTTATTGAAAACAGACATGAATTTTTCAGAGATGTACAGAAAAGCGTTTATAAAAGAATGCATAAATGATTCAATACAGCACAATACAACCGCAGTCACACATATGCTCCAGACTTTCTTTAGGATTATCTGTGTACTTAAGATGGAAACACTTGTTGAATATACCCTGCTGCGTCGCAAAGTACAAGTAACAATATTTCCCTTGTACTGGGTACCTTCAAAAAATATCTATTATGCATGTTCTACTATATTTCTTTACTCATCCCCCATACGAATATGCTTTCGGGTTGAAATCTCCTCTTCTAATTGAATCATCATATCTTTCATGTCTGGTGCGAACACAGGTATTTGCATATCAGCATGGCCCATGCCTCACTTCTAAAGTACTGAACAGCAGCAGCAGGATCAAGGCAGCAGAAGGGGCGTGGCCCGACCGTTGAAAGGCGAGCATTGTGGATGGGAGCAGGGCCTGTTGTCCCAAATGGAAATTAAAGAAGGGTATGTTGCACAAAGAAAAAGTGTAGCAAATGAGACATGCCCATTCACCAGGAGAGTAGCAAAGGTGTAGTGTGTAGCTGGTGGTGCATTTTGGAGCCCACAGTTGCAAATATACTACTAAAGCATGATACGATAGCTCTCTGTCATTTACAGACAACACATTTTCCATTGAAATGGCCAGTTAATTTACAATGACACTCACTTTTACTAATAAAACTATATACTGCACAAATGATGCTGTGTGGAAAACAGGTTTCGGCAAATATGTGTGCATCACCAAGTGTCTTGATTTGTTTTTATCATGTTCAATTCTTTGTTTCCTTCAGGCTTCAGAATTAAAAATGTCGGGGCATATTAGCAAAACCGGCGATAAAATTATCGTTGTTTTAGCGGCAGGAAACTGCCGCTAAAACGGCGATAATGGGCTTGCTAATATGCGTTATAGAATTCCAATAGAAGCCCAGGTTAGATGTCCTGCACATCAAACTGGGCTTCTATTGGAATTCTATAACGCATATTAGCAAGCCCATTATCGCCGTTTTAGCGGCAGTTTCCTGCCGCTAAAACGGCGATAATTTTATCACCGGTCTTGCTAATATGCCCCGTAATTTCTATAACTGCTGATATATTGCGAAATATTTGTACAGTTCATTCACAGGTATTTACATTTTGTTGTGTGTTAGGAAAAAAATCATATCCTACAGCCTTTCCTTTCAAACTCCCTGTACCATAGCAAGATAGTCACATAGCTCATTTTACAAATTCCTCTCACTTTTACTAAGATAAAGAAATGTAAACACCAATCTCCACATAAAAGAATATGCACCAATTTGTCAGAAGACACAGCCTGACATTTGACCTTTATCTTTGAATGTGCACAGCAAATGTGGCAAGATAAAAAGCAAAATGTAAAGGCACCTTTAGTTCTCATTCTCCTTCTGAACTCCAGCATAGTTATTTTGGAGGTGCTGCAGCACCCCCCTCACCCTTACTTCCAGCACCTATAGCCCCCACCACCCCTTATAGAGGACAAAGAAGTAGTGGAGCAGGACATTGGAGGCTAGTCGTGTTGGTGCAGCCCTCATCTCTGAAGAGGAAGAAAAGACCACACATGAGGTGGCTATGGGAGGGAACGTCCATGGGTGAAGGATGCATGTGACCCGATAGAGGCACAGTGCTGGAACAGGGGTGCAGGATTTGCCAGGCAGACGGAGAAAGAGAGAGAAGCCGGAGGTTCAGGAAGGGAGAAAGGAACCCCAAAGAAGAGGTGATCATTCAATATGAGCCAGGGGCACGGCGGGGACTGACATAGGGTGATGTCTATCCAAGAATAGGAAATACAATGGTGGGGAGCTTGGTGTTGAATGGGAAGAGGCATATAGGTGTGCTCCACCCCCGGGAACAGTTGTAGCTAAAGATAGTTGCTGAAGACAAATTCGGGAGACTCCCAAGGGTGACTGGAACCAAAACATAGAAGATAGAGGGGGGCCTACATCCCCACACTCATAAAGCCAACACACAGGACGGAAAAATAAAGAAAGTTGTATTCTGCAGTGCATGAC
Organism: Calotriton arnoldi; assembly: GCA_963921515.1. Taxonomy (NCBI): domain Eukaryota; kingdom Metazoa; phylum Chordata; class Amphibia; order Caudata; family Salamandridae; genus Calotriton; species Calotriton arnoldi. Next base: position 124,956 of record CAWUFW010017938.1, read on the forward strand.
TCCAAATCCTGCTGGACTGGATATATGACAAACCAAGTAAAGGGAAGAGGCATGATAAAGAGCAGTAACCATAAAGCAAGGGAAAATGGACAATGTTGAACCTGACATTCATGGTGTGGTTTTCCCCAACTTTTTGCCTTCAATCCTCCTGTTGTGGCTGATCTCGTTTTTGCTGGCCTTAGTACTCTGCACACTTTGCCACTACTAATCATTTCTAAAGTGGTTGTGCTGATCCAGCGGGTTACTAGCAAAAAGCATTCATACACTATATGCTCACCTGGGCCCATTCATTCACGCTAACTAATAATCACCGCTGGTGGGAATCAGTTGTACTCTTTATCAAAATCCCTGCTACCAATTACTTTTCCTGATTGAAGAGTAATGACTTACCAATGGACCTTTGATAACTGGGGATAAAATGAGAATATACAAAACATAATATCATAAACACCCGAAATAACCACTGACTCAGGAAGTTTTAAAATGTTTATCTAAATTCTTTAGCAGAGTAAAAATACAAGCCACATGGCACTTAATCGCATATCAAGGAGGAAGTACACTATTGTCACCTATTGATCACAAATGACGGTCCCTCAGAAAAGAGAAGATAGAGACAGCAGTACAAACTAAAGATTACACTTATAGTTACCTAAAAGTGTGAGAACCAAACCCCTTGGCCAAGGAGTTGGAAAGGGTCCCAAGAAAGATGAAGACCAAAGACCTCCAGACCAGGTTCAAGACAGGACAGGTGACCTCTCTACCAACGACGCCTGCGCCGTTCCCCTCTCTGACACTTCGTTCCTCCTCGATTCTTCCGTGTCTTCTTTCTAATGGAAAACCGCCGCCCCCACCTCAGGACCTCTTTGGACAGCGGTTCAGTCTGCAATCGATCAGCTTGTTCTGTGGTTCTCAGAGCTGACAGCCTCAACACTCTGCTCCCTGTGCTAACTAATTAGCTAATTCTATATCTATTATACCCTTCTACACCCAGGTACCTCCCATTAATGTTTCAAATGTATGGGCCCACTACTTCTGATTGGACAGGGACAGGGGGTTGATCCTCACACCATGACAATTTAGTTAAATTTCTTTAAGCCCATTGTTTTAAAATACCGCCCCTCACAATTAATACATTTGCTTTATTTCCCACCCATCTCACGACAATTTCAATACAAAGTGTATACAATATGTATCAAATTTTGGACATCTCAGATGAACTGTGAAGGTGATCAGCGGGTCATGTCCTTAGACATCTTCCAAGTTGACTTCATCGCTTTGTCTTGTTAGTTTCAGAGTGCATGCGCAGGTCACATGGCTCTCGAGCTGCTGTTCAGTTAACCCAGGCCCATTTTACGAACTAATGGAAATCAAAGAAGAAACATATTAAAATCAAAAATAAATGTTTTCACTGTATACCCCCTACTTCTACTCTGTTCTCATTTAATTATAAAATCTATCCCGCATTAATAGCGTTAGAATACCACATTATTAATTGCAGCAACGCGAAAGCTTTAGCATGTGAGAACATAAAGCAGCCATTTTAGCATACACTGCGCAGAAGCAAAAGATTCCCTCCAAGCAAAGAAAGACGTCATACCACGTGATATGGTTGACACATGCGAAATGTGGTTGACACATCCAAAATGGCCGCGTTTTAGCGGCCATTTTGGATTAGACAAGGATTACTTATTAGTGGAAAACACATAGGCAAGCATCATCTGGATAAAAAAATGTTGTGTATGCACTTATTAATAAAGACGTTACAAGGTTTTAGTACAAAATAATTAATAATGTGAGAAGATTGCTTACGAGCAAGTCTCATTGTGAGTCCTTGCTCCATCAATCCCCTCTCTGATGGCGTTTCTGAGCCATCAAAACTACCGATAACCAGATGCCAACTTAACATATTTTTGTCACATTTTCATTTTTACATTGTCTATTTTTATCCTCTCCTTTCAGTTTCTTGCATATTTCGCTTTTCAGATCTTCTAATTCAATTTCATCAAATTTCCGTTTCTTGCCTTTTCCTGTCACCTTATATGTTTCGTTCTTTCTACAACATTTGCACCATATCATTATTGACAATACTATGATTGCTATTCCTACTAAGGGTACTAATATTTTACCTATAAGTCCTTTTCCTACATTAGTAAACCAGGTACCAATTAACGCAATGCTATTTGTCAATCTTTCCCATACACTATCAACTTCCAGTGGTTTCAGTTCATTCTCAAGTTTTGTTATATTCTTTATATACGTTCCGATTTCTGCACTTTTGTCAGAAATATACGTGCAACAATGTTTCGTTTTCAACAATTTACAGACTCCGCCCTCTTTTGCTAATATTATATCAAGAGCAAGTCGATTTTGCATAACCATAGATCTAATCGCAACCATTTCCGCATTAATCATTTAGAAATCCTCCAGCAGTATCTGTTGATAAAAGATCAACCACTGTAGACAATTTACATATTCTCCTTGAGTTCAGAATTACTCCCACTGAAGGTATCAATGCACCAAATATATCCCCTACAATTTCTGAAAAACTAGCTCTTTTACTACGTGTTAATTCACTATTATTTTCATTGCTCCCAGTGTCTCCTTTTACGTGGTATACATTTGGAAAAACTATTCCAAAATAACAACTTCCATACCACCGTGCAGGAAGCCTAAAGTAAGCCTTATTCCCACACACATAATAAATTCCAGGAAAAACTGAATCTGTTCCTCCTTTTAGTCCCCAACCTCCAAGAATTAAGAAATTATGTTCACATTCACTGGTACCGATGAAAATATTGTTATAATCAGTCTTTAACCTATGTAGACAAATTTTCCCTGTCTTTACACAATCCAGAGCCATAGCAGCTTGAGCTTTGCCAGGTGTGTAAATACCCTCTTTCTCAGCCCAAGGTGGAAGATGAGCTTTATGCTCAGAGGCCTTCTTTTGGAAATTCTGTGTTCTATTCTCAACTAGGTTCAAAAATATCTTTTCTTCTTCACGTAATGAACATGTTAGATTGCTCCTATGTGCATGTGTTATGTCTATCGACTTCATTGTTAAGAAAAATTCTCCCATAAATTGTGCATCTTGACTACTAAGCACTGGGTTCAGATTCTTTCGAATAGGAACCTCTGAAAATATCACATCTATATTTGAATAATAATACTGAAGATTCCCTGTTCTATAAAACAAACTAGTTAGTACACTACATGATATGCCATAAGTTAAAGGCAAATGATGATATGTTAAACCTCTGCTACTGATTCAGGTAACTTCATACAGACATAACAGTCACTAATTTCCATTGTATCTACGTACTGAAACAATAATTTAGTAAAAACATTTAAACTAGTATCATTATCTGTTACCACGTGATGAAACTCTGGTTCATCTTCTGCTTCTATTTTTACTCTATCGCCTTTCAAGTTATCTATCCTTCCCTTTGTTTCGTTGTTAATCTTTTTGTCCATTATCATAAGGTAAGGAATTGCTACTATCACAACTAACCACACTATAAGCACCACTACCAGACTACATATGCATATAGCACAGCATCTTTTACAACATTTTCGTTTCGGTCTCCCAGAAACTCTGTCGTCAGCCATTTTTGACAAAAGAAGATTTTTCTTCTTTTCTTTTTTTTTTTTTTCTTTCAAGACTTTAATTTATCAAGGTGGTTTAACTTCTTTTTCAAAAGTCAATTCTGCACTTATTCTTTCGTCACCACTTTCACTTGACTCTGAACTCTCATAGTCTTCAAGGATTATATAAGTCCAATCAGGACCTTTAAACTTATTGTTCACAAGTTTCAATCTTTTGCTTTTTCGTTTTTCAGTCCCACTTGTTTGTCCAGATAAGCTTGTTACTTCATTTACTTGTTCTGGATCTTCACTTCGTGTTTCTATATGGTATTTTACTCTTTTAATGACACTAGGCCAATGATCACCTTTTCTGACTTTCTTTGTTTGCACTGTATCTTCACCTTCTGAGTCTTTTCCAAAAACTCTTTTATTTTCAAGGTGTGGCACAAATTGATTTTCCTCGATTTCAGTTTTCTCTTCTATCTGTTCTTGTTCAGGTCTTATTGTTGTTTCTTCAGTTGCCTGAGTGTGAGTTTCTACTAACTGACCCTGTTCAGGATTGAAGTTTTCGTGCTTGATGCTTTCTTGCTCGATGTTTTCTTGGGTTTCTTCTCCCTGAACGTGTTTTTCTTGTTCTAACTGGTTCTGATCAGGGCTTATTGCACTTTGTACTTCTGCAGCCTGACCGCGTTCTTCTGAACCTGTCTGTCCCTGCTCAAATTTTGATGTTTCGTTGTCAATTTGAGCCCAATTTCCTTTCCCTATCTGGGCCTGCTCAGGTTCTCTTATTGTTTCATTCTCCCTATCCTGAGCTGCTTCTACTTCACCTATCTGGTCCTCACTAATTTCTTCTAATCTAGCTCTACTTCTTGTTTTGATGAAAACTTCTGGTATATCAACCACAGGTATCCAGTCCTGACTTGTGCTCGGTTGTTCTTCTTCAGCTTCTCCAGAAGCTATCACTTGGGATTCCTCAGCTGGCCAACCTTCAGCTTCCTCAGCTATTGATGCTGACTGAGGATCTTTTCCTTCAGGAGCTGGCACCCTTTTGGTGTGGCTTACATGAATCCAATTAGGCAATCCTGCACATTTCACTGCTGTGTTTGTAACCAATATAACCTGACAAGGTTCGCCCCACCTGGGTGATAAACAAGTTTCTCTGGTGTGATGCTTCACTACCACCCAGTCTCCGGGGTTCAGATCATGCTCTTGTTCAGGCTGCCTGGAAACTGCGCCTTCTCCAACCTGGTGAGAGACAGAACGCACGAGGTCAGCCAATGCTTTGCAATAATCTAGGACCATATCATCAGTTATGTTCAGCAGTTTATTTCCAGGTACATCGGCTTGTCTCATTGCTCTTCCCATGATGATTTCATGTGGACTCAATCCTGTATTTCTATCAGGAATGCTTCTGAGTCCCATTAAAACAAGAGGCAATAAATTATTGGCTCATATCTTGTCATCCGACTAGGTGTGAGATGCTGAGTTCTAGTTCTTGTCAACAGGATCACAACTGCATGTGGGACAAACACTTTAACAGGATATCCCATTACTATTGACTCACTTTGTTCAATGCTCATACAGGTAGCAGCAACTGATTTTAGACAGCCTGGCAATGCTGCAGCCACTGGGTCCAATGTAGCAGAAAAATATGCTATAGGACGCCTGTCTAGTCCATGTCTTTGGGTTAGCACTGAAAGTGCACAATTTTCTCTTTCATAGCAAAACAGTGTGAATTCTTTTGTATAGTCAGGCATGCCCAGGGCAGGTGCCTCACACAAAGCATTTCTTAATTTTACAAATGCACCGGCACTTTCATCATCCCATTCAACTGGATCCTTTGCTTTCTTTTTTGTTAGCTGAATTAAAGGCTTTGCTAGTAATGAAAACCCTATAATCCATTGTCGACAGTATCCTACTATTCCAAGAAACATTCTCACTTCTCTTTGTGTTACTGGCATTTTCATTTGCTTCATTATTTTTATTCTTTCAGACATTATTCTTCTTTTCCCTCTTTCAATTTGGTGTCCCAAATATTTAACTGCCGTTGTACAAAATTGTAATTTTTCAGGTGACACTTTGTGTCCTTCCTCAGCCAAATGGTTGAGTAATGCAATTGAATCGGCGACACAATCATTGTGTGTTCTTGATGCGACCAACAAGTCGTCTATGTACTGCACCAAGACTGAGTTCCTGGGCAGTACTAATTTTTCTAAACACTTTTTCAGTATTTGATTAAAAATGGAGGGACTTTCTGTGTACCCTTGAGGAACACGATTCCACACATAAACATGATTTTCGAATTTGAACGAAAACAAATACTGACTATCTGGATGCAATGGAATTGAGAAAAATGCTTGGCACAAATCAATTACGGTAAACCATTCTGCATCCCATGGTATCTGGTATAGGATCACTGCAGGATTTGGTACTATAGGACAACAAGGTACCACAATTTTATTAATTTTCCGCAAATCCTGAACGATCCTATATTTTCCATTAGGCTTTTTCAAACCCATAATTGGCGAACTACAAGGGCTACTCAGAACTTCTTTTAGTATGCCTTGTTTCACCATTCTGCCAATTTCCTCAGTAACTCCTGCTTTTACTTCTGCACTCATTTTGTACTGTCTAGTATTTGGGAAAATTGCGCCTTCTTTTACAGTGATCTTCACTGGGTCTATTTTTGGCATAAGTCCTACTTCTTTCCCAGTAAAATCCCATACCTTAGAGCTCACTGTAGTTCTTAACTCTTCTGGTAATTCATCTTTGGTTATCAAGGAGAACATCTCATCTACTTCCGTACCTTGCTTGGCTATCATGAATTTGTAAACATGATCTTCATCCGGGGTCTGTATTGCAACACCATCCGGCGTGCAGAAAATAGTGCAGTTAATTTTGCACAGTAAGTCTCTGCCCAGTAAGTTTACTGGACTGGAATCACACACCACAAATTGGTGCATTTCTCGGATGTTTCCTATTCTTACTTCCATGGGCTCAGTAAGGGGTGTTCTAATCTTTTGATTTGCTACACCTACAACCTGGATAGCTTCTCCAGAGAGAGGGAGGTCTGGGATGTCTGCTGTTCTCACAGTAGAACGGGTAGCACCAGTGTCCAACAGAAAAGTGATTTCATTACCTTTTACTTTCCCTTCAACATATGGACCTGACTGATCTACCGGCAAGGATGCGCCAAGTACGCACTCCTTCTCCCCCTCTCTTAGGCACCATCATTGATAATCATATGGATTAAAATCATCCTGTAAAAGAAACTGTGAAGTTACATATTCATTCTTACCACTTCCTCCTTGATATCCGATGTCTGTACCGTGCTTTGCTCTGCTTACATTACCCTGTATAGGGGCAGGTGGCAACTGACTCTGAGGATTTACACCCTGCTGTGAGTCATTCTGCGTCTGTGGATTTAAATTATGATTTGGGCCATTATTATTTTGAATCTTTTACATTCGTTCTTCCAAGTCCCAACTTTCCACATCCATGACAAGGAATTCTTTTTAGCCTCTTCTCTACTCATTCGTCCTCTCACTTTTCCACCATTCCCTGTGTCACCATTCGTTCCAGATTCTTTTCCCTGACTTTCTGTTGGATTATCCAAATTAATTCCCTGTCGCTCAGCCATTTTCACTTGAGCCCACATCACTTTTTCTTGTAGTTTCTTGTGCCTGTCTTCAATGTCATCTCCACAATATTTAGCATATTTCAAAATGTCATCAATAGGCTTTCCCTGCCAACATAACATGTGTTGCTTAATCATCTGACAAATCTCTGGTTTTAGACCATAAACAAATCGATAGACAAACTGACTCATATTTTTATCCCCAATATCTTCGAAACCGCTGTACTGTTTGAACACCTGTAACAGACGTTCGTAGTAGGCATGTACCGATTCACTTGCCTCTTGGGTAGTCCTGTCTATTTTCACCCAATCTGTTTCTTTTAGTGGTATTTTCCCTTTCAAATAAGTTATTACCTGGTGATACTTTTTCATCACATCATTTGATGGGGCACCTGTCTTTGGATCTCTAGAATACTCTTCACTAGGCCAGTCGATTGTAATTTTACAATCTGTCCATAAATCAGCAGGTACCACTATGTCAAACAAACCATCTAAGTCCTTTAACAATACCTTTGAAACTTTCACAAACCTCTCAACCTGCTTGTACCATTCAATTGGTTTTTCTCTCAACTTTGGAAAATCATTCGTAAATGACAAAATGTCTTGCCTGCTCCATGGGACATGAACATAACCTCCTCCTGGAACCTCCCGCATCGGGTACATCTGTTCTACTTTTCCTGTTTCCTTCAGTAAATATTCGGAAGTCGTTCTACTGAAACGTGCCTCTTCCTTTTTCTTTGTCCATCTAGTTTTCCATTTATCCAATTCTCCCCATTTCGGTAATACTGACATTAATTCTTTCACTTGTAATTTCCTACCAGATGTATTCATATTTTCTAAATCTTTGTCAGTAAACTCTGCTCTATATGGTTTCTGTAGTACTTTTGACTTTCTTATTTCAATTCCCATTTCTGAGGCCAAATCCGTTAACTTTTCATGGAATATCTTTACATTTCTTGTTATGCTCCTACATACGAACAATAGTTCTTCTTCACTGTAGGTATTTAAACGATCTACTCCTAAATTGCCTGCTATCATTTCTTCTAACTCGACTTTTCATTTATAAATGTCCAAAATCTTTGGGGGTGAACTTTGTCTGTCTATTCCTTGTGCCCATCTTTCTAAGTCTTCTGGGGTTACTACTGTTGCACTCTTAGTTCCTGAAGATGTTATTATATTCACATCCTTTGAGCAACCAGGTGTGACTCTTCTGGGGGTGCTATTTATGGATTCTCGAATAGGCAAATCCATTAGTGAAATCATAGATTCACAATCGCTCATATGGTCATCAATTATTACAGCTTCATGTTTAGGAATATCCACAGGTGTAGGCATAACTAGAGGTTTCGGACAATTTACTTTGTCACCATATAGAGGGACCACGGGACCAATGGTTACAGGTATGGTCAGGGAATCAGGATGTACATTCAACTGTGTTATTTTCTGTATCAATTCTTCTCTGTTTCTGTCTACAGCCTCTCTTTCCTTATCCTGAAGTACCCTATTAACTGGAGAATTATGCAGTACTTGAGGTACCAATGGTGTTCTCAAAATTGGTGCACTTGGGGAACATCCACCCAGACCTTCTTGGTATGGTGGAGGATTCTTTAATATTTCTTCCATAAATTCATCTTCGGATTCTCCAAACCCTGTCATGTGTTTTGTCTTTTCTTTGCATTTTCTCCCTAATGGCTCATCTGCCATGAATGCTGGATACAAACCCTCGGTAAGCATCGCTCGTCTTCACTGTTTCATCTGACTTTCTCGTGTCTCATTTTGGTGTCTAGGGAAAAATCCCCTATAACCCCTATTGCTTCTGGGTCTATCACGTTCAAATGCCTCTGTTTCCCATTGTTCTAGGGCTTTGTATTGCGTTAATCTTGGTCTGGGTTCTAATTCATTCATTCTTATTCTTAAATTTTGAAGAATTCTCCCATTGAAAGTACCATTCTCTGGGAAAGCTAATATTCCGTCATCTTTTGTGTATTCTATCCAATTTTCTAACCATACGCAAGTATGATAACCCCTCTCCATCATCATGAATGAAGCGGGCGTTTTTGCTGGTGGAATGATAATTCCTTCCCTAGTTTTGATTGGCTTATCCTTCTTAAAATAGTTCTTAATCTTTTGTAAGAATGACATTTTTCTCTTTTCTCCGTACATTTTGGGTAAATATCTGTTTATTGAATTATATTCTGCAAACCCTAGGAATCTCCTGTCTGGACGTGTTCCTATTAACGTCGGATCGCGTTTCCACATATAATCTACACTGTCCACTAAGATTTTAACTTCTATACTGACAGCCAATCAATTTCCAACTAACATTTGTCTCGGGGCCAATCCTAGCGCGGCTTTTCTGTGACGTCTGTCTGACCCCTCCTTTACAATCTGCGCTTCTCTGTCCCTCGCTGTTTCAACCAATCCCAGCGCGGCACCTGTGACGTCAGTATTACTCCTGACTACCGACCCCTCCTTTACAAGCTCGCTCCACGCCCGCTGTGTCGACCAATCCCAGCACGGCGTTTGTGACGTCAGCTTTTACTCCAACAGCTGACCCTCCCTTTACAAAAATCGTACGCAAAACTTTCAACGCTTCTTATTAAAATTCAGTAACAACATAAAACATTCGCTATCGTTCCAGTTTCTCTAAATTGGAAAAGATAGATTTCTCTCACTTCTTAGTAAAACCCTTCCGTTTACTAAACATACACTATGAGTAAAACCCTTCCGTTTTCTCTTCACATAAGCTTCGGAAATATCTACTACTCCTTCAATTTTACCCTTTCTAGGTGATATAACATCAAATTTTCATCAGCGTATTTCTTTGTTGTCACTCACACGCACAGAGTCCCTAACAAGTACTGATAGCCCTGCTTAACTTTTCAGTACTATTTCTGCCTGACAGATAACCTCACTGCAGTATGGCTTCCACTTACCATCCACTATTCAAATTCCCCGGGGATTCTAGACAACATAAAACAAACTTTTAAACAAACGGATGTTAGTTCATAAAATAATGTTTCAAATTTATGGGCCCACTACTTCTGATTGGACAGGGACAGGGTGTTGATCCTCACACCATGACAATTTAGTTCAATTTCTTTAAGCCCATTGTTTTAAAATACCGCCCCTCACAATTAATACATTTGCTTTATTTCCCACCCGTCTCACGACAATTTCAATACAAAGTGTATACAACATGTATCAAATTTTGGACATCTCAGATGAACTGTGAAGGTGATCAGCGGGTCATGTCCTTGGACATCTTCCAAGTTGACTTCATCGCTTTGTCTTGTTAGTTTCAGAGCGCATGCGCAGGTCACATGTCTCTCGAGCTGCTGTTCAGTTAACCCAGGCCCATTTTACGAACTAATAGAAATCAAAGAAGAAACATATTAAAATCAAAAATAAATGTTTTCACCTTATACCCCCTACTTCTACTCTGTTCCCATTTAATTATAAAATCTATCCCGCATTAATAGCGTTAGAATACCACATTATTAATTGCAGCAACGCGAAAGCTTTAGCATGTGAGAACATAAAGCAGCCATTTTAGCATACACTGCGCAGAAGCAAAAGATTCCTCCAAGCAAAGAAAGACGTCATACCACGTGATATGGTTGACACATGCGCAGTTGAGTTCCCGCGTTTTAGCGGCCATTTTGGATTAGACAAGGATTACTTATTAGTGGAAAACACATAGGCAAGCATCATCTGGATAAAAAAAAATTTGTGTATGCACTTATTAATAAAGACGTTACAAGGTTTTAGTACAAAATAATTAATACTGTGAGAAGATTGCTTACGAGCAAGTCTCATTGTGAGTCCTTGCTCCATCAGTGCTCTCTCCTTTAAATATTGCAAAATTGGCTTGTACCCAATTGCCACATTTAGTTGTCTTGTAAGTCACTAGTAACGTGGTGCTACCTGTATCCAGGACCTGTAAAATAAATGCCACTAGTGGGCCTGAAGCACTGATTGTGTTACCCACTTAAGTAACCCTTTTAAACATATCTCAGGCCTGCCATTGCAGCCTGTGTGTGCAGCTTTGAACTGCCATTTCGACCTGACAAAATAACTCTTTTGCCAGGCCTAAACTTTCATTTTTTAATATATATATGTCACCCCTAGAGTAGGCCCTAAACGGCCCATAGGGCAGGGTGCAGTACATTTAAAAAGTTGAAAATTTACTTTTAACTTTTACATGTCCAGTTAGTGAAAAACTCTTACATTCATTTTTTTCACTACTGCAAAGCCTACCTCTCCCATAGGATAACATTTGGTTACTTTATTTTATTTAATAAGTGATAGCTTTCAATTGGGAGCAGGTCGACAGTTCAAGTTTGGTCTCTATAGAATTGCAATTTAAAAACATATTTAATGGTAAAGCCGGTTTTTAAGTCACAATTCAGAAAATGCCAATTTTAGAAAGTTGACATTTTCTTGTCCCAAACATTTGGTGCCTGTAGCCTCTATCCTGGGTAACATGACTAGGTGTAGTTGGCAGTTGGTGTTTGTGTAGTACTCCCAGACAGTGAGGCAAAGGGGAATAGGTGTGGCAGGATGGGCCACCTCTGCCTTGATAGGGAGGCGGAGCTGTCACCTACCCAACTTGCACATTTTCAAAGACTCTTGCCTCAGCACACTCACAAAGGGTTTCACACCAGTCTATTTTGCACCCAGACAAGCTTGTTCATGGGCAAGGAGACCAGAAATTCCAGACACCTCTGTAGAAGGAGGATTCTAGAAGCTTCAAATTGTGCACCAGATATAAATAGTGGACCCTCAGACCCAAATCGTCAGATCACTCTGGACCTGTGGAAGGATTGCCCAGCTGTGAAGTTTGCCTCGTTGACCGGCTTCTTGATCAAGGACTGCTTTGCAGTCAAGGCTTCCTCTTACTGCACCAGGCTGTCTTGCTGAATCCAGCCTGCCTGTGTGGGCCTAGAACTCCAGTAAATCTCCAAGGGTCAGTTGGCTGACCCCCTGTTCAAAGCCACAGGGACATAACAGGCTTCTTTAACGTCAACACATCTCCATGCAGCGCGACGCAGCCTGCCATCGACTCTGGCCCAGTGTGCCGCAACTCATCCTCGATGCAGCTCATTGCAAATCCTCACAAGCACTGGCGGCTTCTTCGATGCCAACCCAGCCCATCACCAACACTGCCCCAACATGATGCATCTCGTTCCATGCATCATAACATCACAGAGCAAGTCTCTGCAAACCCCACCGGCTCTCTCGACGATGATGAAGGACCTCACACACGACCAGTGGCGGCTCGTGGAGGGAGTGCCGTGGGGTGGGGAGGAGTAGGGGGTGTGAACTATGAGCATACGGTCGAACAGAGGTAAGTAAACAAACAAATAAATGAAACGAACTTCATTGCGCGCGCTGCATCGCATTTGGCAATGCAGCGCGCAATGAAATTTGTTTTATTTATTTATTTGTTTACTTACCTCTGTTCGGCCATATGCCGTAGTTTACTACCCCCCACCCTGCTCTTCCCCGCCCCGCGGCACTCCCTCCATGAGCCGCTACTGCACACGACGGATCTTAACATCAGACCTCCCATCGTCGCTTCTCAACACCGGCCCACGCATCTCAATGCAAGGACTTTGCAATTTAATGCCCTGGTCCTGAGGTACTTTTCAACAGACTGAACTCAGTCCTGTATCTGGCCCGCATTCCATCACAGTTGGAATGAGCTTGTGACTTGGACCTGGTCTACTGCAACCAGATAACTGAGGTTTGTGCTTCTTGCTTCTTAGCGTTTGATTTTTATAAAAGCTTTAAAACTATCTCTGGTTTTACTGATTCTATTTTTGTCATTTTGGTGTCAAATAATTTATTACATTGTCCTCTATTTTTCTAAATTGGTGTGGGATTTTTCTTCTGTTGTGTTTTCACTTTATTTCTGTTTGACATGCTGCATAAATACTTTACACATTGCCTCTGTGTTAAGCCTTACTTCTCTGGTGCGAAGTCACTAGAGGGTTAAGCACAGGTTAATTTGGGATTTGCTTGTGTTTCATTCTGACAAGAACTGTGGTTGTTGCGTGAGTAGAACTTCACCACCCTCAATCATGAACCCAATTTCCTATATTGGTGGTAGCGCAGTTCCTTAAAGTGATTTTGTGTAACACTAAAATCCCAGATAAATAATGTAATACCATTTTGGGGGCGCTAAAGGGCGAGCCAGCAAGATGGCCGCACCCGTGTGAAGCTCCTGGAGTCCGGGATGAGAAAACAGCATAATCTTGTCCTTGGAGCTTTAAAAAATGGCAAGAGATGACAGGAATAGCCTGGTGAAATATTGAGGCAGGCAGTGGAATACATTGCTCTGTACTGGACAGCCGTACAACAGCCAATCGAGGATACGCTGTGGTGAGGCCTGGCTGCAGCCAACACGCAATTGCTGCGGATGCGGAAAGACAAGAGAGGGCCACTACAGTAGAATGACCGCGATCTCCGGACAGCTGGCTGACGGAGGTGCCCGTCTGACTATTGAGGAAGTATGGAGACAGGCTGCGCCGAGGAGGGGAGCCACAGCCGACTCCGGGAACTAGAGGCCCCATGGGGGGAAGTGCAGGCACCCCCAGACACCCAGAAGAGACACAAGGCCAAAGGAGACACCCCACAAGACACCGCTACCAGGGGATGGTGATTCGGCTAAAGGACAGAGAGACACAGATGCGCAGCCAACACCACGGAGTCTGGCGCGAGGCCTTAGCGGGGACCCAGACGGGGCAGCCATCTTAGATCGGCCACAGAAACCGCTGGGCCGTCTGCAATTGCGAGCAGTGGAGGAACAACCACTGCATTTCTGCGGTGAAGACATAAGTGAGAGTGCCCCTCAGGGCCCAAAGAGGAAACAAAGGCACAAGCGCTATACAGCCCACACTCGCTCACACAGAGGGACAAAAGGGGAAAAAAAACAAGAAGAAGAAAGAAAGTCTATAAATCCCCCTGCAAGGACCTTGCTGTTTCCCTAATGACCAGGCCTGTTGCACGATTTTGCAGACTTGACTGAACCCCCATTGGAGGGACTGCATCTGCTTGCTGGGGACCAAAAGTGGCCTGCCGGATCGGGTAGGGCCGCTCCTGAGGTTCTGTAAGGAGTGGGGTGAAAGCCTGGGCCTACCAAGTAAGCTACATCTGTGCTGACCTCCACATCAGAAGCTGACTGGGCTTTGCAGCATCATGTCACCCTTAGAGCTGCTGTGCTAGTGAGGTGAGGGCGCTGTGACCCATGGGGATGGGCAAAGCAGACGGCAGGCAGTCGAAACTGCCTTTTGAACCCCGCAAATCAGTGTGTAGCCAAAGCCAAGAACACCATGGCAGAGGGGATGAGGAACAACCAGCTGGCTGGGGATGAGGACATGAAAACCCTCCTGCTAACGTTGAAGCGCAGCCTCACATCAATAGAATCCAAAATGGATTCTGTATGCACTCGCATGGATTTCATAAGCCAAAAGCTACAAAAACATGATGGGAGGATAGGTGAGGCAGAGCACAGAATATCGGAACTGGAGGACTCCACATCACAAAGAGGGATCAGATGCATGAAATGGATTGCCTACTGAGGGTCATAGCTGTGAAAAATGAACACTTGGAGGTGAGATCCATGAGGAACAATACACAAATACTGGGGGTACCGGAGACCACCAATACAGGGAGTATGGAGGAGTATGTGGAACGCATGCTAATCACCACCTTCAGCAAAGACTCTTTCTCCCCGCTGATCATGGTGGAACGGCACATAGATCCATCGTGGCAAGCCCTCCCCCTGGATCTACCCCTAGATCCATAGTGGCTAGACTCCTCAACTGTCAAGACCGTGACGTGGCTCTTCGTCTGGCAAGGGAACAGTCGGACACTCTGATTTGAGGGCCACAACATAGCACTGTACCCAGATTTTACGCTAGCGGTCCAGAAAGCCCGGAAAAAGTTCCTCCCAGCCAAAAAAAAATTAGAGCAGGAGAACATCACCTATGCTGTGCTCTATCCAGCCCGGCTCAAAATAATGCACATGGGGATACAACACTTCACCTCAACGCAGCAAGTGATGGAATTTCTCAAACATTTGCCCCGAGGCTCGCCGCCCGCGGGGCGCACATCACCAGAGAGCAGATTGACTTCCCCTTGTCAAAACTGGGCTAGAGGCCCCTGTCGCTCAGCGAAGTAGTCATAATTCCCCAGTCAAGACACACCGACACATTGAGATAGTTGTTCATCTGGTCTCCTACTGGGGTGTGGGGAGGCTCGCAAGAGCACATGGCTACCCGTTGGATCCACAGCAAGCTTCACTGGGTGCGTGATGTTGTACAACACAAGGACACTACAAGACACACGGATAGCCTAATGAAAGGTTACCAGATACTTGGGGCTCCACGCTACTGTCCCAGATGTCCCCATTCAATCGGGGAGGAACGACCTCACCCCTTGGCGATACCACTGGAAGGAGACCCATTTCATGAGTCATGGACACATTTTTCCTTCTTTTGGCTTGCCTTTTCTCTACTGCTAGTCTATTCTCTCCCCCCATGTCCCCTGTCCCTTGGCCCTGAACCCCCTCCTCTGATACTTATCTACTCGGACCTAACTCTGATCTCTTATGTTCTTGCTCTTCCCTCTGGTAACTCCTATGGATTTTGGTTTAGCATACACTAGTTTCGCTGTTTGATATTGGGGCTGCACTGACCTTTTTGGGGTGTTGGGGGGGAGGGGAGGATCGTCTTTTGGATGTTGGGGAAGCCAATGTGGGGGGGAAGAGTTATTGCAGTACAAGTGCATTCCACAAGATTTCAGTCGGCTGTGTCCACCCACCAATGGCCCACAGGCACAACAATAGGGTTCATGTCCCACTAGGCCCAATAGGCTAATGTCCCATGGCAGATAAGCTACGACGCACAGGGTTTGACTTCTTTACTTGGAATATCTGGGGCCTGGAGAACCCGTGCAAGCATAGACATATCCTTACGCACTTGGACAGGGACAATACACATGTAGCTATGTTACAAGAGACACATACGGCTCCCACTTCCACCCCTGCATTTGCAACACTCTGGGGATCACATAGGTGCTTTCCTTTCTACTCCCCTATGCAAGAAGGATGGCTATTATAATTCGTAAGGATACCCCCTATGTAGCGGAAGGTTCCTTGTACGACTCGCAAGGTCACTACAGCCTAATGTGGGGCAGGCTATCGTTCCAGTCTGTCTCGTCGGCTAATTGCTATGGCCCCAATGTTGACGATGCAGCTTTTTCTTTTATTAAACTATGGGGAATAGTTATCAATATTGGCTCTGCCCACATCATTTGGGGAGGAGATTTAAATTTCACTATCGACCCCATCCTCGACCGGTCCCATCCTCAGCCACACCACTAAGCCAATGCGCAGCACCAATTGCAACAGGTCATGGATGAGCACTTGCTTTTAGACGCGTGGCAGACAATGCATCCAATGGACAAGGGAGGTACTTGTTATTCCTCGACACACTCCAGTTGGTCAAGAATAGACTATTAGCTGGTGTCCAGAGGACTCAACATCTGGCTAGTACATGCACAACATTTAGCACATACATACTCAGACCACTCCCCAGCACATATTCATCAGGGCCCGCCGGAGACTGTGCCGCCATTCTTGTCCTGGCGTCTCCCTCCCAATTCACTGCTGGATGTCCCCTTCAGAGAGGGACTACGGCAAGAGTTGGAGGATTTTCTCAAACGCAATATAAACTTGGTCCCCACACAGGTGATGGTGTGGGAGGCACTGCAGGTAACAATCCGTGGCCTCTGCATCATGAAGGCATGAGGCATCCTGGGAGACATAAGCAATACAAACAATGGAAAAGCTAGAGAGGGAACTTTGGGGGTTGGAGGCCCAGTTGCCTGCAGCTCATGAGGGAGAGGTGTGAGCTAAGTTGAGGGACAAGCTCACGGAATATCAAAGCATGGCTGATAGGGAGAGTCTATTCCGTGGCAAATATCATCAAGCCAGAAGATACAGGGAGTGAGAGTGCCCAGTGAAGGTGCAAGCGGAAATGACTCGTAAATCCCGATTCTCAAACTATATCCTGGAGGTCAAAGATGCTGAGGTGAGACTGCAAAAAGTCACTGAAACCATACTTCATACCTTTTGGTCTTACTATTCCTCACTATACACAACACATAGATCCACTCCCCCAGACGTGGACACTTACCTGGAGGCCATAGCCCTTGGCTGGCTGAGTGATGTGCAGCAAGAGTTTCTCTCGGCTGATTTCGAGGAAGATGAAAGCAGAACAGCCATTATGCAGCTATGGTCCGGGGAGGCTCCTGGCCCAGAGGGCCTCCCGGCTGAATTCTATAAAATGTACAATGACATCCTAGCACTATTTCTCAAGACTCTCTATGAAGAGGCGCGAAAGTTGGGCACTCTCCCGCCCACCATGCGGGAAGCCCTAATCATTTCCCTCCTAAAGCCTGGCAAATCAGCAGAATCATATAGACCCTTATCTCTAATTAACTGTGATGCGAAAATACTGGCCAAGCTACTGTCTAACCGACTCAGACTCCTGATGGAAGTGCTGGTGCGACTGGACCAGGCTGGCTTCATACCGGGGAGAGCAACTTCACACAACTTGCGTACCCTCTTCTCGGTGCTCCAGGACATAGACCCGGAGCTGGCGGCGGTTTTCTTAGACACCACTAAAGCATTCGATTCCCTGGAGTGGGACTTTCTGCTGGCTGTGCTGCATCACATGGTCTTCCCCCTTCGCTTTTTGGCATGGGTGCAACTTCTATACCAACAGCCACTGGCAAAACTCTCAATCAATGGGACTTGCTCACCTCCCTTCGCTATATTTCGAGGCATCAGGCAGGGATGCCCGTTGTCGCCCATCCTGTTTGCCCTAACGCTTGAGCCGGTGGCAGACACGCTCAGACAACATCATCGCAAGCATGAACTTAGATACCCGACCAGGCACATATTGGTACCACTCTACGCTGATGACATCACGCTATATGTCAGGGACACCCAGAACAGCCTAAATGCCATACTCTGGTAATTTATAAGATATGAAGAACTCTCTGGAATTATGTTAACTGGGAGAAATCCCAGATTTTCCCTCTCACCTTGAACACTCCCCAATACACTCCAGACTTCCTGTTAAAATGGTGTGGCTTAGAAATTAAATATCAGGGCTTCGTTTTTTACTAGGTATGAAAAGGACCTCATGCGGGCGAATTATGGTAGAGCGCTGGACTCCCTAACTGACTCCATTAGCCTCCAGTATTTAAGTATTGGGAGAAGGTCAAAGAAGCCTTGTCACACATGACTGATACACAAGTCTACCTTACCCCCCTCACAGCTCTACTAGGTTATACAGAGACCGTAGAGGTACCCCTTAGGTGTTTTGATTCACTGGGACTAGTGTCATGTAGATGGGGACGCAGGAGAGCTCCCACATTTAATGATTGGCCGAATGACTTAGTATATTGCGAGGAGCAACTATCCACGTAGTCAGAACTCTTGTCTGTGTCCTCCTGACCTAGAGATATATGGGGGCCGCTAAAATTTTATTTGCTGCTCAATCCCCTGAAAATTGAAGAGCAAAATGACCCTGGCCCACAATAGAAAGCTAATGTCAGATAACAAAACAGCATGCAACAGCCTGCCAGGGGACAGAGAATTTTACCTAACTACTGCTGACGCACAGGGGGCACAGAATGCATTCAACGAATACATGTGGAAAAAAAGGTGAAAATGAACATGATACGCTCTAGACACATGAGAATGCCTTGAATTGTTAAAGAGATACTGCTATGTAACTGCTTTTTGTTTGACCTGCAAATGCTAATAAAAAGAGGTTTAAAAAAAAAAACATTATACCATTTTGAGTTTGTTTTAAATTCTCCCCTATTGGCTCTTTTGCATTTTCCAAATTTACCCTCACTCTACCTGATTGTCTGTGCCTTTGGCTACACCTGCAAGGATGGAGTTTGAGCTTGCCAACCGGGATAACTACACCTTGGTTGAGCTCAAGGAGTTCTGTAAGGAAAGGGGACTTCCAACCAAATGAAACACTAGGAAGCTGGAGCTTTGCCGAAATGAAACTGGCCATGTAGGAAAAACTTTCTTTGGAGCGACTGGCTCATAAAAGGAGCCTCAGAGAGCTGGACATCAGAGCCAGGCAGGCAGAGACCAGCAATAATTGTGTCAGAATATCTGCAGTGCCCTATGGAGACAAGAGGGTCCACATTCCCAAGGATCTGGTGCCTAACCTTGCTGTTAGGGATGACAACGATAAGTGGTTTGAAGTCTGTGAGGTTGGTCTGGAGATGCACTCATTCCCTAAAGAGGATTGGGCGTGCAGTCTCTAGAGGTGCATACCTAGTGAAGCCAGGGATACCCTGCTGGACTGGGAAATGGGGACAGAAAGAGGTACCCCCCGTGAAGGACACCATTATCAGGAAGCATGGCCTCACAGATGTTTAGGGACAGCCAGTAGCTGCTCAATCAGTTCTGGGAGGATTGTGTGGATTGCTTTTGCAAGGCAGTGGATGGTTGGGTGAAGGGCAGTGAAGTGCAGTGAAGTGAAAGATTTCCAAGGACTGAACAATTAGATGGCAAGAGAGCACATGTTCAGTCTTTGTTTTACAGAGCTGCACCAACAACTGGTTGATAGTAAGCTCACTAACCACAGGGAGCTTGTTAAAGAGGCAGGTCACTGACTCAGTACCAGGGTCCACAAGAAATTATCTGCAGGATCATAAAAACGGTAGACAGGGTCCCCACCAGTAGAAAGAGGAGGGAGATGAAAACAAAGAGTTCTCTAAAAGTCCCCAAAATAGTTCCACGTGACAGGACTCCCAATCCCCACCTGAGCAGAAGAAAAATGTGTTCCCTGATTATATGTCCTCAGGGAAGTTCATCCTCAAGTGTTATGAGTGCCATCAGGTCGGGCACTTCGAGGGTGATGCCAAGTGTCCCAAGAGAGCACAGTCACCCACTGGTGGGCAGACACCAGGGCTGGCTAGAGTAGCATTCAGGGAGAAGATTGCCCCAGTTAGTATGGTTGGAAGTGCAGAGGTTACCCTAGTGTCCCCGGGTGATGGAGAGATGGTGCCACAGGGCCACGTGCCTAGCAATACTAAAAGTACAGGCAATGGGCCTCCATCTATGGACAATGAGTTGAGGCTCTGAGAGACAAAGAACCAGTATGACTATCATCGGGTGTCATCTGGTGTCCTCAGAGCAAGAAATCCCTAATGTTTTCCAACAGGTTATAGTAGCTGACAACCATGAGAATCATTATCCAGTGGCTCTGGTTCCCTTTGAATGGGGGTGGTCTCAGGTTGCTTTAGCTGTATGTCTATCCATGTCTGTGGATTGAGTGTATGCTCATTAATGACCTGAAGCACACCATCTGAAAAGAGGTGGAGCTCTGTCCCACCTGGAGATGTCGGGGTTGCCTGAGTGGGTGTTCCTGAGCACACAGTCCATGGTCGCCCGAAAGGGTAGTCAGGAGGGTCTGGAGCCTGATAGAATGGCCCAGGTACCTGCCAAAAAGAGGAAGGGCAAAGGGTGAAGGTAACCTATTCCTGAAACTCACATGGTCTGGGAGGAGGATATGCCTGAGGGTGATGCCACAGAACCTACAGAGGAGGACACTGCTGCCCTGGGAAACCTACCTGAACTGGCCAGTTGGCAGAAGGAAGGAGGGCCCACCAGGGAGGAGTTCTGCAGAGTTCCCTACTCTAGAAGGCCTACAGCGGCAGGCCAAGGCCCAGGCAGTTGGCGACATCTCTGGTAATCATCTGATTTACTAGGAGAATGGTTCCTGTACAGTAAACCTAAGGTCAGTGGGCCTATTGCAGCCCATGTGTTGGTGGTTTCCAAGTGATAAAGGACCTTCCTACTGGAGCTGACTTAAAATGTTCCTATGGCAGGTCATCTAAGGCAGAACAAGTTAACTTTTATTAGTCCCCAGATGAAGGTGACCTCAGATGTGTTCTGCAGGTCATATTCCCACCTGCCACCCCAGTGGGAAGTCAGGAGGGGAGTGCCATGCTCCCCTGGTTCGCCTTCCAGCCATTGGCACCCCCTTTCTAAGGGTGAGCATCGGCATTGTTGGGCCTTTGGACCTCAAGACAGCCCTAGGTGACAGGTTCATCCTGGTCTTGGTGGACCATGCCATCCAGTACCTGGAGGCTATACCTTTGAGTACAATGACTGTGCCTGTGGTAGACAGAGCACTGAAGGTAGAGTATGTTCATGGTATCAGCTTCATGTCAGGGTACATGAAGCACATGTGGGACAAGTGTGGGGTAACCTATGGGTTCTCCTCTCCTATCAACCCAGACCAATTGGCTTGGTGAAACATTCAAAAAGACCCTCAAAGGCATTATCATGGGCCTGTCAGAGCCTTTGAGGCAGAAGTGGAACATCCGCTTGCCATGCCTGAAGTTTGCTTACAGGGAGGTACCGCAGAAGGAGGTTGGATTCAGTCCCTTTAAACTTCTGTTTGGTCACCCTGTCAGAGGGCCTCTCTGCTTGGTAGAAGAGAGTTGGGAGGAAACTCCCAAAAAACTCTCTCTTGATGTTGTCAGCCACATGCTGGGCCTCTGTACTCAGATGAAGCACTTCGGAAAGAAGGCGAAGGAGAATCTGGAAGCCATCCAGGAGGTTATGAAGCTCTGTAATGATCAGAAGGCCACTCTGGTTGAGTTTCAGCCTGGTCATAAGTGTGGGTGATGAGTAAGCCTGGGCGGAGTCCGTGAAGTGACAAAAAAACTCTGCCGCGCTATGCGGAGTTCCGCGAGCAGCGGAGTGCAATTGGGTCATGCCGTTCGTGGTGATTTTGAGCACCGGGTGTTTGTCCCGCGCTGTAAAATCATCGCGAACAGCACCTTGCGCAGCGCAAGAGGGCACAGCTTCCTTTCTGCTGTTTGAGTAGATTATCTCAACGCGAGTGGTTGCGACCTGCCGCGACCACTCGCATTGAGAAATCCAACCACCCGCGTTGAGAAATCTTGCCAGGAGGTTGATTTTCCTTGCTTGCGCTCGCCAACTAGATCTTGGTGTGCACGAGCAAGGAAAAATCTCGCCAGGAGTTCAGATTTTCCTCGCTCGCGCTCGCCAACTTGACGTTGACGAGCGCAACTCAGCGGAGCAAAGTTTTTGGGAACTCTGCGTGCTCAGCGGAGCACGGAGTGCAGAAAACTTCACAAACGGAGCGGAGTTCACCACCCAGGGTTAGTGATGAGCCTGTGGAGCCCAGGGCCCTGCAAATCCCACTTACTAGTTGAACGTTCTATCAAGTGTCTTAAGTAAGTCCACTATGGAGTGTATCAATTGCCCGTTATTGAAAAGAGATCCAAATGGTGTACCCTCCAAATATATGATCCTGATAGGGAGAGAGATTTAAATTTATTACAATTTGGCTCATGAGGGTAAGTCTCCTAATGATATCTGCATCTAAAGAAATGGTGAAAACTTACCGATGCAGAATTAATCACAAAGGAACCAGACCATAGTATTCATCACGTCTGGGCCGGGTACAAAGGTATCACCGGATATTAAGGAAAGGCGATAAGCGGCTCTGTAACACAGAGAGAAATATAGCCTTCAAAATGTGTCTGAAAGGCTTATTCAAAACATGCACTGAAGTCCTTATTGAACCAGTACCAGTTACGAAGGTTGTAGCACTAAGAAAAGCCCACCTCTATACAGTTCTTTATATCAATAAACAACAGAAGTAGAGGCTTGCGTAGGAATAGAAAACCACGGCATCAGGGCAAAAGAAGAACCAAAGCAAAACAGGGCTTCCCAACTCGAGAACAGAACAGCGAGTCTCTTAAAGATAAGCCATTCATTTTGGATCCCGCATGTCGGTGAAACTAAACCTTGTTGCAAATTGCGGCAACTTTTTATAATGTCTCAAGGTGTCGTTACGTAATTACGACATTAAGTGTCCGCCGGATATTAATGTGCAAAGGTGGCTGCCATCTTAGAAGGGTGTTTTATATGGCTTAGTTACGCTGTAATTCTTTGATATATTATCTAAATATATCAAATGCAGTAATGCCGTCAATGACACGGCACTATGAAGTGTCTAGACATCACGACATGAGTCATAAATAAGATCTAATATTATGATTCATAAATACAGTACTATTGAAGAATTTCTATATATATCTATGTTTTTTGTGGCGGCCATTTTGAAGTGACTGTCCCTGTATTTTGCCATCTACATCTAGTCAATCAGCCAAGACCAGGGGATGGAAGCTTGTGTTATGTTCAAACCAGGGACTAAAAAGTGTGGATAGTTCCTAAAGCAAATTCTCTGCATATCAAAGCTTCTTTTTCACACACTCTCACTGGTGTGTGTAAGCGCTTACACAGATGGTGGTCCTATAGAGAGGGTATAAGGGAGTGATAATGATACAGTCCATTGCACAAGTACCCCACAAATTATTTGAAATATGGGGAACTGAGAGACCTAGAGGAAGAACTGTTGACAAAGGAGTGAGAAATAGGGTCACAGAAAGCAATAATGGTCCAGAGGCATCTGGAATGCATTTGGGCAAAATATAGGACCGCTGTGCAAAACAACACCAAGGTTGAATACCTACCTACTCAGAATGAGATAAGCGAAATAGGTAACAAAGCTAACAAATTTCAAAGTCATGGAGATCTGATAAATTATCCCCCTACCCCCTTTGAATGATTCCCTTTGTGCCATGGGTTATAGCACCAAAGTAGAAGAAGAATTTGTGTACAAAGCTCGTTTCTACCCAAAGAGCATAAGAACATTTGGTGGCCCTGGTGGGTACACTTCGGAGACGTTCGGCCAAACTGTAACTAAGGCTGTAGCTAATATAACTGTAATATGAACCTGAGTATAGATCAAAATAAATGCAAAGTAGTAACTAAAGAAGTAATGTAACAATGCGGCTGCTGTGTTCTGTTTTTTCACAATCACAAATAGATAAATATGTGCTATAAAAAACAAAGCATGCATATTGCTGACGTGGCTGAGTAGGAGGGAAGAGGGGTTGCGATAGGTCAAGGGGGTGCAGACTAGGGGAGGCACTGAGGTGAGGGACAACAAGGGTACCTTCCAAACCTATGCAAACCCATTTAAAGATTCAGTGGGAGAAACAGTTGGTTGTATGTAATAAAGTTGACTTTTAAAATATCAATTACATTAAAATCAGGTTGAAATTGTCGAGGTAATGTGTCCTTCATTATTACTTATGACAATACCAAAAATGTTGAATTTTCAAAGTAATTTTTATTACATGCATTCTTTAATTTAGATGACTGTTTCCTAATAACCCATTAGTACCCCTTAACGGTTCACATGCCTGTACCCTTAAAACCTTGAATTACCCCTTAACGCTTCTCTTCCCTAAACCCGAAAAGCCCCTAGCTACTCCTTAATGCTGCCAATCCCTAAACTCTACCATCCCCCTAGTACCACTCAATGGTGCCCTCCCTGAACCAAAAACAACCCTTACTACCCTATCGTCCTTGACTCCTAAAAACCCTTTCCACCCCTTAATGCTACCCTTCCCTGAACCCTGAAAACCCTTTACTTCTCCTTAATATAACGCTTCTGTGAACCTGAACACCCCTTACCTTCCCTGAACCTAAAAACCTCTTACTTTCCCTTATTGCTCCCCCTCCCTGAAGCCCAAAACACGCCCCTGCCCCTTAACCCTACCCTTACCCATACCCTAAAAACCCCATACTATTCTTTTACGCTACCCATCCCCGAACCCTAAAATCCGAAACTCCCCCTTAAAGCTACCCTTCCCTGAATCCTAAAAACCCATTCCTAGCCTTCCACCCCCTCCCCATGTCACAGTAAATGCTCCTCTCTTCTTTCGTGGATGGAATCCCCCATTCCCTGGCTCCAAGTACACTTTCCTTTGACCTATATGGGCAACATAATGTTATATTTTTTTTATAGCCACTGCGTTTTTTATTCTATGTTTTCAGAATGACAGCATTCTTGTTGTAACCTTTTTCCAGTCTACTTTTTTCATGCAATAGTTTTACTACAAAGTAAACAGTTAATGAAGAGATGAACTTCCTCCAACTAATGAATACTGTGTGCAGCTCTCCTTTATTTTAAGTTTTGTCAGCCCCTTAGTTTTGTCTGCACGTTTAAGTTAAATATATAGTTTTTTTAAATTGAGCACTGGAAGCACTAGGCACGGTGCCATCTTTTAGATTGCCTTTTACTAACCTATTGCAAAATATTAAACCTGCATGTGTGACTTAAAGAGGTTAGCCTGTTCATACCATTTCTGGAATTTTTATGTCCGTAAGTTGTATTTGTTCTAAACAACTTTATTCTTAAATAGGTACACTAAATGAGTACCAGGCAACCGCGTGTAATCGTTGGGCCCTAGGCCTCCATGCAGTTAGAATAATCACACAGACACAGTGACATACTATCCGGAACTGGCCCAGGGCACGTGCACCCGGCCCCTTTTATTGGTAGGGTCACCTAACCGGTGAAACCTGTGATGGATGGGTGCGGGGTGAGTGTGGAAGCCTGCCCTCTAGGAGTGGCTGGTTGAAACACATATTTTACAAAGACTAGAACGTCACCAGCCGGTCACTACACCACTGTTTCTTTATTATTGGCTTTATTACCCAGGTTCCTTTGGGCTTATTGGGTCCCTCTTGTTTCCTCTACAAAGGGGAGACATTTTTCTCTGTACTGGGGACCCATACACTCAATATGTTTACAGCAGCAAAAGAGACAGGCAGACGATCAGATGACCTCTGCTGGGAGACAATAGTGGGATACATAAGGAAGGCAGACCTAGAGATGAGTGTTCTTCTTATGCCCTAATGCCCCTACCTAATCTGGAGGTGAAGATATTAGTCAAAAGTCTGGGAAATAGACTCACACCGGTCATGTTAAGGCTGGCTTATCCTGACCAAATGGATTTATGCCGTAAAACTCCACCCGCTTGAATCGGAATAGGGCACAGAAATGGCCGGAAAGAATGGAGGACATGGAAGGTGCCAGGTCAATTGCGCACCTAGATGCTGGGGGCTTGAGGGCTTAGGTATAGGTCCCGATCTTAGGAGCTGGGTTAAGCTGTTAAGCACATACCTGCTGCCAGAGATAAAGGTTAATGTTGTGACATTACAGATCTTTTATCTGGGGAAGGGAACCAGAACTGGCTAACCCCTGCCTCTACACCTACTTTACCTTGAGGGTGGAACCCCTGGATGTTGGATGAGGGTTTCATGTGGGACTCAGACCAAGAGGATAGAATTTCTCTATACATGAATGGCATATTTTTCTATGTAGCAAACCAGAGCTGTTTGATACAGAGGGCCTATGACTTTGGCGGTGTGGCAGAGTCCAGGTCGGGCGTTCCTGCGGCGGCTGGCCCACGGCAGTGCAGTGCTAAGGCTCATGCGTTAGCCTTAGCAAGGCACCACAATGGGAACGCTGTTGTACGTTCCTTCAGGGCATGGACTGCCAGGAACTGGGGGTGCATGCAGACAGGGGGGAACAGCAAGTGCCCCTCTGCATGCATCCCTTGGCATAGAGGCACCAGGGGGCCCTGTAGGACCTCCTCTGTTTCCTCACCACCACACATTTCATGGTTGTCTCACAGCCATGAACACTGTGGCGGTGAGGAAACTCCTAATATGCTTGGCTGTGCCACAGCGGCACTGCCAGCATATTAGGGGCCTCAGACCCCTGCTTTGTTAAAAATTATATCTCTACCACTCTTCCAGTATGTAATATAAAATACCCCTCATTATTTGACATAGGCCTTCTTCAGGGAGCTGAATTGAGAATTAAGGAGATTGTTGTGGGATGGAACGAGTCCCTGAATAGTGCTATCAGCATTGTACAGGACAGTGTACATTGGTGAGATAGCCTAATTCCAATATTAGACATTACTCTTGGGCCTTGCAGCTGGTGGTTTGCAATGACAGGGCTTCACAAATGAGCATGTACCCACAGTTAGGCTGGACAGGCAGGGGATGGAAAAAAGATTATTTCTCCATTACTTATATAATACGAGATAGTTGGGAATGATTGGGAACACTATTGAAAGTTACTATAACAGTGGTCAAGGTATGGTAAATGGACACAAGAGCACTGGGTTGGGACAGGTGAGAACCGGGAAAACACTTTTATGGGCTGAAGAAATGTCCGGAACTTGACGTGATCGCCAGGTTTCCTGTGATCATACATGCACTTCCACTTTGGAGAACGATCCAGGTTCGGATGGACTAAAGGACGTTATTCACCATCAGGAGGAGCACAAATTGAATCCCTCACAGTACATAAGTACCTACAACTTAAACATGCAACAGATACTTTAGAGGAGTATTGACCATCTGATACAGAGGAGATGCCCCTGGAAAGAAGGGTTCTTGGGAAAGTACTGGGGAAGGGTGCAGTTTCGCTAATTCATAAAATGCTCGCAAAGACATCCCGGATAACTTGCAAAAGCTCAGGGAGAAGGGGTAGAGAGACCAAGGTCCACTGGAGGATGAAGACTGGGAGGACGCACAAGGGCGCTCAACAATAGTAGTGGTGACACAAACCAATGTCAGACTGATTCAGCTCAAAATATTACATGGAGCATACTGCCATATAAAACGACTACATAAGATGAGCCCATCTCTGACAGGCTTCTGTGTGAAACGTAAAACTGATGAGGGAACTATCATACATACCCTATGGGGGTGCAGGGTGCTACAGATATTATAGAATGAGGTAGGGGAAGATGTGACAGAGATAGTGGCAAGAAAATTCAGATGTTGCACAAAATTCCAAATTGGAGATACCAGGAAAGGAATGCTTAACAAGATACAAGCTGATATGCTGTACCCTGGGATTTACTGTGGCAAAACAGGATAGCATGAAGCATTGGAGAAACCAAGCGTCTTCACCAAAGAACAATGGTGATGGGGAATGAATATGCGCATGGTGGCAAGAAATGTGATACAGAAGGGGAGGGGCTGTCCAGGAAAGAGTCATAAGATATGGGGACCGTGCAGGGATCACATGGAGCTGGCTTGGGAAGAGTAGCCGGGACATAGACAGACAAAGTCAGGGCTTTAAGTGGGCCGGGTCTGTCCGGGTCTGAGCACTGGCAGTTTTTTTTTGGGGCCCTTGAAACGGGTCTCTATCGGGCTCTATTTTCGCGGCTGGCAAAGGTAGTCCTTTCTTTTTTTTTTTCTGGACTGCAGTGAGAGCTCAGTTTCCTCACTGAGTAGTGGAGGTCAGGGCATGACGTCCACGGCACGACGGCATGACGTCATGCCAGGTGAGCGTTGTTGGAGGAAGGGAAACCCTTTAAGAGAGCCATTTTCTCTCAGGATTTCCTTCTCTTTTTCAACGCAGGAGCAACGTCGTGGTGGTGCCAACGTGGGACCTTCTCTTTTCCAGCGCAGGAGCAACGTCGTCGTGGTGCCAGCGTGGGATGGTGAAAACCGAGACTTTTAGAAACAGGTATTACCTTCTCTTTCCTGCTTTCGTTTATTTGCTCCCCTGTGAAATGGATCCAAAAAGAAAAACACTTTTGCTGGAAACGTCCTCTTTTTCTGACTTTTTCAATTTCTAAGTGCAGCCTCGGGGTGGAGAGAACTAAAACATTCAAAATATGAAAAGTAACTAGCTAAAGCAAGACAGAGTGGTTGCAAGGTGGCCAGATTGATTTATTCACACCTAAACACATTAGCGCCACTTTACAGTGTTTGCCATGAAGCGCTACTTTTGTTTTCTCGTCTCTCTTTGAACAACATTGCTTTCCCTGGGTGGGAAAGTGCACTATTCCTGGAGGTACTGAAATACCTGCTTGATGGGTGAATTGGAAAACAAAATGTGTACAGCGGCTGTGTGTTCACGAATGTGGTCTAAACCATACTGCTTACGTTTTGTAAGGATATAAGCAATGGGCATTGAAACAGGTCCCTTCTGGGCCCTGTAGTCATGGCCTTACCTTTTCAGGCAAAAGCACTCACTAATTTCTGAATAATGAGTGTAAAAAGAAAAAGGTAACCATGTTGTTCCTGCTTACATTTCACATGCTTTACTTAATTTTGCATTCTCTATGAGTGTTTGCTTTTTCTAGGATGTTGTTAATTTTTTTTTAGGCAGCATATTGCTCTTGTCTAGTGCCTAATTTGAATTGAGTCACATCCAGGTGTTTATAGCAGGTCAGTGCAGTGCAAGTTTCTCTCAGTGGGGCAGTATGGTGTTCAGTAGGGGAGAGGATGTGGCACTATGGTCAGAGCTGCGGAATTCGGAACTGGGGAACCAGGTTCAGCCTTCATGACCAGTCCACCAGACCACTCCCCCTGAGGGAGCACATTCCCATGCTAGACCTTAGAAGGCCCCGCAAGATCTTAAAAGCCATGGTGTCTTAGCACCAGCAGGTGGACCCTAGCAGTGGCATGTGTGGGTTAACCTTGAAGGCCTGTCTGCCACAATTCATTCTGAAGTTCACCTCCAGTCTTGCTGGCAGGCCTATGAAGCAGCACACCATAGAGTGACAGTGACTCTGTCACTGAGGTCACAGGACCCTTGAGCAGGGTGGCTCTAGGGCAGTGCGACCGCACCAGGCGCTGACCACCCGCGATCCGTGCAGCTAACAGCAGTGGGGCAGAGGGGCCGGGTAAGGGGGGATTTCAAGGGACGATGCTGAGGGAAAATTAAATAATTAATTTTCCTTCAGCATCATCCCTCGAAACCCCCCCTTACCCGGCCCCACCGCTGTTACCTGCACGGACCACGGGTGGCACTGACTTCAGGTGGGGGCGTCATGTTTGCAAGTATAATATGGTTTTAAAAGCACTTGCTGTCTCCTTCCTGGCCTCCAACAATTTTCGGCAACAATAAAAATGTCATGATAACTCCAGGGATTAATGTTCTTAGTAGAGAGAGATGGTGTTTTGTCTAGTGGACGTTTTGACTCATGGAAAGGAAGCGCAGAGGGTTAATGTGCCCACTGCTAAGAACATGTACCATGCAGATCACAAAGTGCACATAATGTAAATAGGTCAGTGGGTTACTGCTTTTGTCAGAGAGACCCTATTGTTACTTGCAGTTAATAAGTTAAAATCATAACATAGAACAGTGAGCTATTAACTGTCATTAAAGAGCTGCATGCAAACCGCAAGGTATAAATTAGAGCGTTATGGTTTTTTCACCAGTCTTTGATTATCCTAATGTTGCAAAAAAGGGTTCATTTGGGTAGAAATCAATTCTGATTATTAAAGTGAACCCCCAACCATGGTATTAGTTCTAAATTCTGAGTTTGTGTTTCTCCAGACCAATCACTATTAAACTATGCTGCCTACTAGTATGGTTGTCATGTGACTCCTACACCTTGTAGTCCTTTGTCTTATGTAACATTTCCAATACAGTGATTTACACACATATATTACACTGAGATAAGCAATCATACGTGATGTAAAGTGCTCTGACACCCTACACTGGTATTAGTGGTGCTGTAAATTTTCTGATACTTTATTATTTTGACATTTTTACACATGCTAACAGTATCCGCAAAGATTTTTCCTTATTAGTACCAGTGGAACATACAACTGCAGCAGTGAGAAAGGTGACCAGTCAACCTTTGCAAAGGGCCCTCCACGTCACAGCAGCACAAGTCACATTTTTTTGTAACTTTTGATCCGTTGAGCTATAAACAATTTATTAGTTAAAATCGTCAGATTATGCAGCAGATGATGTATTATGTGGCAAATATGGCAGAGCCATAATTATGTGGAAAACATTTGCAAACTAGGATATTTTGCCATTCATGTTTGAACTGCTCTTGTGGAAAAAGGGAGGAGAAGTGCTGATGACAGAAACTCCATGGCTGGGAGAAAAATGGCTTGTGCTTCCACTTTTAAGCGTATTTGGGACTTTCTGTGATTGGAAACATATCCCACTTTGTGAATGTATTTTAATGTCAATAACTCATATTAAACCTTAAATAAACATGTGTATCCATTGGTTAAATTAAATAACGTAATAAGCTGTAACTGGTTAGTGAAATGGGAAACAAATACTACAAATTGGGATATTTTGCTCTTTCTGCCACACCTCTGACTCCGCCGAGAAACCCCAGCAAAATAGACACAGTGAATATCTTCAAGGGTTTTGGGGAATCCTGCAATAGATTTCTAAGTAATGTAAATAATTTTTACATGTTTTTTAAAGTGTTTGGTATTTTTATGGCTTATACTTAATAAATATACCTTTTTGCCTATTTTATTATCCTTTGCTGGATGCCACTTCATGATTTTCTTAAGCACACAATGCTAGTTATCTTGATTTAGACCACGCCCCTACTCGGATAGGCCACACCCCTTGAAGAGATTTGCCACACCCCTTTTAGAGCACCCCCAGTTTTTTTTTCCCACTTAAAGCCCTGGACAAAGTGACAGGAAGACTTCTGAGACTGCAGACACAGGTAAGAGACAGCCACCAATGGATGGAAGGATAACCATAGGGGGATAATCTAGGGGGGAAGGGACAGGGGAAGGGATGTATACTACTCCACTGAGAAAGAGTACTTGTCCATGTGATGTTTATATAAATCTTAAAACAAAAGGATCTGCTTATGCACAGATAAGTGCTGTCGTGATTTAAAAACCAATTAATAAGATGATTTAAAAAAACATTGCAAAACTGGTCATGATTTTTACCACAATAATTTATTGTCCATATTATCAACATCCATTCTCTTATTTCACTGTATGCATGGCCTGTATTTTGGTAAACATCTAAAACAATGTGGACATTTTGAAGGCAGACTTACTGAAGGCACATCTGTGAAACGTTTTAATGCTGCTTTGTTTGAATGTTACTACAATCTGTATGTCTTTAAAACATGTAGTTTCCTGGCCAGTTGTCTTCACCAAGGGGCTGCTGCCTTGCAGGTGCAGGTGTTTGTATATTTAACCATTTTAACTCTGCTGCAGCATCCAAAGTCAGCAAAATCTAACAAGGTTGAGTTCCTCTGAGGAGCTGTCAAGAAAGTGAAACGTCATTATATCAGAAAGATAAATTGAATGAAAATGTAACTGCACTCAATGTTTATGCGAAAGGAGATAACCCCATTGAAAATAAATCAGTCTTTTACTTCTAAATGAAGATTGAAACAAGAAATAAAAAAGGCAATGACTAAATCGACCACAATGCTATGAGCCTTTACTGAAGGCAGACATTGAATGTACACACTTAGGAGCTGTTCTGTTTTGCTTTGTTTGCGTGCTACCATAATGAATATTGTTGTCATTAAAAACACATAGATGTCTCCAAATTACATATTCCACACTACAAACATCCAGATGCTTATTTTATCGTGTACATGGACCTTTTTTTAACAGCATTATTGTAACATTAAGGTGGTGTTCGGGTGGTATCGCATTTTTTATTAAAATAAAATTTCACTCTTCAGACAATATGTGGCGCCAAAATCCAAAATGGCGCACAGCCACATCTCTACTGATTACTAATATATCAGGGTAGCTTCAAACCTATCTCGATGTGAACATTCTTTTGCATCAAAACTTCATTATTTAGTCTTGGAATTATTCATTGATTTACGTGAAGGGATTGAGTGATGCTACATGCTGTGAATCTGTATCTGCTTGTAATTCAAGACAATAAACAGAATGCAGAATGCTTTAATAAAACGAAATTACACTTGACTGGTCCCCATCTTTTTGACAGACAAGCAGGAAAATGTTATTACGGGATTGTTTTCATCTCCTTTGATTCCTGTCTCCCGCAGAGTTCAACAAGGAGCCATAATGTCTTTCATACTCTTTAACCTTTATGTCCACCCACTGGGCGCCATAATGGACAGGTCTGGCGAAAATGAGCACAGTGTGCATATGGCATGCATCGCTATTTTCCCTTGTCAGCTGTTGACATAATTTCCAGCTGCTTCCGTTTAGTCCGAGATAGGTTGGAATGTAATTAGTTAATTTTTATCCGACAAAAAAAAATACAAAAATATAGGGATTCGATAAAAATTCAGAAGTCAGAGTTAACATTTTTTCAGTATATCCAAATGCAAAGGGTGTGTTACGTGTTGTTCACTGTGCTATGTCACCCCAACCTCCTTTCACCAAAACTCCACCTACTGGCGAATATAACAAAATTAATTCCTTTTTCAATTCTTTACTGGAGACCAAATAGTATAGAACAGTATTTAACTAACTGCTTTCAATAAATATTTTTCTATTTAAAATACACCTCTTTGTTTGAATTTGTAGATAAATAAATACAAAAGCTAATCGTGGAAGTCATAAAAGTAGTCTTGCACGGTGCATTTTGCATGTGTGTGGATAATGCATGGGGTTACACATGTAAAATGCTGCAGAATGTTGACTCAAAAGGAATTTGAGCATAAATAAGACACGTGGATTCTGTCCGTGGATGGAAGGCATGTGAAAATGTGGCTTCCAAATGTTACATGCATTTGACACATTCTACATGATCGCTGTCAATGTAAAAATGTACATACTACAATGTAAGCACAACATGCCACACAGAAAGTAGACTTAGAAGGTTGCATGTACACGACTGAAACAAATGTTTAAAACAATGTATGCCAATTGGTGCCGTGCTATGCATGCACAAGTTCTGTTTCGAGCTACAAAGAGGGAAAACGTAAGACTAAAGTGTGCTATGCATCAGCAGAATGTGAGCAGATGTGCATTATGTTAAATGCATGTGTTTGTGTGCCAATTAATACCCAAACACTGGCTGAAATATGATTACATCAGACTTCCCTTAGCTATACATCACCAAAATGCTTGAAAATCAGCCCAAGAGAGCAAACAGTTTAATTCCCGAGGAAGTTGGGCTTCCCGTGGCCCTGGGCTTTAGAAATGCTATCCGTAGTTCTAAACCACTAGGCAATCGTTAGACCGTACAGCCAGAGCCAAGATATTGCAGGAAGTGGAAGCTTAGATGTCCACAACAGAAACAGCCGCAAGAAATCCAAGAGGTCAGTAAATGACGGTTGACCTCAAATGATGTTCATGACCGGAGACAGAGAGGTATTTGTAGCAGGACCTCTACAGCCAGGAACCTGACTGATAGGAACAAACTATGCCAACTTCAAAAGTAGGCGTTTCAGGCAATAAATCCCTCCATTTATGCTGCATTCATTCAGCAACAACAGCAGAGAGCTAGCTCGAGGGATTGAATATCTACCAACCAACCACCTTCCCACAAAGGATGGGGATGTGAACAGCCAGAAACACGGACGAATACTGGTCAAATTCAACATAATGAGGATTAAGGAACAGGGTTGAAAGAACATGTCAGCCAGAGATCTATACTATATGTGGTTAAAATAATAGAATAATCTGTTAGAGAAACACATGGACAGACATCTTATATTAGGACAGTCGTAAAATGTGCAACACAAGCAAAATGTAAAAAACACATGTTAACGTAACTTCAACCGCCAATCATTTACATTGTGACCTCAAGAGTATATCTGCAGTCATATTGCAGTACCAGCTAAAAAGCCAGAAGCAGCCATCAACTAGACAGGATGATGCAGTACACCAACTGTGGCATCCAGAAACACAGTTTGAACCGAATGCTCATTACAACAGCTTATGTAATTGATGAACCATGAAAACACACTGTGATAGACACCACCATAGCTGAAATGGCGGTGATTGCGAAGCAGGGAACAAACCTGAGAAGTGGAGGACATTATTCAAAAATAAAATTCGACTTGCTTACTGCATATATAAGAAAGAATCCTCAATAATGCTGCAAATATATATATATTCACTGAAAAAACCATAGGTTTTAGGGACAGTTATAGTTAGTTGGACATTGCACTCGTACAAAACCCGTGAAATTCCCCGTTATAGTTAGTTCAGGTAACTATAACTTGCGCCCCGCAATGCACTGCTGATGACGTCACATATTACATCACTCATGACATGGTCAGTGACATCACTGATGACATCACTGATGACATCTCAAATGACATCACTGATGACATCATCCAGTGACTGTGTGTTTCTGCAAAGTTTAAATATGTTTAATATATATAGGGAAAGGTGTATTGAAGAATGAGTGGGTGTATAAGTGTGTGGATGAAGGATTTAGTAGGTGCGTGACTGACTCTATAAGTGAGTGATTAAACGTATCTTACTGAATGCAAGGGTTAGTGACTAAACTGTGTGAATGCCTATCCGTCTGTCAGTTGGTGTGTAAGCGGCTGCATGAGTTTGTGAATAGCTACATGAGTGTCTACATGGGTTATTGATTGGTTGTCTGAGTATCTGTATGGGTGCCTGAGTGTTTGTGTGGGTGGGGTGTGTGTGACTCTGTGCATAGATGTGTGAGTGGGTGATTCACTGGGTGCATGGTTTCAAGAGTGCATCTGTGATAGACTGTATGCGTGGGTAAGTGTGTGTAAGAGTGTGTTAGTGAGTGAATGTATGTCCCAGTGGTACATGTGTGAGTAACTACATATGTGAAAGGCAGTATATATGTGTGTTGGAGTATATAAATAGCTATAAGGGAGATTGTGTGATTGTGATTGTATGGAGGAGTGTGTGCTTGTATCAGAGATTGTATAAGAGCGTAAGAATGTGCTAGTATTTGTATGAGTAAGTGAGCTGGTGTGTGTATATCTGTATAGGTGAGTAAATGGCAGTGTGTTTAATTATTTGCATGACTGACTATGTGTGTGAGTACCTCTATGGATGAGTGGCGGTGTTTCAGTGTCTATATAGGAGTATGAGTGCATATGATAGTCCTGTACTGAGTGACCGTAAGTATGAGTGACTGTACGGGTGAGTGAGTAGATGTGTGTGTGTAGACCTAAGAATCAGTGAGTGTGTATATAGTAATTGGTGTTGGAGTGTCTATGGTTTTGACAATGGCAGTCTG
Source organism: Calotriton arnoldi (assembly GCA_963921515.1). Lineage (NCBI taxonomy): Eukaryota > Metazoa > Chordata > Amphibia > Caudata > Salamandridae > Calotriton > Calotriton arnoldi. The sequence goes on from CAWUFW010017938.1 coordinate 161,106, forward strand.
TAATTTACAGTGGGTGTATCAAAAGTTATATTAGGGTGTGAGAAGATGCATCAAATTATCACATGGATGATGTCATCAGTGATGTCACCAGTGATGTCATTTGAGATGTCGTCAGTGATGTCATCAGTGATGTCACTGACCATGTCATGAGTGATGTAATATGTGACGTCATCAGCAGTGCATTGAGGGGGCGCGAGTTATAGTTACCTGAACTAACTATAACGGGGGAATTTCACGGGTTTTGTACGAGTGCAATGTCCAACTAACTATAACTGTCCCTAAAACCTATGGTTTTTTCAGTGAATTTGTAAGGTTTTTTAAATGCTAATTTCTAACTATAACGTGCCTAAAACCTATGGTTTTTCAGTGAATTTCAAAGGTTTTTTAAATGCTAATTCCTAACTATAACATGTCTGAAACCTATGGTTTTTTTCAGTGAATTTCAAAGGTTTTGTAAATGACAATTTGTAAATGTATTAATTGTTATATTTATTTTTTTGATACTGATTTACTACATTTTTTTAAACTATTTATTTTTAGATATTTTATTTTTAAATACATTGTAATTACATTATACATTACATTACAAAATATACTTTCTCAGAATGAATTACTTTAGTTTAAATACTTTGCAAATAGGCAATAGACTTTTAAGTACAGTAGTTACAGTTGTTGCAATGGGCAACACAATTTCAAACACAATGCAACATTGAGCTCAATGTGAATTTCAAGTTAAATGCAATTAGTTACTTTATGGATTACTTTTTCTAACCACAGGACTGGATCCTAGATTCAGTCCTGGGACATCTCCTGTAAACAGTTGAGTAAAAGCGTTTTGGTTACAGTAGTGATTTTTAAGGAATATTATTGTATTTTAAAAGTTGACAGAAACTTTTTCACATAGAATCACCAATGTTATCCTATGGGAGGAAATTCACTTAGCAGGTAAGTAGTGTTATCGTTACTTTTTCTTACTCAGTGGTGGATCCTGGATCCAGCACTGGTGCATCTCCTGTAAACAGTTGAAAGAATGCGTTTAAGTCATACAGGCGATTTTTAAGGAATATTTGTAGTTTGTGAAAATCGACACTTTGAAACTTCTGCTGAAAACCAGACAATGGATTCCTATGGAAGGAAATACAAGTTACTGGTAAGTACGGTTAGAATTACTTTTCAGGATCTGTACTGGGCTGAAAGATGCAGCACTGAGGTCTCTCCTGATAACAGGTGAGTAAATTGGAATTCGTAGTTCAGCTGATTTTAGAGGAATATTATAAAGTTCCAAAACTCCACACTTAGAAGAATTTCCAAGTGAAACCAGTCAATGTTAGCCTATGGAAGGAAATTCAAGTTACTGGTAAGTACGGTTAGAATTACTTTTCAGGATCTGTACTGGGCTGAAAGATGCAGCACCGAGGTCTCTCCTGATAACAGGTGAGTAAATTGGAATTCGTAGTTCAGCTGATTTTAGAGGAATATTATAATGTTCCAAAACTCCACACAGAAGAATTTCCAAGTGAAACCAGTCAATGTTAGCCTATGGAAGGAAATTCAAGTTACTGGTAAGTACGGTTAGAATTACTTTTCAGGGTCAGTGCTGGGCTAAAAGATGCAGCACTGGGTTCTCTCCTGATAACAGGTGAGTAAATCGGAATTCGTAGTTCGGCTGATTTTAGAGGAATATTTGCACAATGGTGAAGGAAGGGGTGGGGCCTGAGGTGACATGTCTGCAAACACGCCCTGTGGCGCGTTTTAAGTTGGAGAATTAATTCCTCCTCAATCCCGAGGGTCCCTAGGGGCCAACTAGCCCACCAGATACCTCCAGTATGCGCCAGAGAGCTGCGTTGCAGAGAGGTGTTCAGAGGCCACGCCCTTTTTGCACCTCTCTGCAACGCAGCTCTGTGGTGCTTTCTGGACGTACCTGGTGGGCTAGTTGTCCCCCAGGGACCCTCAGGATTGAAGGGGATTTAATTCCCCATCTTAAAACACGCCACGGGGCCTGTTTGCACACATGTCATCTCAAGCCCCGCCCTCCCTTCACCACTGTGCAAACTCGCCCCGTGGCGCGTTTTAAGTCGGGGGATTAACTCCCCTTCAATCCTGAGGGTCCCTGAGGTGCAACTAGCCCACCAGCTCCATCCATTATGCGCCACAGAGCTGCGTTGCAGAGAGGTGTAAAAAGGGGCGTGGCCTCAGAACACCTCTCTGCAACGCAGCCCCTGGCGCATACTGGAGGTTCCTGGTGGGCTAGTTGGCCCCCAGGGACCCCCAGTATTCAAGGGGAATTCGTTCTCCATCTGCAAACGCGCCAGGGGAGCGTTTGCAGAGTGGTGAAAGAAGGGGCGGGCCTCCGGCGCGATGCCGGTGTTTTTCTTATTTTTTTTTTAAGAAGGGGGCTGTGTGGCCCCCTTCTTTTCTAATTTATTGGTCCTGGGGACCCCATCCCCCAGGGCCTGCCCCCTATTTATTTAAAAAAAAAAAAAACAACTTGGAAGGGGGCCGCGTGGCCCCCCTCCCGAGGCCTTAATCGGCCCCGGGGACCCCATCCCCCGGGGCATGGCCTTTTAATTTTTTTTATTGTTTTGGAGGGGGGCTGCGTTGCCCCCCTCCTCAGGCCACTTATGGCCCCGGGGACCCCATCCCCCGGGGCCGGCCTTTGTTTTTTTGGTTACATTTTGGGGAAGGGGGCTGCGTGGCCCCCCTCCTGGGCCACTACTTGCCCCGGGGATCCCATCCCCCGGGGCTGGCCCTCTCCGTTGGGGACTGTGGGGGGTTCCCAATACCCCCACCATCCCGCCGGCTCCCCGCGTCCCTCGGGAGCCGGCATTGCTTTTCCACATGGGGAGCTGCTAGGGGGTCAGGGTGTTTCTATCCTGCCCCCTTTTTGCGTATTGCGCACTTTTTTTACTGCTTTCTTGTTCCTCGGTTCTACCGAGGAACAAGATGGCTGCCAACACTTCCTGATTTGGAGTGTTGACAGCCAATTAGCATGCAGCTCGAGGTCGGGAGGGTGCGCGGATCCACCGCGGCCATAAATATCGAAACTTTTATTTTGGATTTTCTCAGCAACTACTGAACGGATTTTCACCATTTTTAAAAAGGGTGCTTTCTTAACCAAGCACTACCTTTTGCCAAATTTGGTGTAATTCCGTTCAGCAGTTTTTGCTGTAGCCTTGCATAAAGTTTCCTATGGGAAATTGATTTTTTCACTCTTATTTTTTAATTTCTCCACAACTACTGAACGGATTTACACCATTTAAAAAAAAGGTCGCTTTCTGAACCAAGCGCTACCTTTTTGCAAAATTTGGTGTAATTCCGTTCAGCAGTTCGGGCTGTAGCCGTGGCTAAAATTTCCTATGGGAATTAACATGGAGAAAACTGAGAAAACGCGTTTTGGGACCCCTCTTTTTTCTCGGCCGCCGCTTGATGAATCACCCCGAAACTTTCAAGACAGGAGCGGACCAGAGCGCCCCACTAGTTTTGAAAATTTCGCGATGATTCGTCAAACGACGCCAAACTTATTGGGAATAGAATGTTGCGGATTTCCTATGGATAAAGGTCCTAACTATAACTATCTACTGGCGACCGCCAGTAGATAATATATATATATATATATATATATATATATATATATATATATATATATATATATACATATATATATATTTCCATTCATGTGTAAAGGAAAGTGTGCTTACAAAATGTTTATGAAATAACGTAATTAAAACATTTGTGCATTTAGCAATGATTCTTACATGTGTCCCTTTAGTTAGGCCTAAAAGCCTTTTTCTTTTGACTCTTGCTTATGGCTTGATAGACATTATTAGAATATTTTGCCTAGCACCAGCAACTTGCTTAAGAATGTGCTAACTTCAAACTCGTGTTTCCTTCAGTTCCCTCACCCCATGTTAGGTCATTTGCCTTAATACAATGAGACTTGCTGTGATTGTTATAATAAATAATGATTTAGACATTTTATGTATGCTTCATCAGAATATTATTGCTAGTTTGCCTCTGAATCTCTGACAAGCCTTTGTCCTCACACTAAACTCAAGGAGTATCTTTTAGCTTAGGTAAGAAGGCTCACATGTAACAAAGTCCTGAAACAATGTTTAACACAATAGTGATGTCCATGCTTAGTGTGGGAATCGGGAGAAGAGACATCGGAAGTTGACGACACCATCGGATAAGCTGTTTCCATTGGCTAAAGGAGCTAATACATAATAGAGTTTCGATACATTATTGTGTGGATTTTATAATAATGAGTTTCCTAGTTAGGGTTAGGAGAAGTTCCTGATGCAAGACCGAGAGACCCATGTCTATCCCCTTGCCTTGCGGCTCTTCTCCTGAAGAGTAGATCTTTTGCTTTGTTACTAACAGCTACTGCTAAAGGTGACTTAATTCCTTTTATTAATAACCTTTCCTTGATCAATGCTACTCCAGAGATCATTCTATCATTGATGGTTGCTACTGAAACTGTAGGGAACCTAATCCTTTAAGATAAATAAAGGTGTTGAAAACTTCACCAACCTCTCATCATTGACTGAACATTTAAATTCTAACTGTCTATGATATATGCATAGTTTATGTTTTTGTTCCAGCTCCAATTCACAAACAGAGGCAAAAGTCCTTTCAAGAGCCGTCAGGATTTACCAAGGGCAAAGTCTGTAAATTGGGTGTTTAATCTTGAAACCATTCTTGGCCAATCCTCAGTCTTCCGGAGAAGCAAACTCCATAGTGCAATTCACCTTCACCAAAGCCAATGCATGTCATCAGCTCCTCTGTCCTTCTGGTCACAACATTGTTAGTGCCACACACCTGTTAGCTAGCCAGTGGGTCAACCAGGATGATCATGACATTGAATTGATGGTCAGAATGGTGAAACATTGTCGCTGTTTTGCAGGAGCAGGCCTAAGGGCTCTAGATCCAAAGGATTATTGCCATATTTCAAATTCTCCATGGCTTATCAAGGTATTAGAAAACACAGCAATGTTTCAATTTCAAGAATTTGTAGAACCAGTAGTATCTTGGGTGATGGTCAGGTTCTTGCCTGGGAAAAGACACAGAGACAGCTCTGATAGATGTTTATTTTTCCATCCTTAATATTATCGATGTGGGATCCAGCATTGTTAATGCTGCTGGATCTCTCAGTGACGATTGATGCTTTAGATGACTGAACACCTCCACAAACATTAATACAAAGGGCAGGAGTAATAGGTAAGGCATTAAGCTGGTTTCAATCCTTCTTGTCCAAACATAAATATATAGTAGTGACAGGGCAAGCCTTGACTAAAATTATGGAAGTGACCTGTGAAGTGCCATAAGTTTCATGCCTGATGCCCATCTTGTTCTATGTGTATGTGCAGCCTCTCCACGAGTTGTTGTCAAAATTGGGGCCCCACATTCAGATTTATATAGGCAATATGCAGCTAGTAATATATCCGAAAAATGACCCAATTGCAGACAAGTCCAGGGTGGCCAAAGTATTTTCAGCAGTTCGCAAATGGATGAATACTAGTAGGCTGAGTTTGAATACCTCAAAGATAGAGTTTTTATTAGTTCTCACAAAGGATGTGTTGAGGAAGTTTTTCCTCATTCATGGTGATGAAGTTGAGGTCGGTGTAAAAAAGAATGTGAAAACTTTAGGAGTTTTTTTCACAAGTGAATATCAATGAGTAAGTAGGAGAATCTTGTTATACAATCATCTAACTTGCACCATACATTGCTTGGAAAGGCATGTCATCTTCTGTCTCAGGAAGATAGGCTACCGTAGCAAGAGCCAAGATCAGATTTTAGATAGGCTACTGAAATGCCCCTGATAGCCGGGATGATTAAGATGATTGTGGGTTCTCCAGAATACTCCAGTGTATGATTTGCCTAGAATAGCTCACATATCGCAACATGAATAGGCTCTCATGGCTTCCTATGTTAGTACAGACTGCATTTAAGACAATCTTTCTCACCCACAAAGCATTATATGGCTTCTCACCAGAATACTTGAAACGATGCAAGTTATCACATCACCCTGCAAGAGTGCTAGTATCTGCTGACAAAACCAAAATGTTTCCCAAAAAGTCAGGAGACCGGTTGCTCCCAATTATGGCAAGTAAAATATGGAATATCTTGCTATTCAGCCTAAAAACGACCTGCACAGAAACTTTCTTCGATGAAAATGATAAAGACTTGATTATTTGAAAAACTGCAATTCCTGTTTGGATTGCTGAGAACATTTTCAATCCTTAGGGTTTTTTGACCTGTATAAATGTATTTGCAACAACCTCTGCAGTGGTGCTCACAGGCTCAGCAGTGGTGCTCACAGGCTCAGCAATGCTACTGAGATATTATTGTCACTGTCAAAGGGAGGTGATGTTTCTCCTGATCAGATGTGCTTATTCACTTAGCAATTCAAAAAGAACAGTCACATCCATCGTCCCTCATCCCCTGGCAGTAGCCTCCCTCATTCTCAAATACATCTTAAAGCAGAGAATATTGTAATGAACTTTGACATAGTAATACCAGCTTTGCCGACAGAGGGAACCACATCTACTAGTTGAACAACACTACTGTCACTGTCTAGTAAGTAATGCCTCTCTTGCATTCTTAGAAACACGGCAGTCCATTTTGTCAATATTCACGTGAAAGAAAACACTGCATGAAATAAATAAAATAACTACCTGCTTTCAGAAAATGGTCTATACGCTGACGTTACTGAGGCTGAGGAGTTTGGAAGAAACACTCTGGGGCAGATTTACAAGGCCCTTGCGCCACTTTTGCGTCACTTTTCCCATGTTAAAAATGACGCAAAAGTGGCGCAAGGGCCTTGTAAATCTGCCCCTCTGCTTTCTGAAAATGGAGGTAGAGAAACACCGTATGATAGGCATGAAAAAACCTAAAAACCATTATAAGGCACAGTAATGGTTATTGGAGAATTAGAAATATCTTGCACATACACTGACATCTGCTTACATAGCATCTAGATCTAGATTTAGCAAACTTGCCAAAAGTAACTTTTAACAGTCTTCCAAATTTGGGTAATAGTTCGACCAAGAGTTGTTTTGAACCATCTACAGATAACTTTAGATATTAGCTACCACTACTCCTTGCTTTATTTTATAGTTGCCGCCATTGTAAAATCGCTAAATATTCATGTAATTCAATATAAATAGTTAATAATGAGTGTCAGTTTAAGACACTGTATTGAATTGGATTATATTCAGGTGGTGGGTCACTATATCACATGCAAAATATTGTATAGCAATAATATAACATCCACTAAATAGACCACAATATAATGGTAGATCAATACAGCGGATGCAATATTTTTGGAAGCCACAGTTAACAGCCTTGATGTAATGTCAAATTACTCAACACAAAATAGGATTCGCTAAGCAGGTAGGAGCGGTAGAAAAATCAGATTTAACATACTACACAACTGAAAATGTTCTTGAATTCAATGAAGGTTTTTGCAATAGATAGAGTCACAGCAAACACAAGGAGATGATGGAAGGAGCGCTGAAACTTTTCAGACACTCACCCCCAGTCACAGATCTGGGTTGAATCCATCATCATAGATAGAGTCACAGCTACGAAAAGGCAACAGAGAACTGCTGCTAAATCCAACAGGAAGCAAAATGGATTTATGGATCATATTCTTTAAATTGAAGAGGGATTTTGAATTGCCTGACTTTCCCAAGGATCACCTTGCTTTGTAAGACTTATTCAGTGTCTTTGTTCTAATGGAATATTAACTAAATTTCCATTTCCTCTTGACAACTTGTTCCTCAGTGTTCCAATCAATAGATTGTATAGAATATCCCTGCAAATAACCTAAATTTAACAGTGAATTGTTATTTACTTTAATTAAAGTTTGTCATATTCTAGAATCTAATAGAGTATAATTACATTTTGTCTTCTAATGTTACGTGAGCTTACTTCTATACTTTCTACTAGATTTAATTAGTGTTTATTTATAAAAAAAAGTGGTATTTTTGGAAAACACAACCATAATGTTAGTAAGAGGATAAAATCCAGGTTATTTGGTCCACTGACAATAAGAGCTAATAAAATAAAATATTTGAAATACTTTATGTATAGGTTATTGAACTACTTAAGCCTTAAATAGCTACAAAGGACCACAGTTCTGTTTTCCACAGTGATCTCATAATTCCCTGATTAAGGTGGTCTTACAGCTTGAAACACAGTGCGTTTGTGTGAGCCACGGGTGTATATTTGTAAATAGTCAATGTATGAATGTTTAACTTCATTATGGAGTATTGTGGATGACTGACTTTCTTTGTAACACTGGCTGTGAACCTGGATTCTTTGGAGAGTACTTTGGCAACTGTTTGGAAAGATGGTCTGGGATTTTCCATGTCAGCTATTTCAAGCAGTGCTGAGGTGAGGAATGGAATGTGATTAAGATGTTCACTTATGGTGGGAGGTTAAGAGTGTGGAAGTAGTGTGGAGGTAGACCACTTCACTGAATATTGGGCCAAAATCATAACCATTGGTTAATAGGACATCTGTGTATTTTACAGTGAAATATATTTTCAGATGAAATTTGGACCAGGAGCACTTCACAGTTTACGCACAGTGACCTCATGCTAGACATTCATTTCTCTGCTCCTGAAAATAGTTATCCTAAGCCCTTCTCTTTTGTGACCTTGCCTCATTCAGATCTTTTCTCGTAATACCCAGATTCACTCACAGATCTTCTTTCAGAAATAGAGTGTCATTCAGTATCCAGATAATACTAAGAGTTAATACGGATATCTAAGTGCTCTGCTCTTGTGAGGATCCAGACTTAGGGACAGATTTAAGGTTTGGCAGACAGAGTATAGTACGTTAGGATGATGAGGGACATTACCTTCCCCACCTTGATGGAGTAGCATCCGCCAAATTTAGAGATGACTGGGAGTCTAGTTGTCATCTCTGTACATTGAAAGGAACCACTGTCACTGTGGTTCATTTCAAGGTACAAAAAGTTTGGTGGGCAGCTGTTAGAACTAGGGTTTCTGGTTATCCGAGTACGCACCTTGTACAAGTAGAAACCACCACTCTAGTCAGGGTAATCTAGATACACACTAACAGATAACCTGTGTTTGACCTCTGGTAGGTTGGCACATAGCAGTCAGGCTTATCTAAAGAGGGAATGCATCAAGTATTTGTGCAACACACACACACAGTAACACAATGAAAACCCACAAAAATAATCCACACAGGGTTAGAAAAATAGATTATATTTTTAGGAGTGAAACAAGACCAAAACAACAAAAATCCAATAAGTAGAAATGGAGGTATGAATTTTTAAAGATTAAATCAAAATGTAGTACTTAGAAGCAATTCGTGCTTAGGGGTTATTTGAGGTCGCGCTGGACCAGTGTGAATCCAAAGTTCAGGCCCTCTGCGATGGAGGGCAGGTCAGCTACAGGACTCCCGCAGTTCCTGCTGAAAAAGTACCTTGGATGTCGACGTCAAAGTCTCAATGTGCTGGTTCTGATCCGCGCAGACGTTGAAGCTTCGCTGATGAATCCCTTTACGATGCAGGCAATGCGTCATCGCTGAGCTGCGCTGTCTGTCGTCATCAAGCCGCACAGTCAGTCGAAGGAATGTAGTCAATCAGCTCCTGCGTCGGTGTCGAAGGGTAATGCGCTGGTTCCGATCGGCGCAATGTTGTTATTGAGTCAATTTTGTTGGTTCTGTACAACAGAAGTCACTATTCAAGGGCCTAGGACTGGATTGGCACCAATTGGCAGGGCATGGACTCACTGATGGCAGAGTCTAGGTGCTGTTGCAGGGATGAAGGAAGACTTCAGAGCAGGAGGCAAGTCGGCAGGCCCTTGGAGTCACTCTTTGTTCAAGTGAGATGGATCCAGTCCTTGTTCTCAGCAGGGCAGATATCAGCAGGCAGCAGGGCAGAACAGCAAAGCAGAAAAGCAGTTCTTCCAGAGCAGCAGTCAAGCAGTGTGGCAATCCTTGTAGCACAGCAGTCTTTACTCCTGGCAGAGTTCTTGACAGGTCCGGTAGTGTACTGTTTTGGCAGGGTCAGAGCCCCAGTACTTCTACCCAGTTGTGCCTTTGAAGTAGGAGTGACTTCAAAACAAGCACCTTGAAGTGTGCAGGTCCTCATTTCTTTTCAGCCCTGGCTCCAGACTATCAGTAGGGGGTAATCAGTCCTTTCTGTGGGAAACAGGGCACTGCCTATTCAGGTGTAAGTGTAAGCTCCTCCTCCCACTTGCCCAGAAAGCGCTATCACAATGCAGATGAATGCAGATGAGTTCTCTGTCACACCCACCCTTGCTATGTTTGTGGCTGTCTAGAGGGATGCACAAAGTGAAGCTGTCACCCACCCCAGATGTGTATTGGAGACATGCTACAAGACACACAGAGCAGTAAGAGTAGAGAAATGCTCACTTTCAAAAAGTGGCATTTCTAAAATAGTAAGGTTAAATCCAACTGGATTTTTCATTACTCTTCCAACCGTATAAAACATTATGCAGCCACTCCTTTCTGATCAGGAATTAAACCTAAAAAGTGTTTTTTAAGGAATTCCCAATATTAACCTATGAGAAGAATAGGCCTCACAGTAGTGAAAAATAAAGTTAGCTGTTGGTCACCACCATGACATGCAAAACACAAAAATAAATGTCCTACCTTTTACTTACGCAGCACCATGCCCTATGGGCTACCTAGGGCCTACCTTAGGGGTGACTTATGTGTAATAAAAGGGACGTTTAAGACTTGGCAAATGATTTTAAATGCCAAGTTGAAGTGGCAGTAAAGTGCACACACAGGCCTTGCAATGGCAGGCCTGAGTCAGGTTTGAAAGGCTACTTTTGTGGGTGGCACAACCAGTGCAGCAGGCCCACAAGTAGCATTTAATTTCCAGGCCCTGAGTATGTGGTATACCACTTTACAAGGGACTTACAAGTAAACTAAATATGCCAATTGTGTATACACCAATGTTACCATGTTTAGGGGAGAAGTACATGCACTTTAGCACTGGTTAGCAGTGGTAAAGTGCAGAGATCCTAAGGTCAACAAAAAGAATCAGCAAAAATAGGATGTGAACGACAAAAGGTTTGGCGGAAGACAACCCTAAGGATGACAGGTTTAACAGCAGCCATTGTCAGTTCAGAGTTAGAAGTTCACCAAAATGCTCCAAAGTTTTTATTTTTCAGAAATAACTCCTAAAGTGGGAATTTGTTTCTGAAAAACAAAAGAAATTTGACTGAGTCCCCAAACTCTGTGAGGAAACTCCCAGTCATTATTGAAATTTGCTGTCAATCACAGCCACGTTTCTTTTGTCGCTGTCCACCCTATATAAGGTGGGTGGTGTGATGCCCTTCCTATGAATACACCTACTCAGTCAGGCAATCAGGGGCTGTACTGATGGAAAGCTTATGGTCCGCCCACCTCTAAATGAGGTGAGTAGACTGAGGGTTTGGGGAACAGGGTGCTCCATCGTATTTGTGACAGAGTACTCTATCTGCCAAACAGTAACTCAGGCACTTAAAATTCCTGTTCACAAATGCACACCCTAGGGAAACGGCCTTTACAATGCGGGCAGAGCCACACGTGCCATTTCCTCTCAAACGAAACAACGCTTGCCTAAACCATGCATCTGCCTTAACCACGCATAAGACAGACAGTGATCTAGATGTGCGAATGGGTGGGGAGAGGAAAAGGAAGGATCGGAACAGGAAGCTCCGGATGCGGCCAGGTAAGTGGGGCTGCGGCCAGGTTAGGGGGGTGGTCATTTTTAGCGGCAGGGTTCAGTTTTAGTGCTGAGGGTGAGGGGCTGGGGTCAATCAATCAATCAAAACATTTATAGAGCGCGCTACTCACCCGTGAGGGTCTCAAGGCGCTAGGGGGGGGATGGAGCAGCTACTGATCGAACAGCCAGGTCTTAAGAAGTCTCCTGAAGGTCAGCAGGTCCTGGGTCTGTCGCAGGTGGATGGGGAGGGTGTTCCATGTCTTGGCGGCGAGGTGGGAGAATGATCTGCCACCGGTGGTCGTTCGGTGGATGCGTGGGATGGTGGCAAGGGCGAGGTCGGCGGAGCGAAGCTGGCGGTTCGGGGTGTAGAATGTGAGTCGTTTGTTGAGGTATGCTGGTCCGGCGCTGTGGAGTGCTTTGTGGGCGTGGGTGAGGAACTTGAAGGTGATCCTCTTGTTGACCGGGAGCCAGTGCAGGTCTCTCAGGTGGGCGGTGATGTGGCTGTGGCGAGGGATTCCGAGGATGAGTCATGCGGAGGCGTTTTGAATGCGTTGGAGTCTTTTCTGGAGTTTGGCCGTGGTTCCCGCGTAGAGGGCGTTGCCGTAGTCCAGCCTGCTGCTGATGAGGGCTTGGGTGACCGTCCTTCTGGTTTCGGTGGGGATCCATCTGTAGATCTTGTGGAGCATGCAGAGGGTGTTGAAGCAGGAGGAGGAGACAGTGTTGACTTGCTGGGTCATGGAGAGCTTTGAGTCCAGGATGAACCCCAGGTTGCGTGCGTGGTTGGTGGGTGCCGGGGCAGCTCCCAACGTGGTCGGCCACCAGGAGTTGTGCCATGCGGAGGGGGTGGAGCCGAGCATGAGGACCTCCGTCTTGTCCGAGTTCAGTTTCAGACGGCTGATCTTCATCCATTCTGCGACGGCCCTCATTCCCTCGTGGAGGTTGGATTTGGCGGTGGCCGGGTCCTTGGTGAGAGAGAGGATCAGCTGGGTGTCGTCGGCGTACGAGATGATGTTGAGGTGGTGCGCTTGGACGATGTTGGCGAGTGGGGCCATGTAGATGTTGAAAAGGGTCGGGCTGAGGGATGATCCTTGGGGTACGCCGCAGGTGATCGTGGTGGCTTCGGATCTGAATGGGGGGAGACGGACTCTCTGGGTTCTGCCGGTGAGGAAGGAGGTGATCCAGTTCAGGGTTTTGTCGCGGATCCCTGCGTCGTGGAGGCGTGTGCGTAGGGTGTGGTGGCAGACGGTGTCGAAGGCGGCCGAGAGGTCCAGGAGGATGAGGGCCGCAGTTTCGCCATTGTCCAGCATGGTCCTGATGTCATCGGTGGCGGCGATGAGGGCGGTTTTGGTGCTTTGATTGCTGCGGAAGCCGGATTGGGAGGGGTCCAGTATGTTGTTCTCCTCCAGGAAGTGGGTTAGTTGTCTGTTGGCGGTCTTCTCAATGACTTTCGCCGGGAACGGGAGCAGGGAGATGGGTCGGAAGTTCTTGAGGTCCTTTGGGTCCGCCTTAGGTTTCTTGAGAAGGGCGTTGATCTCGGCGTGTTTCCAGCTCTCCGGAAAGGTGGCTGTCTCGAAGGAGCTGTTGATGATCTTTCGGAGTTGGGGTGCGATGATGGAGCTTACTTTGTTGAAGATGTGGTGGGGGCATGGGTCGGAAGGAGAGCCGGAGTGGATGGTGTTCATGATTTTGATGGTGTCTTCGTCGTTGACGTGGCTCCAGGAGAGCAGGAGGTCGGTGTGTTTGGTGGGTGTTGGGTCGGGGGTGTCGGCGTCTGTCGTCGGTGTCTGGGTGTCGAAGCTGTCGTGGATGTCTGCGATCTTGCGGTGGAAGAAGGTGGCCAGGGAGTCGAAGAGTTCTTGCGACGGCGGGATGTCATTAGTGCTGGAACTGGGGGAGGCGAGTTCTTTCACGATGCTGAAGAGCTCTTTGCTGTTGTGTGCGTTGTTGTCGATGCGTTCCTTGAAAGAGGTCCTTTTGGCGGATCGGATGAGTTGGTGGTGCTTGCGTCTGGCGTTCTTGAGGGTTGCGTGGTTGTCTGGTGTCTGGTCTTGACGCCACTGCTTCTCGATTCTTCGGCAGGTTAGTTAGGAAGTCTGGAGGTTGGCGTTGAACCAGATGGCTCTCGTGTCGGTGCGCCTGTTGGAGGGTTTCCTGATAGGGGCGAGGGTGTTGGCGCAGTTGTCGATCCATTGTCTGAAGTTGTGGGCTGCTGCGTTGGTGTCCGAGGGCTCAGATGGAGGGTCTCGGCCGAGGGTGGTGAGGAGCTGGTCTTCGGTGACTTTGTTCCAGCTGCGGTGTGGGATTCGTTGCGGTTGGATGTGCGCGGTGTGTTTTTCAAAGGAGAAGTGGATGCAGTGGTGGTCGGTCCAGTGGAGTTCGGTGGTGTGGCTGAAGGTGACGTGGTTGCTGGTGGAGAAGATGGGGTCGAGCGTGTGTCCGACGGAGTGGGTGGGTGTTGAGATGAGCTGTTTGAGTCCGAGGTTGGCTAGGTTGTCGATCAGGGTTGTGGAGTTGCTGTCGTCGGCGTTCTCGAGGTGGAAGTTCAGGTCTCCGAGGAGGATGTAGTCTGTGAAGGCGAGGGCGTGCGTGCTGATGAGGTCTGCGATGGAGTCGCTGAACTGTGGTCGGGGTCCCGGGGGTCTGTAGACAAGGGTTCCTCTGAGGGTGGTGTTGTGATCGACGTGGATCTGGAAGTGTAGGTGTTCGACCATGCTGAGGGAGTCTTCGATGTTGGTAGAAATTCTGGTGGTGTTCCTGTGGACGATGGCGATTCCTCCTCCTGTTTGTCGTTTCGGTCCCTGCAGGTGATCTTGTAGCTGTCCGGGATGCCTATGGCTATGTCGGGTGCTGAGGAGGCGTTCATCCAGGTCTCCGTCAGGAAGGCGACATCCGGGGAGGATGAATCGAGAAGGTCCCAGAGTTCGACGGCGTGCTTGTGGACTGAGCGGGTGTTGAGTAGTATGCATCTGAGACTGTTGTGGTCTGCTTTGGTGGGATGGGCGGGGCGAGCCGGAGTGCGCTGGCTGGTGTAGCTGCAGTTTCGGCAGGTGAAGGGTCCATGGGTGAACTTCGGGGTGGCCTGGAAGCAGGTGGAGGATCGGCCGGCATCGGGGTAGTTTTTGGCAGAAGGCAGGATTTAGGCCTCAGGGTGGGGGAAGGGGTAGTTTTAAGGGTTGGGGCTCGCTATTAGGGCTCAGCATTGGTAAGGGGCAATTTTCAGGGGGCAGTTTTTGGCTCAGAGCGGGGGGCTGAGGTCAGAGTAGTTTTGGCAGGGGGCAGGATTTAAGGCCTCAGGGTGGGGGGAGGTGAAGGGGTAGTTTTAAGGGCAGGACGGCGTCTGTTTTAGGGCTCAGGCTGGGAGGGTTAGTGCTGTTTTAGGGGATGGACAGGTTTGTGGGCTCAGGGCGGGGTTTGGGGTAGTTTTTTGGCAGGGGGCAGGTTTTTAGGGCTCTGGACAGAGGGTCGGGTTAGTTTTAAGGGCAGGGCGGGTCGGTTTGAGGGCTCAGGGAGGGGGTGAGGTTTCAGGGTAGTTTTAAGGGCTGGGGTGGATTGCAGGGCTGATATCGGGTGTAAGGGCACAGGGTGGGGGGGCTGGGATGTGCAATCAACCACGCATATCCCTTTAGCAATCATGCCTTTACAACGAAATTCATTGTAAAGGCATGCGTGGTAAAAAAATATGTGGTAAAGACACAGTTGTAGTTCAGACCGCATTGTTTAGGCATGCGTGGTTTAGGCATGTGTGGTTGTATCATACAACCCACACCCTTGGATTAAACTAACAGCAAATAAGTGTAGAGGGGAAGCAATAAACAATTCTTCTCATAACTGAACATGGCACAAAACAGTGTTGTGGGTTCAAAGTATTTAGGTTCCATTGACTCTTACAATATTCTGGTTGCTGTTTCGTGTGTGTGTGTGTGTGTGGGTGTGCATGTGTGTGTGTGTGTGCGCGTGTGTGTGTGAATTTCGCAGGACCCCAGATACTTATGTTTTTTCAGTATTGGCTGATACGTATAAAAGCTAATATAGTTTGGTGATGCTCTGTCACTGTTTTATGTTTTGCATAACGTGTACATTAATCTGCACAGCACGCATTTATATTTAAAGTGTGATTTTCATGGCTAAAGGTAACCATAGTTAATGTAGGCCTCATTTTGAATGATTTGTGTTAACATGAAATGTTCTTTTGGCTGCTGTGCCCTTTCTGTGTCTCGCTTCAGGAGCTGTATTTTCTACTTTGATGTTTCTGTGTCAGTGTTTATCTGTATATGTTCAATGGAGAGTTGAGCAATGAATTGCTGCACCTGTACCGAGAACACTCCAACCGCGATGTATCATCCTACTACAAGATATCTCTTGAAAATCATGCAGCATATCCTTATATTGTGTGATGGGTGGGAAGAGGGCCGACACCAAGATATCGTAAAATGATCGATCCTTATTGGTTTTCCCTCCATGGGAATCGCAGGGAGTGTTGCTTACTGTTGAGAAAAATGTTTTAATTGTGCATTGCTGAGCTAGTTAGATTCAGATGCCCCCTTCCACTTTCCTTGGAGGAGACGCTTCTCTGCTCCTGCTCAAAGAGTTAGACTCCTAAGCAAATTGATTCTCACTTTCTTGACTAGGTCTTTATTTGATTCTACCTTTTAGAGGCTTTGCTTGGTGGCATCTCCTGTCTGATCTCTCTCACCAAACTTTCCTGATTTCCTTTAGCTTAGCATATTAAAGATCTTCCCTTCATGGGAAGCTGAGTTTGCTCAATGTGATTTATAACAACTTTAAGCAGTTTGTCACTGTAATTACTATTTTGAATTGATTTGATTTATACTAATTCATACATCTATTTTCATGTTTTGATTACTGAAGTTTGACCATAATAAATTATTTGAGTTTTTAACTTTGCTAATCTGCTACCAAACCTTCATGGTTTGCAAATCCACTACTCTCTGTCATCATTGTGAGGCCTGATGTGCTTCACTGTTATTGATGTATTGTTAATTTGTTGATGTCACACCTCATTCTGGTACTAAAGGTCCATCTGCTCGAGTGCAGCTTGTACTTGAGTTTGCACCAACGATCTGCACTGTGCAAATCCTATCTGCGCTGCAACAGGTTTAACCAGGTAGTGCCTATCTCTTTCTTGGCCTTTGTGAGATGCAGCTTACAATTCACTTTCACATTACCATCCACTGATTGTGATGGCTCAGCATCCTTCCTTCACCTCTGGTACCCTGATAATATGTGATCCAGCAGGGCTTGACATTGTTGCATGTTGAAGAAAATTGGGTTACTGGCTGAGGGGGCAAACTCCTACTCAAGCAGCAACCACAGTTCTCGTCAGGGTCAAAGACAAGCAAACCCCAAATTAACCTGTGCTCAACCCTCTGGTAGCTTGACAAAACCCACATCAATGACCATCCAATTAGTAGAACCGGAAATATGCAATTTGAAAGGTTTTGTAAAAATCAATTTCTAAGAAGCAAAAAGCACCAACAGAGGTTAGCTGGTCATGGTAGACTGGGTCCAAATCATAAGTTCAGGCTGACCATGATGGAGCGTGGGTTGCAGACAATACTGAGTTCAGTCCGCTGAGTAAATAACTTGTGGGCCTGGATGTTGAGATGTGAAGTCCTTGCACCACGCTGCATGTGCGGCATCAAAGAGCCGTCTACGAGGAGCCACGATGCGAGCTCCGGGCTTTGAGAAGCATAGAGATGCATCATGCTATGGTGGGTTGATGAGCTGTCATTAAGATGTGTTGCCCAGCGATGGGTCGATGAGCCCTCGATGAAGAGATGCAAAGCAATGCGATGTCCTGCATCTACTTTGAGGAAGTCACTGTGGCTTGCGAAGACTTGCAATGAGATGCGTCAGCATCGAGGATGAGCTGTGTCATACTGGATCGGAGTTGATCATGAGCTACGACATTAAAGAAGCCTGCTATCTCCCTGTGGCTTAGAACAGGGGGCCATTCAACTGACCCTTGGAGCTTTAGTAGAGTTCTGGGTCCACAAAGGCAGATGGATTCAGGAGGGTGGTTCAGAGCTGCAGAAGAGTCCTGGTGAAGCAGCAGCAGGCCTTGGGCAGCAAAGCATTCCTTGGTCAGCAAGCAGACTTCACTGCTGGGCAGTCCTTCTTCCTGACAGAGTCCACAGGTCCAGAAGTGATCTGAAGAGTTGGGTTTGAGTCCAATATTTATGCCTGGTGCCAGCTTTGAAGTAGGAGAAGGTGCTGGAGGTTTCCACCCCCAGAGTTGTTTGGAATTTCCCGCCTCCCTGCCCTGGTCCCAGCTTGTCTGGATGTACAGTAGACTGTGGTGAAGCCCTTTGTGAGTGTGTTAAGGCAGAGCCTTTGTGATATGTGTGGTAGGCAAGAGCTCCTCCCCCTTATCAAGTCTGAGATGGCCCATCCTTCCTACATCAATTCCCCTTTGTCTCACTGTCCGGGAGCACTACACAAAGGCCTATTCATGTGAACCAGGCTTCAAACACCAAATGGTTGTGTTATGTGGCTTACATTTAGTTTCCATTTTAACCTGCCATTATTTTCTAATGGTAGTTTGCACATGTTTTCTTATTGCAAGAATGGCCCATGCATACATTTATTCCTGATAGACATTGTCATCCTGTAGTCTGCACTTTTAGTTACAGAGCTGCACAAATTCAGAACATAATGCATTGCTTTATTTTCTGTGCTCATAAGGAGACAACTGTTCTGTTTTAGGTTTCTAGTTTCTTTATTGAATTTGAATTCACAAAAAGAACAGGAAAATCTTATACAAATCTGACGCCCCACAATCATAGGGAGGCTGGTAAGATTATCAAAACAAACATCCCCCCAACACCCCCACCCCCTGAAACTGGTCCCCTCTCTTCCCCCTCCCCCACCCCCCTTCCTCCCAGCCCCTGATCAGTCGGTGTGTGCCTATGCGTTCTCTCGGAATACTGCCGGTGACAGCTGTGTGAGTCGTAGGAGTCGTAAGTACTTTGGGCACGTGAGTTATTTAAATTCAGATGAGAGCATTGTTAGAAATGGTTTCCAGTGTAACCCTGGGCGGTTAACTCCGCTCCGCTCGTGGAGATTGCGGAGTTTTCTGCACTCCGCGTTACGTGGAGATCGCGGAGTTCCAAAAACTCCGCGTTGCGGAGCGGAGTTTTTTTCCTCGCTCGCGTTCGTCAACGTCAAGTTGGCGACCGCAAGCGAGGAAAATCAACTTCCCGGTGAGATTTTTCCTCATTTGCAATCGTCAACATCAAGTTGGCGAGCGCGAGTGTGGAAAATCAACATCCCGGCGAGATTTCTCAACGCGGGGGGGGGTCAGGTTTCTCATTGCAAGTGGTCACATATGCTCGAGACAGCTCACGCTGAGAAACTGCCCGTTCGCGTTGAGAAAGCTGCCGCTCAAGTAAAAATCTACTCGAGCGGCAGAAAAGGAAAGCAGGGACCGCTTGCATTGTGCATGGTGCCGTTCGCAATGATTGCACAGTGCGGACAAGCATCCGGCACGGTGCAATCACCGTGAACGGCATTTTTCTATCGTACTCCGCCGCTCGCAGAGCTCCGCGCAGTGCGACAGAGTTTTTTTTGCACTTCGCGGTGTTCCGCGTAGTGCAACTCTGCGAACTCCGCCCAGGGTTATTCCAGAGGTCAGGGAACGAAGCCCCTTGATTAGTAAGGGAAATACGCTCCATGCCTAGGATATACCATATGTGGTGTAGCCATCCTGAATAGGTGGGGAGACGGGATGAGCCCCACTGCGCCAAAATGTTTTGGAGGGCTGCCCCTAGAGCAAGGCCTATTTGGCGGCCTCTACCTGATTTGAGAGGGAACATAAGGGCATTGGGCAAGCCTAGTAGAATATAAGCCGGAAAGCGATTTGCGTGTCAAAGCAAGTATCAACATCATAGAGAACCTGCTTCCAATAAGTGGCTATGTTTGGACACTCCCAGAGTATATGCGTTAGGGTTCCCTGAGATCTACAGCCCCGCCTACATAAGGGGTCTCTTGCAGGGTTCCCTTTGTGGAGTCTAGAGGTAGTGAGATACCAATAAGTGGCTATTTTGGTGGCTGTCTCTATTCCTGCAACATTATGTGCCGTGTGCCTGGACCTATAGTAGATGTCTTCCCATTCATGTGGCGTGAGCTCGCGGCCTAGTTCTCATTCCCAGCGTCTTTGACTCAGGGACTTATTAGGCGCTAGGGGGGTCTTAATTGGCTATATTGTTCCGATATGAGGCGGGTATCCGAAGATTTGGATAGCAGCCATTTCTCGAATGTTGTCAATTGGCGCTGCGCCTGAGGGCGAATATCTGGGTGCATCACCCAGTATCTGATTTGCTGGTAGTGATACCGCTCGGTTTCAGGAAGGCCCTGTTGTTGACGAAAGTCCTCGAATGTCAGGGAACCAGACTCATCGAAAAAGTGCCCGATAGATCTATAACCCTCCTGGGTCGAGCGGAGAAACGTCTCCACTTCCATTCCGGGGGAAAATTCTGGGTTGTCTACAATGGGTGTCAGTGGTGATGGAAAAGTTGTTAAAGCCCTTCTTTCAGCTGCCTTGTCCCACGCCACAAGGGGGGCTTGTGTAACTAGCGAGAGGTAGAGGCTCTTGGGACGTGCTTGCTTTGGGAGGAAGGGAATCTTCCACCGCCCTGTCCATGAAAAGCCAGTGCTTTTCGTATTCAGGACGAGACCACTCCACGAATGTTCTAATCTGAGCAGCCCAGTAGTAGTCTTGAAGATTTGGAATACCCAGTCCTCCCTCCCTCGGGGACCTGTAGCTTAGCTATAGGGGTTTCTTATCAGCCCATACAAAGCGCTCCACCTCAAGCAGCAGGGAGTATATGGTGCCTGGGGGTGTTCTAGCGGGAGTGTCTGGAATTAGGAACAGAATTTTGGGTAATATAGTCATTTTCACTGCCGCTATACGGCCTAACCAGGACAGCGTGTACGGTCTCCACCGGCTAAGGTGTGACCGTATTTGCCTGAGTAGAGCAGTGTAGTTCAGTGATGTAGTATGTTGTAGAGATGCGGCGAGTTGTATCCCCAGGTATGGTATTGCAACCGGCGCCAATTGGATAGGGTAAGCTTTTCGCATTCCCGCTAATGTGGAGGCCTTAAGAGAAAGGCTAAGGGCCTGAGATTTCTGAATATTAATTTTAAAGCCCGCCGCCTGGGAGAAGTGCTCTAGCTCTGTCAGGAAGGCTGGAAGGGAGGCCTGGGGGTCCTCCAGAGATGCTATTACATATTACGCATATAAGCTTAGTGTGTGTTTGTCTCCCCCAAATCTTACCCCTGTTATATGTGGATTGTCGTGCATTCTTTGGGCCATTGGCTCCATGTACAGAGTGAAAAGTAGGGGGGAGAGAGGACACCCCTGCCTTGTCCCTCTTTGGATGGGTAAGGGAGAAGACGTATATCCGTTTACCCGGACTTAAGCCACTGGTCTGGTATAGCCGCTGAAGACCCAGTCTATAAATCTGGTGGCAAGTCCGAAGTGGCTCAGGGTCGCTTTTAGATAGGGCTAATGTACCCTGTCGAACGCTTTTTTGGCGTCGACAGATAACAGCATGCACTCGGTTTCGAACCTTTGTGCCTTATCTATAATATGAAGTAGTCTTTTTGCATTATCCGCACATTGTCGGTTAGGGAAAAATCCAGCTTGATCTGGATCGATCAGGCCAGGTAGAAGGGGAGACAGCTGTGACGCCAAGATTACTGTGAACAGTTTTAAGTCAACGTTAAGGAGAGAGATCGGCCTGTATGGGGTGCAGTGTCTCTTGTCTTTACTGGGTTGGGTATTACAACCACTGAGGCTGCTAGCATGGTTTGGGGGAGTGATGAGGAGGTCCCAATGGCGTTGTATACTCTAGTGAGGACCGCAGCGAGAATGTGGCAGAAGGTCTTGTAGAACAGTGCCGTGAACCCGTCCGGGCAGGGAGACTTAAGTAATTTCTGATTGGAAATAGCTGCAATTTCTTCTGCTATCTGAATAGGGGACTCAAGAGTCTCCGCCTGGTCTGGCGTTAGTTTGGAGGTGGCCGCATCCTGCAAATACTGGTCCGGGGCATCTGGGGGGAGAGCCTGCACCTCATAAAGCCCTGCATAATATTGGCAGAATGTTTCAGCAATCTGTTGGTCTGTCTCACGCAGCTCTCCCATCGGTGTAAATACTGAGGTGATCCCAGATATCTGTCTTTGCATTCTCAGCCTATTTGCCAGTAATCTCCCACATCTATTGCCTCCCGTATAGAAGGTGTGGCGTAGCCTAAGTGCCGCGTATTCTGCTCTGTCTATATCTAAGGCCGCTAGTTGTATACGCGCCGCTTCTAGCTGTCGCCAGACTCTAGGGGCACCTGTCCGCTGATGTCAGCACTCTAATTCTTGTACCTGTGCAGTCAGGACATTTCATTTCTCTCTACGCGTTCTGTTATCTAGGGCTGCTACCGCTATAAATTCCCCTGAACTACTGCTTTCAGGGCATCCCAGAGGGTTGCTATGGAGGTCTCTGGAGTGTCATTTATCAGCAGGTAGTCCTGTAGGATTTTAGAGACCCGCTGTACCACCTCGGTTCGGTGTAGTAGCGTGTCCAGTAGACACCAGGTTCGAGGCGGGGGCCGGTGGACGGTAGGGAAAGATCCATTGTCACAGCCGAGTGATTGGACAGGGTACCTGGGTGTATGTCTACCTGTGTGACGTGTGACCTTAAACTCTGTGTACCCAACAGGTAATCTATTCTAGTGTAAGTTTTATGAGAGTGGGAATAGAATGTGTATTCCCAGGCTTTGGGGTGCATAGCTCTCCAAATGTCGGTTAGGCCGGTGCTCTTCAGCCTCTGGAGTCCCTCCCTGGAGAGTGACCTAGATTGCCCCTGTCTCTGGGCTGACCTATCTAGGGCGTTGTCAAAAGTCAGGTTCAAGTCTCCCCCCAGTAAAAGCAGCTTGTCAGGGGATGCGATAATTTCTGCCACTGCCACCTGTATACATTTCTCTTGTCCCTCATTAGGGGCGTAGATGGAGCCAACTGTGAGAGTGTGGGAGCCAACTGAGAAGGAGTACACCAGTAATCTGCCCTTAAGTTCAGCCTCCTTAGGGCCCAGCTTCCCAGGGAATGTGGCCGAGATAAAGAGGCACTTTCAGGAAGGGGCTCAAGACCTGGCTTTTTAACCAATGAACCTCCCGGCTTCCTCTCTAGCAGGCAGTGCTTAGCGCCATGACACCCTAGGGTAGCAGCGCGCTCTACAAAATTAATTAACATAACATAACATAACAAATAGCTGCTGGGGGAATACTCTAGTGCGGAGACTGTGTGTGTCCCCAGGGAGGAGATGAGTCTCCTGAAGAAGGCAGATGTGCGCTCCTGAATGTTCTAAATAGGAGAGAATAGCACAGCGTTTGACTGGGTTGTTAAGCCCCTTTACGTTTAGAGTGAGTATTTTAAGAGTCTGTGACATTAATACGTTTGTGGTATGTAACTGTGGGAGCGTGCTGTAGGAGAGGTGAGGAAGTTGCTGTGGCTGTGTGGCAGGGGTGTCTGCGTCTTAAATCAGTGACATAGCGGCGCAGTGAACCAGAAAGTCGAGCCAGGGGATCGCGAGAAGGAAGAGAACCCAACAAACCCAAACACATACAACAAACAAATAACATTGCGGGAGAGTCCTGTGAACGTCCTGGGTGGTCAAACCCACGAGAGAGGGGTGGAAGCGACTCGGAACATCACGTCCCTCTGTCCCACCCGGGCCCCGCTCTCTTCAGATCAGCCGGTGAGGGACCACGGAAGCCCCATTTCAGAGTAGGTCCTGCAGTCCAGCAGTGGTACAGGCCAGTTTAGGTGGGCCGGCCGAATCTTCCCCCAAGGATGCTAGGACCTCTTGACGCTCCTTTGCTATGGTCTCTGGGTCTGGAAGTGACAGAGGCCCACCCGGCCCACCCTCCTCCATTTGCCTCCATCTCGCCCCTCATCCGAGTTGTTGGAACACAATGGACTTGCTGTGAGGTCCTCTGCAATGTTCAGTAGTTGGCTAGCCTCCTTCAGTGATCGGATTTGGTGGATTTTCCCGTTGAGGCGGAAGATGAGGCGGAAGGGGTGCCCCCAAGAGTACAGGATTTTATTGGCTCGGAGGTGAGACGTGATCGGCTGAAATGCTCTTCTTTTCTGCAGCGTGGAGGCCGCTAAGTCTTGAAAGAGGGTGGGTTGAAGCCCTTGATATTGGACAGGGTGGGAGTCTCTGGCTTTTTGCAAAATGTGTTCCTTCAACTGAAAGTCATGGACACATGTGAGGATATCAGCAGGAGGGGCGGGGGGGTATCCTTGGGCCTACTCGATGCGCACGGTCGAGCTTGATGTCCAGGTCAGAGGGGGCCTCCAGTATTGATCTAAAAAGTCCCTGTACAAAAGAGACGATATTCTGGCCTTCTGATCTGTGCAGAACCCCTCGGATGCGGATGTTATTACGTCTCGAGCAGTTGTCCAAGTCTTCGGCATGCGCTTGGAGGTCGAGATGATGATCCCGGAGGCGGATCACCTCTTGTTGGAGCTGTTCGAGCTCCTTGTCCCTGCTTGTGCTCTGCGATTCCAATGTGTCAACCCTGTCTCCTAAGGTGTCCACGTCTCTCCTCACCTCCCTAAGCTCTTGGGATAGCTCAGTCTTCATTGTTTTCAAGTCCTCCCTCAGAGAGGCGAAGAGAGTTTCAATGAAGGAACGTGTGAGCGGAGCCTCTGTTTCTCCCGGGTCCATGGAGTCTTGTACCTCCGGCATCCCAGTGTTGGATGTTTTAAGTAGAAGATCTTTAACTAGGTGATCTTCTTTACCTTTAGCAGCTCCATGTTGGGAAAGTGTGGGAACCATCGGGGACCCCCGTTTGCCTTTCGGGAGTCTCTCCGTGCGCTGGTGGGGTAGGTGCCCCACTCGGACACCCAGATAGTAATGGGGGTGCCGGCTGGGCGTAAACTTGTCTCCTCCTCAGCGTTGACTGTGAAGGCCAGAGAGATGTAGCTCCTCCGGGCCTGATGGAGGCTGGCGTCATTGATAGAGTCCCAAAGTGTTGGAGCGAAGCACTCGCCCTGCAGTACGGACGGCCTCCCCCGATCACTCACATTCCAGGAGTCTCTGTAGTGATATGAGGTGCCATGGGGGTGGGCTGTACTAATGTGGAATCTCCCCTCGCTACAAAGGTGGGGCCCTGGAGGAAGCAGCACCGCCGGCACAAGCCCGTCCTGCTCGCATGGCGTTGCCGCATGCGGGGCCGTGCCATCCCTTGTCTTGCTGGTGCGGCTCATGCGATTGCTTCTCTATGCCCCCTGGCCGCTGGTGAATGGCCCCTCTGACCTGCTGCGGTGCTGTCGTCTTGGTGGTGGTGCTTCCCGGAGGGGGGGTATCGATTGGCCCCAACTTCTGCCCACAGGGTATTGGTGCGGATCCTCAGTTCCGCCATCTGGCCTTTTACTGTGACTGCGGTCTGGAGCTCTGCGGCCCTTTCCGCACAGGATGGCTCGCTTAAGACGTCACTCCTTAGGGCCCCACAATGGGATCAAAAACCCTCTCACCACCTAATTCCGGACCCCTGCGGGGCTCTCGTCTGGGGGGAGGATCCAGTCAACTCCCCACGGACTCTGGTGGCACAGTCCCGGGCAGGACCACCCTCCCCTGCCTCAGTAGGGTGCCGACTCCGGTCAGGTGCTGGACACCGCTCCCCCAAGCGTTCTGGCTCAGCGCTACCAGGGAGCACGGTCTCCCTCCATGGCTGCTCCTCCCAGGTGATCCCTCAAGCTCGCCACCTGGCTGTGTGCTGTTACTACGGCCTATGTCCCCACTGGTGCGGCACGATCCTGATGCTGCTCCCAAAGGCCCCCCCTGGGGTCACCAGCACTCTCACCTCTGACGGTTTGCTTCTGCGGGGCTCCCATGGGGGGGCCTCCAACCAGAGTCTGGCGGGGCTTTTGGCAGGGGGGGGAGGCTCCAGCCAACTCCCCACGGACTCCTGCGTCACAGTCCCAGGCAGGATCACCCTCACTCTGCCTCAGTAGGATGCCTACTCTGGCCAGGTGCTGGACACTGCTCCCCCAAACGTTCTGGGTCAGCACTACAAGGGGCTTGTGGTCTCCTTCCATGGCTGCTCCTCCCAGGTGATCCCTCAGGTTCGCTGCCTGGCCACGTGCTATTACTGCGGCCTATGCCCTGACTGGTGTGGCCCGCTCCTGTTGCTGCCTTCAAGGGCCCCCCTCAGGGTCGTCAGCCCTCTCACCTCCAACTGTCCGCTGCTGCAGGGCTCCTGTGGGGTCCTTCAACCAGGCTCTGGCGGGCCCTGGCCTCGCAGTCCCGGGCAAGGCTCAACTCTGGCCGAGTGCCAGGCACCGCTCCTGCGGCTGTTCCAGCTCGATGTTGCCGGATGCGTGCGGCCTCTCGCCTTGGCTTCTCCGGGTAGCTGCTGCTGTAGGCTGTCCCGCTCCTGGGTCAACGTGGCTCCCCTACAGAGCCCCGGCAGGGTCAGGTCACCTCCACGGCCTCTGGCAGCTCCCTCTATACTGGGCCGCGCGATGTTAGGCTGCCTTCACCTTGCCGTCGCCGGAGAGTACTTGGAGCCGCTCTGGTGCCAAGAAAAACACCTCTTCAGGCTCCGCCAGCCCTGCCTTGGCTATCGAGAGGTCGGGAGCAGACTCCGCGGCCCAGCAACTCTATACCTTGGCATTGGACCCGGTCGGTAAGACGGAGCAACGAGCAGGCACGTCCTACTTGGTCGCCATCTTGACCACACCCCTAACTGTTCTGTTTTAGCCTAATTAAAACATTGTTCTGCACCTCTGGCACAGTGTGACAAGCTTTATGTTTTATTATTAAAACAGCATCCATGCTGAAGTTGGTGAGAGGTTCACTTCCTGCCGGAATCAGCATGGAACGCTGCTGGGAGCTGCGACTGAGATGCAGACCCACTGTCCATGACCTTCATCCTGAGAAGGAAGATATCGGTACTCTCAGATGGAGAGGCATTGGTGAATGCACTGAACCCGGCTTCCTGACATAAAGTAATAAGGTATGGGCAAGGTATAGGTAGGAGTAACTTTAGTAACATTATGAACCATTAACATGGTTGAATTATTTGTGTTTTTCATCATTCTAACAATGCTTAAAACAATGATGTGCCTCATCTTTCTAATAAACGCAGTTAATCTTTTATGTAGGAAGATTAGAGCTTTTTAATAAAAATTCGAAAATGCAGCATTGTATCTTTTCTTTGTGACACTTTGGGCATGCAAATGTGACAAACAAAAGGGTTAGATCTGTTTCCACGATTTCATTGGGAATCTAAGAGTCATGTTCTAGGCTACTGACAACATCTATAACTCTGTAGGTTTTGGAGTTTAGATGCGGTACTGTGAGCTAACCAAACAGGCCAACATTTACTAATTATATAAGAAGACACACTCTCTGTATTATGAAGTTTTGTTGTTCTATATACACAGTCCAACTAGATTCATAAGAACTGTATAACAGTTGGGACAAGAAAAAGCCAACTTTCTGAAAGTGGCATTTCCAGAACTGCGACTTAAAATCCGACTTTACTATTAAAGAGAGTTTTAAATTACAATTCTTTAGACACCAAACTTGACATTTCTACCTGCTCTTAATTGAAATTTATCTCTCATTAAATGTAATATGGAAACCCAATGTTATCCTATAGGAGAGTCAGACCTTGAAGAAGGGAAAACTGAATGTATGAGTTTTTACTACCAGGACATGTAAAAGCTAAAACTACATGCCCAACATTTTAAATACACTGCTTCCTACCCTATGGGATGTTTAGGGCCTACCCATGTGATGACTTCTATGTATTAAAAAGGAAGGTTTAATCCTGTCAAAAGGTTTATTTTGCCAGGTCGAAATGGCAGTTTAAAATTGCCCACACAGACTGCAGTGACAGGCCTGAGGCATGTTTAAAAGGGCTTCTTAAGTGGGTGGCACAATCAGGGCCCATTAGTAGCATTTAATTTACAAGCCCTGGGTACATGTAGTACTTTACAAGGGACTTACAGGTAAATTAAATGTGCCAATAATGTGTAGGCTAATTTCATCAGGTTTAAAGGAGAGAGCATAAGCACTTTAGCACTGGTTAGCAGTGGTAAAGTGCGCAGAGTCCTAAGGCCAACAAAACCCCAATTCAGCAAAAATAGGAGGTGTGAAGGCAAAATGTTTGGGGATGACCCAACAGAGAGGGCCAATTCCAATCCATGTTTCCTTCTGCTGACAGAGAGTGGCCCGTGCCAAGCAGGCAGAATTTTCCCTATGCATTTCACTTTCCCTAGAAAAGACAAACTGCTTTATTTAAAGTTGGCTGGATGTGGTACTGATATCCATGGCACTCTACATATGGCAGACAGATGTCCAGATCTTTTTTGGATCACATGAAGCAAGGGTCACGGGAACAGTGTGCACATAGGTGTAGACCTTACGTGTCTTGGGAGCCATTTTGTATTCTGTTGTTTTGTATTGGTCTTGGGCCCACCTTGAGATGTTTTGCTTTTGTCTACAATTTTGGGAGGGTAAGGAAGAAATAAGAGAGCTTTGTGTGAGAGCAGGCAGTGCATATTACTTTTTCCCTGCATGCCAGTGAGCCCCAGGGTGGGCTAGTTTCATAGGCAGTAGCAAGGCTGGATAATTGGAACTTCTGTTTATCACCTGCAGTATTTTCCAATGGAAGTCTGTGTTGGTGTGTACAGATGAAGGCGAGACACAGGTAGGTGGCAGATATCTAGTTTCTAAAGGTTAGTAAGATGATTTAACATATGAAAGGTTCATCCGAGAGGGGGGTTGTTTTACTGGATTAGGCCTACTTGCGGGTTTTTTATTGTCTAACGAACTGTTGTAAGGATGTTAATATAATAACCAGTATTTGCTGTGGGATCAGGTAGACCCCGTGTAGGTGAGGTGTTGTTTTAACTCGTTTGTTTTAAATATCGATTTTTATTATTTTATTCATTGAAAATGAATTGTTGATTGATTTTTATATCTTGGTAAGGTGCGCTGTCAGTT
Organism: Calotriton arnoldi; assembly: GCA_963921515.1. Lineage (NCBI taxonomy): Eukaryota > Metazoa > Chordata > Amphibia > Caudata > Salamandridae > Calotriton > Calotriton arnoldi. Next base: position 189,851 of record CAWUFW010017938.1, read on the forward strand.
TTTCGCATTGGATATTTCTGAGAATAATGGTGCACATGCATCAAACCCCAAAATGCGATTCCTTATTTGCGATAAATAAGGAATCGCAAAAAAATTCGCTAAATGGAATGCATCATGATAATCACTACTAAATAGCGATTCGCAATAAATCGCTAAATCGGGACCGAGAACACAATTGCGAGTCGCAAACACATGAAATCTGAAAAAAAGCGATTCATTGTATTTGCGATTTCGGTATTTGCGAAATCGCTAATACCAAAATCGCTATTACCGAAATCGCAAAAAACGGGTCGCACTGGAAGCAGGATGATGACATCACAACCAGAAAGTCATCCAGTCCATGCTTCATTCAGTGCCCTGAGGAGCTCAGAGGAGGAGACAGAGACCTGAAGCTAAGCTGAGAAACCTCACACTCTGCATCCAGCTACTGTTCCCAGACCCAGGATGGAAAAAAATGATGCAGGGAAGAGTGCCACGCCTAGGAAGAGGAAGCTGAAGTTCTCTGAGAGGGAACTTGAACACCTTATTGAAGGTGTCAGCAGTAGTCACGACAAACTGTTTGGGAAATTGTCCCTGAAGGTGCCAGAGGCTGTAAAGCGCAAAATATGGCTGCGCATAAAGGAAAAAGTTAATGCTGTGGGAGTCACACACCGCAGCATTGAGGAACTGAAGAAAAGGTGGTATGACCTGAGGAAACGCGCAAAGGAGCGCATAGCAGAAAGGGTGAAGGAAGCAGCTGGCACAGGAGGGGGTCTATCGAATGCACCCGCAAACACAGCCCTGGAGGACCTTGTTGAGGGGACAATCGAGCCTGAGGCAGTCGTCGGAGTGACACAATTGGACACATCCGGCACAGCAGGAACTTCACAAGGTAAGATGCATGCAAGCGCTAATCCTCTGCGTACTGTATAACCGTGCACAATCCCCCAGGCAAATCACAGTGTACAGGTAAAACCCCATGCCACGTATTACCTCATACACAAAATGCATCATGGGAGTTGTAGTCATGTCAGTCAAGTGGTCATTCAAAAGCTAACATGGTTAATTAAACATACCAATACCGCATGCCAGACAGTGTGTTTAAGTCAGTGATTTATTTTGAAATAAGTTTGCCAAATGATAAACAGAATCAGGATAATACAAGACAAACACTGCACTGTTCCACATCACAGATGCAGCGGAGGCAGACTCCGACGATAGTGACCAGCTAGTCATCTTAGAAACACCTGCAGAGACGGATGCAGAGACTCCTGTGGTCCCAGAAAACACACCACCCACACCACCAAAACGCAGGGCACATGTACCCTCACTGGTAGAAATGGAATCCGATCAGACTCCAGCACCCACTACATCCCCCAGCCAGCCACGAGTCCCTTCACCAACTACAACACCGGCACAGCTCCAAACAGGACGACGGCGCAGGTCCAGGGCCCGTATTGCGGCACATGATGAGCAGGTCTCAAATGTATATGGCGGCGTGGAGTCTCAGATGCTACGTGTGCAGCGCCTGCAGGGGAGACACATGGGCACAATAAATATTCAGATGACAAAGCTGGCCAAAAACATAAGCACAATGGCAGACAATGTGCGCAAACTAACATCAGTGGTTGCTGAGGGGAATCGACAGACAAACTTGAACTTACAGGAGCTCACCCGTGCAGTGCTTGCAGGACAACGCATGAAGCGGAGAAGGCATCACCAGAGCCTGATCCGCATGTCAGCGAATACTAGGGCCATCAACAAGCTCTGTAATACCACTGCGATATTGGCACGGCGCTCCGTGTCAATGCAGATTGATCTAGGCCATTTCTGTGGGGATGTTGCCAGGTCCTTAGGACAAGTCACCACTGCTGTGAAACACATCCAGTCCAGGAATGTGAGTGCCATCCACCTGGAAGGGGAGGAGGGGAGTGAGGAGGCCTCTAGCCTGAGTAGCCTATCGGTGCCAGTGACCACTAACAGGAGGCGCAGTTCGCGCAGCTCAACATCCACGGGATCACGTCAGGGTGATGGTGCAGAGGCAGGCGACAGGAGGTTGGGGGTTCGTGGCAAGAGGCGCTAGCCAGGCATATACTCCTTTTTGGCCATGGTGGGGTAACCATGGTCAATTTCTACTTGGTGATTGCCCTCCAGTGCTGAGTACAGTTTTATTTTGACTTTATAGACCAATGCAATCACCTTCCAAAATTTCTAACTGCACGTCTCAAGTTTGACATGTGCTCATGTTAATAAATATTTATGTACAGCATTTGTTTGTCATGGCTCATTCTTACCTACCTCAAAAATGATGTTGTGTGATGTGTGCACGTCTCCTCTGACCCTCTGCAGTGTTTGCCACATGCGCCTGTCGGTGTTGTGCGGGTGGTTGCTCGTCACCATCCGAGTCACTGTTGTCCATCTCAACGGTAATGCCCCTTCTGGTGGCAATGTTGTGCAGCATTGCACATACAGCAACAATCCTGCAGCAGGTTTCGGGGCTATATTGCAATGCACCACCAGTCTTATGGAGGATGCGAAAACGACTTTTCAGTATGCCGAATGTCCGTTCTACCACATTCCTTGTGCTTATGTGTTCCGCGTTGTACCTCTGTTCCTGTGGTGTGGCTGGGTTGAGGTATGGTGTCAGGATATATTCGCGCAGGGCATATGCGCTGTCATCTACAGGGTGGAAAGCAAAGGTTAGCCACAGTAATGCTATTACATTTTGTTACATGATGTAGCAACTAGATATATGTATGTACCAAGTAGGTGTCCTTCGCCAAATTCACCCCTGAGCAGACGCCTGTGGATGCCACTGTGGCGGAATATATACGAGTCATGTGTGCTCCCTCGAAACTGTGCCACGATGTCCGTTATTATATGCTTCGCATTGCACACGACCTGCACATTGATGGAGTGGTACGACTTCCTGTTCCGGAAGATGTACTTGTTGCCTGCTGGTGGACAGATGGGGACATGTGTGCAGTCCATGCATCCGATAACATGTGGAAAATGTGCCACCTGGTAGAACTCCAGTTTAGTCTGGGTCAACTCCTGTGGGGTTGTGGGGAAGGTGATGTGGGTGTGTATCATTGTCAACATGGCGTCAAGGAATTTTCGGAAGAAGCGTGAGAGTGCGCTTTGGGATACACCTCCGGCTACTACCCCCTGAAAACTGCCTGACGCTAGTAGGTGCAGGCTGCATAGGACCTTTATGTGTGCAGGGATGGCATTGGTCCTACGGGTCTGGTGCTGCAGCAGGGGTTCCAAATCTGCAATGAGGCGCATTATCATTGCACGGTTCAACCGGTACTTATCATATATTTCGTCCTCATTTTGGCCCAGCAATGTTATGCGCACTCGGAATACCCTCTCCTGTATCCTCCTCCTGCGCTGGGCTGCTGCATTGATCCTCATCCTCCTTGCCAGCACATAGAGGGCTGCCATTGTGAAAGGCTTACGGGGTCTCCTGAGGCATTTTTCAAGGGTTCCGAATTGTTTGCACCTGTGGTTTTTAAAAAAAAGATTTTTTTTTTACTTTACCTCCTGGTTGAGATTCCCCTTATTCTGCTCTTGCTAAATTGCGTTTTTCATTGAATTCGCTAATTGCGATTTTTGATGCATTGCTTTGCGAATCTTTATTTGCTCATCGCTATTTGCGGGAGCAATTGTATGTTTCGCTATTATGGTTTCACTATTTTGCTAATCGCTAAATTTGCGAGGGCTTTTTTTGCGATTCTCTAGTTTTTTCGGTATTTCGGATGATGCATTGGAAAGTTTCGTTTTGCGTGCACTAATGGCCTATTTTGCATTTTCGCAATTTTTGCCAGTGCAATTATGCTTGATGCATGTACCAGTATATAATCTATTGTTGGTCACACAATCTGCTGATGAAAAAAGAAACAAAATTCTTGATGAATAATAAGGATTGTCAATAGCAAATTATTTTTAATACTGATGTTCTTTCTTCAACTTTGCAAATTCTGTTGGTGCTTCAACAATTGCTTTCAGTCTTTGAAGGTTTTGGTGAATTAATGTTTTTTGGTTGAATCTCTAGCCTTCACTAGTCTGGAGCCAGGCATCCACTGACACTGCAGTCACTTACCTTACAGTGCCTCTCCACTGAGACTACCTTACATGTATTACCAGGCTATTGGATTTTGAAGTAAGTCCCTACCTCCATTATTTCCTATGGGATGTTCTTGCAGTACCAGTGGCTGGCCATGAGTAGTGATGGACTTACTACAAAAGTGTAAGTTATTACAAAAGTATAAGTTGCTACACAAGTGCAGTTTGTGAATACCAAAAAGTAGTAAACTCACTCAAAAGTGTAAGTTACCTTTGTGAATCAGGCCCAAAGTATTTAAACTTGATATTTTTGTAGACAATATTTTTGACACAATATTCTGGTATGTCGATATTGTTGTTCTCAATATTCTTTCATACAGCTGACATTAACTATTGGATAGATGTAGCAACTGACCAAAATGTGCTCACTTTTACTACCAATATGGATGAGCATGTGCATGGAGAAATACATATGTAGGTCACATTTTAGACCTGTTATTTTTTTGATGGTTTTTATAGAGCACACAGCTACTCATATGAGTGTTCTGGTGCTAAGGTCCAATAACCAGTGGTCAGAAGTCTAAGGAAATTAGAAGGCCTGGCTGAACAGCCAGGTTTTTAGATCCTGTTTGAAGGACCTCTTGTATTTCGTGGCACTTAACTGACAACTAGAGGCGGCTAAAGCAGAAAAGGAGGAGCTGCCCCATTTCTTCTTCTTAATTTTGGGCATAACAGCCAGCAGGGCATCCGAGGAGTGCAAAGCTCTTGTAGGGAGGTAGTGGATGAGTCTGTTGGCCAAATAACGGGGGCCTGCTTTGTAAAAAGCTCTGTAAGCCATCAAGAGCCCTTTGAAACAAACCCCTTATCAACCTCTTATTACCCCTGATCGGCATTCAAATGTAAATCCCTGAGATGTACTTGGATGTGATCGTATGTCCGAAGATTTAGCAGAAGTTCGGCTGTAGAATTCTGCACCAGTTGGAGTCTCTTGAGTTGATACAGTGGGAGGCTCCAATACAATGCATTAGCATAACACAGCCTCGATGTTATAACCACATGAATGACCGTTTTCTGGCACTGTGTCGGAAGCAAAAATAAGAATTTTTCAAGAATCTCAAGAGGCTGAAGCAAACTCCTATTACATTGTCTACCTATTTGTATCCATACACAATGAGACTAATATATCTCTTCAGATCCCTGTCGACATGGTCAGATCATATGCAAATTAGATTTGACATACCTTTAATAATAACAATAAAATTAGGATTGAGAATCTATGGACACATAAACACTCTGTAAGAAGCCCTATCAAACAGACATTTACCACAGTCTGCATCACAACTACAAAACTTATCAGACTGAAATTCACAGGGTCTGGATTCGCAAATTCCTGTGACAAAATGTAAAAACTCATATAGAAATCCACCGAAAGGCTGATTTTCAGAAAATATCTTAAACCTGAAAAGAGAAAAACGTAAGTTGGAATAGGAATGGCATGCTAATTATGAACTAAAAACTGAAGTACATTTCTGAATTTTTGCAAGGCGGTGCATAGAACCTGAACTTGAAGAACAGAGGGCCTTGTATTATGCATGCTTTGGTCCTTAGTGTGTGGCACACAAGATACTCCACCACAAATGGCTGAGTACCTTGTCAGTCAAACCCACAGTCTCCCCGCTTGTCATGAGGGTGTCTCCTCTGAAGGCATAGAGTTCACTGCAGGGTTGGCAGCGTTCTCTAAATATGGGTGGCGGTAATCTGAAGAGGGTGGTGGCTGTAATGACACGAGTCACCTGACGGATGGAGGGCTACCGACCAAACTCTAAATCAGGCCCATAGACTCATCATCCTGCCCACAGATGAAAGCTTGGAAGAAAATAAACAAGGCCTTTCATCTCATAAATAACAAAATCTACTGCTCCATCCTCTTAGTTTCAAAACATAATAAAAAACATTTAGTCATGTCCTGGACATTCATCATTGTATGGTGACAAATTATTGGAAACAGTCCAAATAAATGGGTGATTTGGCTCATTGGGCCACCAACTTTTGTCTGGCCACATGGCATTTTGACAGAGGATTCAAAAGATAGGCTACTCTGTCCGATCAGGTAGCAGTTTTCACCTGAATAACCGCTTGAAATGTCTTACCTTTCCACAAAGAATTCAAGCAATACTAGTAGAGGTGATATCACATTTAGGGGCATATTCTCAAGGACTTATCGCCGAGTTAGCGGCACTTTATCACAGCCAAAGTGACAATAGAGTTATCGCCCCATTCACAAGCTGGTGCTAACAGCTGATACCACCAGTTTACATGCGATAGCAGCCGCAAAAAACATCGCCACGGATGACACCGGCAACTAACGCTAATGAGATGCAGAGTAGGCGTTCCTGTGCAAAAAGCCGCGAAAACACCACCTCGCAATATTCTCAACGACCAGCCAGATCGGTGATAAGAACCCAAAACAGGCGATAAGGCGCGTTAGCAGCAGGGATTTAACACCTGCTCTTACCTGGTGTTAAGTCGGACGACAACCTGCACCACAAAAGGGAGCCCAGACCAGAGCCACACCTGAAGAACAACAGATGTCATGGAGCTACTGATCATGCAGCTCGGAGCCCCAAGAGGGCCACAATACCCACCACCACCACACCCAGGCCCGCCACCCCCCCGGACTCCCACGCCCCTCCCCCGGACTACCACAGAGGCAGCGCAGACAAAGACAGCGGACCTACAGAAAACGCACCAGCCTCACAGACTTAAAGCCAGAGGAAGTCATTGTCCACTACAGGCTCAAAAGGACAACCATCCAAGTTCCTCACACCTGTCTTGGATGCCATCATCAGCTTGGTACCCCAGTACCTGCACTTCCCCCACACTGCGCAGGAACAGCTGGAGACCAAGCAAGGCTTCTACGCCATAGCTGGCTTCCAGCACGTGTTGGGGGCAATCGACTGCACACATGTACTCCTCGTGCCCCCTGCCGACACTGCACACAATTACCGCAACAGGAAGCACACTCATTCCATCAATGTGCAGGCAATAGTGGACCACCGGGGACTCTTCACCAATGTCGTTGCCAACTACCCTGGCAGTGTGCATGATTCCTTCATCTTCCGACAGACCATCACCAACCAGCGCTTTGAGGCTGGCACCTATGGGAATGCATTGCACGTTGGTAAGTACCAAATGAACGCACCACACACCTCAACTCCACAGTCATGCAACTCACGACTCTGGGAATGCCCACGTTACAAACTCACATACAACATGCCAAACAACATGCCCACCTACCAGACACGACAGCACAACTTACTGTGGTAACCTGGGCTAGCCATGTACACAAGCCATCAACGGCATGGCACCTCAGCCACACAATATCAGAATGTGGGGAGAGGTGGGAACCAGGCTTGTGCGAAGGAGGCAAGTGACCCATGAATGAGAATGTACACAATGCCAAGTGTGGCGTTGATGTGCTGGCCAGACTGCAGTATGCAGACCACAGACATGTCCATGTCGACACATACTGCTGGTGTTTGGAGTGTAGTGGACAGTGGACGCAACCATGTCACCCCAGGCAGTGGGGAAGATTGCGGAAATGTAGCTTGTTATGTCCCCCCCTGTAAGCGTGAGCGGAGTGGGATGGCCCGGCGTACGCCAGGCCAGCGTAGGGGTGTGAATAAAAAGCCCATTGCTCTGGGCGTGGTTCTCTTCCGGAATGGCCAACGTGTCTGCCAGGGCGGCACCTCTCAGCCCGCCACGAGGCCGACGCCATGAGCGGCATTGCCTGGGATCCTGTGCGCCTGCTGCACCCCAGGCTGCTGGTCCCCAGACCCGCCTTGGCCGCCCCTGCGCAACCAGGCCTCACTGCTCACCTGCCGACACCGGCGTGTGTCAAAGAGGGCCCACCACGTGCCGGTGCAAGCTCCAAGCCTGAGGCCCGTGACCATGGCAGCCCCCTCAGACCATAACGGCTTCCGCGGCACAAGCCGCCAGCACTCCTTTCTCGTTGACGCACTCCACCGCTGCCTCCGGCCTACACTGCGGTCCAGTAGGTCACACATTTGGAACTGTGTCTTGATTTCATGATGGCAGAGTTCATATGTTTATGGCAGCATTTATATCACTGTACTCCCTTCGATCTGGTGCCACCAACTCTGTGCATCGCAAGCCAACGACACGTGTCTGTGGGCCCTTTCTGACAACTGCCTTCGGCCTACACTGCGGTCAAGTAGGTCACACATTTGGAACTGAGTCTTGATTATGCAATGGCCGAGTCCATATCATTGTATGCAAGGAGAGGAGTAAGAGGAAGACGCGGTTCAGTCCGGAGGAAAAAAGGATCATCGTCATGGAGGTGATCGAACACTACCAACAACTGCTCTGGTGCCACTAACTCTGTGCATCGCAAGCCAACAACAAGTGGCTGTGGGCCCCTGCTGACCGCTGCCTCTGGCCTACACTGCGGTCAAGTAGGTCACACATTTGGAACTGAGTCTTGATTTCATTATGGCAGAGTTTATACCATTGTACATGCCTCATCGCAGACTGCATCCCCTTTCAGCTCTGGTGCCACTAACTCTGTGCCCCGAAATTCATGGACACTCTCTGGTTGAACTTTGGTGGCATCTGAGTCTATGGCCTGGGGGTTGTCTTCATCATCATGTAGCTGATACTGACTTGGTGTAAAAAATGAGTCTGTAGCATTCATCTCCTCCGTATTGCCTGTTTCTGCTTGGTTCTGCCCTCTGCATCATGCCCTGGAAGAACACCTTCCACTGTCCCCCAAAACACTGCGCGACATTCACCTTCGACACCGACGAGGACCCGCTCAGCTCCCGTGGCCCTACCTCAGTGCACCTCAAGTAACCGTCCCGTGGCGGTATGCCTGTGCCGGCCGCAGTGCATCCGGGGCCACTAACTCTGTGCAGCTCAAGTCATGGACCCTTGCTGTTTGAACTTTGGAGTTCTGATTGTCTGATCACTGTTGTAGTTGTTTCCAGCACCAACCACTCCCTGAGGGATGGCTTACACTAGCCCCACACCCATCCAGCACAGGCGTCACTGGACATGTGGCCCTGGCAATAAAAAGGGCCGGGCGCACGTGCCCGTAGCCAGTCCCACAAACTATCTAAGTGTGTCCGTGTGGTCATTATGTATGCATGAGGACCCCGGGCCCTACCACATGACATTGTGCTGTGTACAGCGGACGCAACCATGTCACCTCAGGCAGTGGGGAAGACCTGGGACCTGTAGCTGTGTCGTACCCCCTGTAAGCGTAAGCGTAGTGGGCTGGCATACGACAGTCCAGCGTAGGGGTGTGGATAATCAGCCCTGGGCTCTGGGCGTTGCTAAGTGTTGGCCTTGCCAAGGAAGTGACTAATGTGTGTGTCTCTGTTATAGTGTCGGCGCCACCCATCCCGCAATGGACAATGTTGCGATGTAGCATGCCCCCGGAGTGCGGGCTCGGCCGAAGGGATAAAGGAAGGAGCGCAAGCCCCCGCGGGGTCCAGGATCATACATGCCAACTGTTGTGTGTGTCGCTATTACCGCAGCATAGGCCACAGGTCTACCCTCAAGCGCATCGCGAGTTCAGCGAGCCATGAACTCTACATCTGTGTCCGCCCTAACCTTACCATAGGCCTACACACACGTGGCCGCCCACCTTCAATGCACAACATCACAGTGTCGTTGTCAGGCTTGTGGACATGCGCAGACAGGCATGACAATGGTGTGCCGTAGAAGTGCAAGTGATGCAACCGCGCTGCGCACACTAGTAAATAGGCTCGGGGGAGGGAGGAGCAGCAGTGAGGCTACGTAATACACATTGATGCCGCTCATTTGCTACAAGCAGTACCTGTGAAACAGGAATCACTAAGTCACACATATCACACACCAATGAACTAGTGAGACTGCCAACACATCATGCAGAACCAACTTTTGACTCATGTCTCTTTGCACTGTCACAGGTGATCAAGGATATGCACTCTGCCCTTGGATGATGACACCCATCCGAGCCACGAACACACAGGCCCAGAGGCAGTACAATGCGGCCCACAAACGCACCAGGGGCATCGTGGAATGCACATTTGGCGTGTTGAAGTCACGTTTCAGGTGCCTGGACATCACAGGTGGAAGGCTCCTGTACAGCCCAGGTATCGTGTGCAAGATGATCGTTGCATGTTGTGTGTTGCACAACATATGTGTGCGCACCAATGCCCCATGGCTACAAGTGCCAGATGCACCGGACGATGATGAGGAAGATGAGGCAGGTGGACCACACCCCACTGCAGCAGCAGCAGGACTAGCCTGTAGGAACACCATCATTGACAATTTCTTCACATGAGCACGTCACATTGTCACAGTCCTTAGCAATCATGGGACAGTACAAAATGACCACAGGCACAGCATGTGCAAATAAACTCATTACAACACACATTCCCTGTGTGCAGGTTACTCATCTGTACAAGCACATCACTCTGACAAGTGTAAGTGCAACATGTAGTGCTAACAATCTCACTAATTGGAAATAGATGGTGGGTGTGTCACCTCTGTACAGAGAGTCTGTTTGGGTGTCACGTATTCGAAATGCCATTTCTGTGTGTCAAAGATAGTATGGAATCCCACTCATCAGCATTTCACATGTGTCCCAAATCATTATATATAGGCTGTCATTTGTGACCAACAATTGACAACAGGGCTTCTTTTGGGGTCAAATATGTACCAGCATGATGCAGGGATGCACCCTGTGACTCAAGTCCCACAACATGAGCTACATGGACGTAAGGGGGAATCACTGCCCCTACATTCGTCCATGCTTTCATACTTGATTAATCATAGACATGACACATCTGTGTGTATCAGAATGTATTATTCACGTTCAGTGGAGTGTTGAGGCTATCTCAGTACTGGGCCATACAGACAACACTTTACAATGCTGGCCCGTGGAGGGCCAGCCTGAGTCCTTTAGGGATTGACAAGTTACTCGGAAGGGGAAGAGTCCAGTCCGCAGGCTGATTGCTGTATCATTGTTGAGCATACGAGATATGGAAGTCCATGTCGTGGTCCAAGGTTAGTGTCGCAGAGTGTGTCGGGGGACAGTGGAAGGTGTTATTCCAGGGCATGATGCAGGGGCAGACCCAAGCAGTAACAAGCCATATGGCGGAGATGAATGCTTCTGCTGCCTCCTTACCACTAAGGCAGATTCATCCTCCTCTTCGTCCTCTGACGTTTCATGTGCCTCACATGTGGGTGGTGGTGTTTGGTTTGCAGCACTGTGTGACACTGACACATCAGGGGCCGGAGATGTGGATGTAGGAGTAGCAGCAGCATTCATCTGCGCAATGTCTTGTGGCATCACTCCCATGATGAGGATCTGCAGGGCATGGAAAATCCCATCTACAGCTTTCTCGTGTGCAGCCGTGGTAGCCATCCTTTGTGCCTGCATCTGCTCCATGTTCTCCATGACCCTCCTTTTGTTTCCCAAATCACGGATGACATCGCTGTAGCCACTCTGACTAGACAGTTGTTATTGTCTCCGAGTCATGACTCCAGCGACGCCAGCCATGGATTGTTGGAGGGCTTGGGGCGGACTGTGGGTGTCCGTTAGGGACTGTAAGTGGTCCCTGGTGGGACTTAGACACCCACTTATGGCATCTAGTTTGGCTGCCATGAGGTCGAACCCCACCCGCACCTGTTCAGCCAGCTCCTTCTGGCAGTCTAACACACGGCGTTGGAACGCCATGTGTTCTTCGGTGAGGTGCTGGGAGCCAGACGTGGTGGTGGGTGCTTACTGCTGTGTGGTCTGTGCAGGGGGTGGGATCATCTCAATGGTGCTGGGCTGCCCTGCTACTTGAGGTGGGGTGCGGAGGTTGTCCATGAACTGTTGGAGTTCGTCGTAGTCGATGTCCTGGGGTTCGTCTCCATCATCACTGACGTGATGTAGGGTCTGCTCTGCAGGAGGTGTTCATTGTCCCTCTGCAATGTAAAGGGGAGATGCAGTTTCACAGTGTGTTCCCTGTATGTTGACGCATTGACGGAGTTTACATACAGACTGCATGACAATGTACATTGTGACTGTGAGGAGATGCCTATTTGATGCGGGACAGTGAACATTTGTACTACATCACGGATGTGAGGTTGTACTCGTACAGTGTCATCTCACAGTTTCCTGCTATGCCAGGTGTGATTGGCCATTTTGTACACACATGCGGCACCAGTTGTGTCCTGTGTTCTGTTGTGAAAGTGTTGCAGTTTGTACCACATTGTTATCAATGTTGAGGTGCTCTCATTCTTATGTGTGTGTGTTGCATTGTGGGTGAGTCGCCCCTGCAGCTCTGATCTGGCTGCCCCTTCTCCCTTTCAGGTGGTGTGCCTTTGACTTCTGTGCTTCTTTGGAGCGCTTTACATGAGCACCAGTTGCAAGGACACATTGGTGTTCGGTAGGCACAGGGAGATTACGTTATTTGCCCAGAATCGCAAGATGTTGAGCCTATGCCAGACTTGAACGTGGTTGACCAGTTCCAAGGTGAGCCTCTCTTCTCGTTACGCACAACCCTCTCTTGATGAATATTTGAAGGTGCAGACTAGTGTTTATCTCCGCGGTGCAATGGATGCACCCGGGCTTTACTGTGGCAGTGACAGCCTGACTGACATAGTGCGCGCACAACGTGACATTCACTCCTCCCCAACCTTCATCACCTTTCCACCCCACTGTGCCCAAGAACTCTCAGAATCAGAATCAGGGTATGTTGTCCAAGGCGTAGCCTTTTTATTCACATCAAACTAGGTAATTCACCACAAACCAATACGAGAGTAAAAGTATCCTACTTGGATATATGCAAATTATTCGCAGCATCACACTTTAGCGGCATCAACATGTCATAGGCAGTAAGGAAATTAGGCACGACATTACACTTGAACTTGAACTTGGCCGTACACTTGAACTTGAACTTGCCCGTCTCGGGCCACCAAGCGCCCACTCTGCTGCACACATTGTGCCAGCAGGCCCCAACGCGCTACAGTAAACAGTTGCACTACTTGAAATCCAGGGCACCGCATAGCGCACCGGCCTGAACACAGGCAACCTCCCAAGGTTCTACTCAGTCCATACATTGCGGGTTAGGGCAGTAGAGTCCAGGACCACCAGCAGGTCAGTCCCCCTCCCCGCCTACCCTCTGCACACGTCGATCCTACCCCCTCCTGGGGTCCATCCAGTCGCTGAATCTCCCTTGTTGTACATCCCCCTTTGTTGTTAACTGTCAGTGCTCTGCGAGGCCTTGCTCTTCTGCCGGGTGGGTGGGTGGACGACGACGCGCCCCTGCAGCTTGCCTTAGTTCCAAAGGGACAAAGAGGCAGAAACCCCTGGGGCGCAGCCTTAAATATCCTACCAGGTTTTCCTGCGCACCTCGATGACGTCACCTGACCCCTTCTTCATCCAGCCCCCTTCTTGGCCTCGAAGGAGGCTCAGTCCTGTGGCGCTACTAAGGGCGCCCCTCCCCTAGGCGCGGGGGCGCCTGTTCAGTAGCGGCGTCATTGGCCCTGGTAGACTTTATTCACTGTAGGGACGCTCTTGATGGTGGCTGGAAAGGTTTCTGCAGGGAAGGCCATGAATCTGTGATGAGGAGCTACGACAGTGTGATTGGTGTTGCACGTGGTCCAAGCATGTGTGTTTTTTATTTACTTTGGTGCCCCCCACATGTTTGATTTTAGTAAGTTGTCATCAGCCAGGCCTTCAAAGGTAGGTAATATCACAACTGTCTGCAATTTACACATGTCACGTGACATCAAGTATGGTAACATGATGCCGTGAAACTAAGAAGCATTCGGAGTATGTTGTTGTGGTGAGACATAGTTATGCATCACAAACCAACCCTATATTGAAGCTGGCGAGTCGTCTGCTTTTGTAGCAAATCAAGGTGTGTCAGGGTGCTGCGGCGGCAGCGCATGAAATGTGAGGCCCCTACTACGAGCAGGGTTAGATATTCTTGAATACTCTCTGTGCGTTCTATTGATGGTGGTATTTTGGTATGTATGGCACGCCAACTTCAATTTCGACCACGGAAAACGCGACAGAAGTTAGAAACCAATCAGCGGTCGTTTGAACACACGCACGACTAGAAGCAACACTGATTGAATGCATGTGAGGCACGTGTGATGTTGGTCATTTCATTTGGCTGTGGGCAATGCGTTTACCTTGTGAAGAGGGCTGAGTTAGACTCCGATCGGTGAGCGCTAGGCCGCGCTCGGATAATCAATCTTTAATTGCTGCTGCTGAAAAAATCTCAGTTTATTTGTAAACAGAGGTCTGCTTTCATGACTTGTTCTCACAGATAAATGTGTTACGATTCTATGGCCTAAAAGACACAGACAAGAATGCGCAAACTCAAAAAGCAAATCCTAAATTGCTGACTGTAAATCTTCAAATGAATGTGTACCCCTTGATTTTTAGGTCGAGTCTAGCGCAGCGTGCATGGGCTGCCCTAGGAGTGGGCCGCTTGGAATCTCTCCAGACTCTTCATAAAACTTGTGCGTGTGGCGGCCTGCAGTTTGCGGGAGCGAGCAGGGGTGCGCAGGGTGCCATCTGTTCTGTATCATGTTTCCAAGGGTCGCTTTCACTTTCGCAGCCGCGTGGCCGCACTTGTTTTTTTTGGTTGCAGCGCCCGTGTTTTAGGAAGGTTCAGTTTTTTAGGTCCCGCCTTGGCAGCGCATGCGCTGCATGCGCTGTCTCAGCGAGACTTAAAGTAATCTGTATATTGGCTTCAACTCCGTGTAATTTCTCCTGCCCCTTGCGATTGGTTTAAGTCTGGCATTGCTGTTGTTTTCTTGCTTTCTGTTGGCTGTTGATCCTATGGTAACTTCCTTGTAGTCCCGTGGCAGCGGCGCCTAACTACAGTTTTCCTCCGCTTTGCTAGCACTTAATTGCCTGCAGTGTGCCATCTGTTTTTTATCCCTCCCTGACGGACGTGTCAGACAGACCCTGCTGACAAATGTAAGCACCGGTCATGGTTGGGGGCGTGGGCCCCCTCCTCTCCCTCCTCGCCTTGGTCCTCTACAGGGATTGTATTTGTTTTTCGGGAGCAAGCAGCAGCTCACATGCAGCTTGCGTGCCTTTATCTTGTTATCATTATTCCAACATTGCGGCCGGCCCCACCCTCCAAACCTTCCTGGGCTCGGCCACTTCCTCACTGTCTGCCTGTGATCGGCCATCCACCCCGTTCAAAGGCTTCTTTCTTTTAGAGCGTGTGATGGCCCCTCTTCGCTGCACGGATCCCATGTCAAGGTAACTTGTGGGTGGGACATTTTAGCATTAGGATTATATCTCATTATGCCGATGATGCCTCCTCAAGTCCGACATTTTCTTCCCACCTAACACCAACGTGTCAGCCTGCCACAGAGGTGCTTTCCCTATGTGCTCTGCCGCCGCTGCTCAAACGGAGAGTGTGAACCGATCACAAGGGCTTGAGAAGGAGGAGCTGGGAGAAGTGGGGGCTGGGGCAGTCATTCAGAGTTGGCGTTCTCTGGGGTGCATCGGTTCTGTAGTACCCTCTTTCTCCCGCCTCCCATGCCCCCCACACACACAGCTGTAGCAGCGCCACCTTCATCCTCGTTTGTAGTAACAATTGCCCCAACACGGCAGAAATTGTCCAACCTTTTCTGCATTACCTATGTTATGTTAACATTATTTTCTATGGCGCTGTATTGCTATTAGTAAGGCTTTGCAGCTCCCTGGTCTCAAGCATTCTGTAAAAGACTGGAGTCTGTTTTCTGTTTCTTTTGAGTAGAGTTGTCAGGAGTATGGGCACAGTTACTATTTTGTGTATTTTATGTTTGGTTGTAAGCGTTATGTGTGTGTGTGTGTGTGTGTGTGGTTGTGCATGTGTGTGTGTGTGTGTGTGTGTTAGACCGGTGCACTGGCAGAGCCCTAAAAAAATGTATTGCTTGTCTAGAGCGAACGCAGTGTGTGTGGGTCCAAGTACTAAAATATATAGTTTATTCCAGGTCCGTAATTTCTGCATTTTCTGGTGAAAGTACAGAAAGATAATGACAGGAATGATGTAGTTGAGATTTGATGTGCATAAATAGAGTAGTTTTTAATTCCGAGATCTGTATAGACGTAGCTCTCTACATGTTGGGATTGGGAGGCAGTGGATGCGTGGGCCCGTTTGTCAGCTGCGTGCCACTGGGGCACAGAGGGGCAGTGTCAATGATGCAGTAAGTCCATTGCAGGCAGCAGCCTTATGGTGCACAGCACATGACAAGAGGTTGACAGATTGTGACAAGTGGTCTGAACTTGCCATTTATTTGCTGCACATCTTACATTACCTTACATTGAACACTCTTTCTCCCCCTCTACGTCTTTCTTTCTCTTACGTTTACCTCTACCTCTTTCCCTATGCTTTTTCACAAATTCACTGCATATCTCCCAAGCGCCTGCACCTTGATACCCAAATGACTCTCCCCTAAAATAATATTACAGAAGTCATAGTTTAAGCATATTCAGAGTACCAGACAAAATTCTATTTTGCCTTTTGGGTGCCTCCTTTCCCGTGGTAAGAAATGGCAAGTTCAGACCACTCGTCACAATCTAAACAGGCACCTCAAACACCCTTGTCTATTCAGGACGGAGTCGCGTGACGTCTTGCCCCAGGGTTGAAATCGCAGGAATGCTGAAGACCACGCCCGTGCCTCACTGGCAGAGTTATGTGATGTTCATGTCCTGAATAGCTGAGGGTGTTTGAGGTGCCGGTTCTCAGAATTATGAGGTGCATTGGCAGCAGAGCTGTGTAAAATTCCCAGCACAGGAATAGTGTGCGTTACTGGTCATGGTTGAGGTGCACTGGCAGAGCCCTAAAAAATTTATTCCTTGTGAAGAAAGCAAGACGGGGAGAAGGGAAGTAAAAAACATTAAATGTATTGTTACCTTTAACACTAACCTAGTCCATCTAATTTTTATATGACACTTGCAGCTGTAGCCCGTAACTCGCTAAGTCATGAGCATCCATGTACAAATTTCTATAGAAAAATCATACAACGGAGTTCTTTGTTTTTTTTAAGGTGGGGAGGGCATACCAAGTGCATTAATGTTTGGCCGTTTACTTCATGTATTATGTAATTTTATAAGTATTATTTCTAGGCTTTTTGTGCCATGGAAGGCAGCCCTCAGCAGCACACCACACCATTAAACTCCACACCACTCCACAACACAAAATACCATTCCACATAATAACACTCCAAAACACACAATCCCACTCCACATAATTCCAGTACACTTAATAACACATAAATACCATTCACATAATTCCACAGCGCACCATGCCACATAATTTCAATACACAAATCCACTCCACACCACACAATTCAACGCCACACAATTACACAGCTAACTAATCCAATCCAACCCACATAATTCCACAACATACATACACTCCATAACACATAAGTAGAAAACATTGCCATTTACAAAGCCAATAGCTCCAGCAAATACAAGACCTATTACATAAGTAAAAAGCTTTGCCATTTACAATGCCAATAGCTCCAACAATTGCGAGACCTATTGCATTTCCAATGCTTGTTTCTTATGTTGTCTTGCTAAAGCTTC
>CAWUFW010017938.1:212500-242415 GCA_963921515.1 Calotriton arnoldi
TCGTTGTTGTTTATTTACAATCTGTTGGTAAAAAAATGGCTTTTTGTGATACACATGTTATAGTGATGTTTTTGTTAAATGTTATGTGGGTGATTAATATCCCCCAAAAGTTGATGTAATGTTTTTCATGTTTGTTGGTCCATTGTCTATGATTATGTACAGATAATAAGTATTGAATGTTGATTTGATGAATAAGAAAATAATGGTGACCACCGGAATTCAGTTGCAGGATCACGAGTACAAGCATTGAATGTATGAAAGGATTGTTAGCATTGGCAAGTGCAGTTGTGTTTCAGTTTATAGTGGCCTAGCCTTTCTGACATATTATTGGCCCAACCCCTGTCTCTTGTTGTAGTTTTAGAAAGTTGCCATTTTCTTGTCCTAACAATTTGGTGCTTGAAGCCTGTTCCTGGGCCACATGACTAAGGGGCTGATTCCGATCTCGGCCGGTAGTGCTCCGAATCGGATTCGGATTTACCGGATCCGATTCGGAGCCCTGTTTCCCGACCGAATCGTACGCGGGTCCGGCCGAGCGAGTACGATGCAGGCACCCGCGAAATCTCCGACCGACTCGAACGCGGCTTCAACACGCTCCGACCGACTCGCATGGACATGACTCGCACCGCGCTATGGAGACGTATCCCGGCCGGGTAAGTACGATGTGCGCCGCGAGCAGTCCGACCGACTCGCGCCGTCCGGCTCGAAAAAGCTGTCGGAGCCGGACTTTGGGGGTCTGCGTCGGACCCCCTGTACGCGTAGGCGCGCGAGTCGCACACAGGGGGGACCCATGGGTCCCCCCTACCTGTGCATGTACGCCGCGATGCGCATCAACGCGTACCTGCTGTAGGGGGTGCCCTTGTCCGCCTCGCACCCATTGAGTCAATGGGAACCCGCGTACGCGTTGTACGACCGGCTCCCATTGACTTCAATGGGAGTCCGACCGACTCGAGTCCGATGGCATGCGTGCGCATCGTACTCGTTCGGTCGGACTGCCAGAGTCCAATTCGGTCGGAAATCTCTCCGGGTCCAACTCGGTCGGAGAGATTTCCGGCCCGAATCGGAATCGGCCCCTAAGTGTATTTGGCAGGTGGGCATTGTGTATTCCTCCTAGAAAGCCACACAATAGAGGGTCTTTGTGTTGGCAGGATAGGCCTTCCTGATATGATGGGGGTAGCTGTTACCTGTCACACTTGCACTTCAGAGCCACTGCCTCAACTCACTCTAGCCGAATGTGCCTGCAGACAGACTGAGACCAGGACAGGAAGGCAAGAAATTCCAGACACTTCTGTAGGAGGAAGACTCCAGAAGTTTCTTACACTTCAAAGATGGGGCTATGTATAAAAAAGGGACTCTCAGACCCACACTTCAGTACACCCTTGGGACTGTGGCTACTACAGAAGGACTGCCCTGTTGCTAGACTACTAACCTGCTGCTTGAGGCTCGCCCTGCTATCTGAGAAGACTGGACCTGCACTCTTCATCCCACGCTGAAGTGATTTCAAGGGTCAGCTGACTGACTTCCTTTTCTGAGTTACAGGGACACAACTAGATCCAGAGGACTTCCTGCAACTGCTCAGCTGACCTGCTGAATTGGACCTGCAACTGGACCTGCCTGAGCCCTGCTGGCCTCTGCTGTAGTGAGCTCCTAATCCCAAGAGATGCCCCTCTGGTCCTGGACCACTGGAGTGGCATCACTGGAGCTCCTCCTAAAAAAAGGAGAAATCCTGAAGTTTTGGGCTCTCTGCACCCTCGAGTGGGCCTGTTCATGCCAATATTTAGCCGCCCACACCACCTGCCAAAGCGAAGTTCTGAAGAACCCGACTCTTCATGCCACAGCGACTGCCAGCAATAGCAGGCAACACGAGATCTGCACTTTGCATTACAGCAACGACAGCCTGCAGTGACCGCCAACATGAATCTCCTGCAATGACCATCTGCGACACTTAACAGAATCTTTGTGCTACAGCGAAGACCGTCCATGACACCTTGCCTGCTTTTCATGCTACAGCGATCACCGCCCATGAAACTCTCCCTGCTCCTTGTTGCCTCCTCAACCATGAGCAGAACTCTTTGTACTGGTCTATAGAAGGTAACTTTTTTAGCAGGGCTAACTTGATTCTTGTATTTTGCCTATGCTCCATTGTGGTCGGCCTGAACTTGTGACATTCATAGAATCTCGTGCAACCGGATAACTGTGAGTGGCGCTTTGTGCTTTTTGGAGCTATAATTACCTCAAATCTTTGAATTTGCATATCTTCGGTTCTATTGGTGAATTTTTGTAATTTTGGAGCTAAAGAATTCATTACATTTTTTCAATTTTTCTTAATTGGTCTGGGATTTTTGTTGTATTATGTTTCCACTTTATTACTGTTCGAAGTTCTGCATAAATACTTTAAAAATCACCTATAAGTTAAGCCTGACTGCTTTGTGGCAAGCTACCAGAAAGTTAAGCACAGGCTAATTTGGGGTTTGCTTTTGTTTCATCCTGACAGAGATTGCGGTTGCTGCTTGAGTAGGGTTTCACCCCCTCAACCAGTAACCCAGTTTCCAACACTTGTGTTTAGCAGTGAGGATTAGGACTTGTGTTTGTGCTATGCCATACAATGTTTTTGTGTTACACTGAAATCCCAGATAAGTGATCTGAGAGTAATTCGAGCCTTTTTAAATTCTTCCAATACCTGGTTCTCCTTTTCCTAAATTTGAGTTCCTTAAATCTTTGTCTTTCTCTTATACCATGGAGATGCTCAATGTGGACAGCCTCAGTGGGGCTGAGCTGAAAAAACTCTGCAGGAAAGAATGCCAAAAAGCTGGACCTTCAGATAGCCCACTATACGATATTCAAACAGAATATCGAGTTTGAAATGTCGACCTACACTAATATCGAGTTGGAAATATTGTGACACAGAAATATTGACAGCACGAATATCGTGGTCAAGAATATCGAATTTAAGGTAAGAAATATCGTTTAAAAAATGTAGAAGTCATTAATACCGTTTGCAAAAATATAGCTGTTTAAAATATCACGTTTTTTAATTAGTGTTATGTATTTAGTTTATATTTTAAATGTATGTGATGTATTTTTTTTGTATAAGTATAGTTTATGTTTTTTAATATATGTGTTAAATTTTTAGTAGTTATCAATGGTATTTTAATTAAATTTTGCATTTTTTAGTTCCATAGCGGGTTGTGGGTTTATAGGGGAATAGGGTGGGAAGTAATTTAATTATAATAAATTAATGACTATTTTCTATTTATTAATATTTATTTAATTGAGATTTTATAGTGTTAATTGTGGGAAGTAATTTATTTTTAATTAATTATTAATTGGTTGTTAATTAATATTAATTAATTAATCGGTAATTAATTATGGTAATTGTGTAGCTTTTTAGGTGCAGGTTGTGTGGTTTATAGGGGTAAAGTGAGGGAAGTAATTTATTTTTGATTAATTAATAATTAGTTGTTAATTTATATTAATTAATTGATTGAAAAATAATTATGGAAATTGTGTAATTAATTTTAGATGCGGGTTGTCGGGTTTGTAGAGGTAAAGGGTGGGAAGTAATTTATGTTTAATTAATTAATAATTAGTTGTTAATTAATATTAATTAATTAATTGAAAATTAAATATGGAAATTGTGTAATTAATTTTAGGTGTTGGTTATGGGGTTTATAGGGGTAAAGGGTGGGAAGTAATTTATGCTTAATTAATTAATAAATAGTTGATCATTAATATTAATGCATTAATTTATATTTAATTAGGGTAATTGTTTATATTTGTTTGTGTGTGGGTTTTACTTTTATAGGGGTAAAGAGTGGGGAGTAAATTAATTTTACTTACTTTATAATTAGTTGTTAAATACTATTAGTTTTTTAATAGAAAATATGTTTTAATTGTGTAATTAATTTTTTTACAGTTTAAATTTAGCTGTGGGTTGTGGGGACTATAAGGGTAAACTGTGGGAAGTTAATTAATTTTTATGAGTTTTAATTTGTTTTTTAATTAATAATATTTATTTAATTGGTAATTAATTATGTTAATTATGGAAGTACATTTTTTATTTAGATGTGGGTTGTGAATTGTGTGGTGTTATAGGGTAGGTAATAAAAAAAGTACATTTATGTAATAATGTTTTTGTTTCTAAATAATTTCTAATTTAAAATATGTATTTGTTTGAAATGTTTTTTTAAAAATGTTTAATATAATATTTGTAGGTATTTGTCATATGTATTCAACATTATAATAAGTTTAAAAAAAAATTGTAATATGAAATATTTTGTACTTACATTTTTAGCATATATATATATATTTAAAAAAAATATATTTTTATTGTTAATATTTTGTTTGTTTTGAATTTTGAACTGACTGGAGTGAGAATATTAATTGTTACCCCTCCGTAATCCAACACTTTCCCTACTGTTGCACTGATTGGAGTGGGAATAGTAAATTTTATCCCTACTGTTGCACGACTGGAGTGGGAATAGTCATTTTTACCCCTCCGCTATCCAACACTTTCTCTACTGTTACACTTATTGGAGTGGGAATAGTAATTTTTACCCCTCCGCTATCCAACACTTTCCCTATTGTTGCACTCACTGGAGTTGAATTAGTAATTTTTACCCCTCCGCCATCTAACACTTTCCCTACTGTTGCACTCATTGGAGTGGAAATAGTAATTCCACTATCCAACACTTTCCCTACTGTTACACTCACTGGAGTGGGAATAGTAATTTTTACCTCTCCGGTATCCAACACTTTCCCTATTGTTGCACTCACTGGAGTGGGAATCGTAATTTTTACCCCTCCGCTATCCAACACTTTCCCTACTGTTGCACTGACTGGAGTGGAAAATTTAAGTTTAAAGATTTTTAAATAGTTGAATGTTTTAATTTATAATAGAATGTTTTTTTATTAGATTTTATGTTATTGGTATATATATATATATATATATATATATATATATATATATATATATATATAATCTACTGGCGGTCGCCAGTAGATAGTTATAGTTAAAACCTATTATCCATAGGAAATCCGCGACATTCTATTTGAAATAACGTTGGCGCCGGTTGATGAATCTTCGCGAAAGTTTCCAACTTGTTGGGGCGCTCCGGTCCGCTCCTATCCTGAAAGTCTCGGGGTGATACGTCAAGCGGGGCCGAGAAAAAGGGGGTCCCAAAACGCGTTTTCCCCATTCATTTTTCCATAGGAACCTTTAGTCGCAGCTACAGCCCGAACTGCTGAACGGAATTACACCAAATTTGGCAAAGAGGTAGCCCTTGGTTCAGTGTCGTGCCTTTTGCTTAAATGGTGTAAATCCGTTCAGTAGTTCCTGAGAAAATCAAAAGTAAAGTCACATATATATCTGGGCGGAGCCTAACCACACATGTCATCGTGAGATCTGATTGGCTGTCAGCACTTCATCCTGGAATTGCTGGCAGCCATCTTGGGACCAATATAAATGATAGTACCTCATTGAAATGCATTGTAGTGAATAGAAGATGTTGAGGGTCACCAAAAGGAGAACTATAAAGGGTGATAACAGGCTTTAGTTACATTAGAATTTATTTGTTGATGGTACCATACTAATTTTAGGAATTGTGGTGTATTCTAAGGTGATTTTACCATGTGAAAAACCTTCTGCTGGGATATCATGAATCATGTTTGAGAGAACACTATTTTCTCATGCTTGTCCCATGTAGGTTTGGAAGGTGCTCCAGAAGCTAGAATGAGAGCATATTTTCTGTAAATTCACATTATCTTTCTCACTCATGTGAGAATGAAGTCTGACATTCTCAGTAAAACATGTACATCCAACAAGGGCAGAGACTGTCAGTTGATTCCTTTGTGTTCTACTGCAGCTTCCCAGAGTGTTCTAAAGAACAACTAGAGTGCTAACAGCCTTACTTATGACAAAAGTATGGCACACCTGAAGCCATCTTGATTGGAATAAACTGGTAACACTTAAACAATTTAATTTAAAAAGGAACAAAATGATGGGGTTCATTTTGTCATAGAAATTATGGTTAGTGCTGTAGAAAGAAAAATTAGGACATGTTTCAAGTGTGATCTCAAATATCTTCCTGTTATATTTCAACAGGAGCAGCCTGCCAGTTGATGCCTTTGTGTTCTACTGCAGCTTCCCAGAGTGTTCTAAAGAACAACTAGAGTGCTAACAGCCTTACTTATGACAAAAGTATGGCACACCTGAAGCCATCTTGATTGGAATAAACTGGTAACACTTAAAACATTTAATTTAAAAAGGAACAAAATGATGGGGTTCATTTTGTCATAGAAATTATGGTTAGTGCTGTAGAAAGAAAAATTAGGACATATTTCAAGTGTGATCTCAAATATCTTCCTGTTATATTTCAACAGGAGCAGCCTGCCAGTTGATGCCTTTGTGTTCTACTGCAGCTTCCCAGAGTGTTCTAAAGAACAACTAGAGCGCTAACAGCCTTACTTATGACAAAAGTATGGCACACCTGAAGCCATCTTGATTGGAATAAACCGGTAACACTTAAAACATTTAATTTAAAAAGGAACAAAATGAGGGGTTCTTTTTGAAAATAGAAATTATGGTTAGTGCTGCAGAAAGAAAAATTAGGGCATGTTTTAAGTGAGATCTCAAATCCTCTTCTATTTCATTAGAAAATTCTGACATGCAGACTGAAACAATCACTTTCAATACCAGCAGCAGACTACCAGTTAACTCCCTGGTGAGCAGTAGCTTTACTCCAGTGATCTAATGAGCAACTAGAGTGCTAACATTCTGAATTTATGGCAGATGTGAGACACATCTGAATGCCTTCTTGATGGAATCAAAGTAAAAAACTGAAAGCATTTCCTACTGAGGAGACTGCAGTAAATGAAGAAATTAGGAAACTTCATAACAAAGAAGTCTTCCAAGATGGCCACCAGTGAAAAAGAGCCCAAATGTAGCACAAATATTACCCAGATGTAGCCCACATATAGCCCAATGACAAAAGTGTGCAAAACACTTTTTATTTTTAGTTTTTTGCAGTTTTATGTAGTGCAGACTGGTCAGGTATTGGAGCATTGCATCTTAAAACATGACCCCCTACACTACAAAAACACCACTGCACTACCTTAAACCCTAAAACACTACCCCCAGCACGACCCCCTACACTACCCAAACACCACTGCACTAACCTAAATCCTAAAACACTACCCCCAGCACGACCCCTACACTACCCAAACACCACTGCACTACCCTAAAACATGACCCCTACACTACACAAACACCACTGCACTACCCTAAACCCTAAAACACTACCCCCAGCACGACCCCTACACTACACAAGCACCACTGCACTACCCTAAACCCTAAAACACTACCCCCAGCACGACCCCCTACACTACACAAACACCACTGCACTACCCTAAAACATGACCCCTACACTACACAAACACCACTGCACTACCCTAAACCCTAAAACACTACCCCCAGCACGACCCCCTACACTACACAAGCACCACTGCACTACCCTAAACCCTAAAACACTACCCCCAGCACGACCCCCTACACTGCCCGAACACCACTGCACTGCCCTAAACCCTGAAACACCAGCCCCTGCATGACCCCTACACTGCCCGAACACCACTGCACTGCCCTAAACCCTGAAACACCACCCCTAGCACGACCCCCTACACTGCCCGAACACCACTGCACTGCCCTAAACCCTGAAACACCACCCCCTTCACGACCCCCTACACTGCCCGAACACCACTGCACTGCCCTAAACCCTGAAACACCACCCCCAGCATGACCCCTACACTGCCCAAACACCACTGCACTGCCCTAAACCCTGAAACACTACCCCCAGCAAGACCCCCTACACTGCCCGAATACCACTGCACTGCCCTAAACCCTGAAACATCACCCCCAGCAAGACCCCCTACACTGCCCGAACACCACTGACCTAAACCCTGAAACACCACCCCCAGCACGACCCCCTACACTGCCCGAACACCACTGCACTGCCCTAAACCCTGAAACACTACCCCCAGCATGACCCCCTACACTGCCCGAACACCACTGCTCTGCCCAAAACCCTGAAACACCAGCCCCAGCACGACCCACTACACTGCCCGAACACCACTGCACTGCCCTAAACCTTGAAACACCAGCCCCTGCACGGCCCCTACACTGCCCGAACACCACTGCACTACCCTAAACCCTGAAACATCACCCCCAGCACGACCCCCTACACTGCCCGAGCACCAATGCACTGCCCTAAACCCTGAAACACCAGCCCCAGCATGACCCCCTACACTGCCCGAACACCACTGCACTGCCCTAAACCCTGAAACACCAGCCCCAGCACGACCGCCTACACTGCCCGAACACCACTGCACTGCCCTAAACCCTGAAACACCAGCCCCAGCACGACCCCCTACACTGCCCGAACACCACTGCACTGCCCTAAACCGTGAAACACCAGCCTCAGCACGACCCCCTACACTGCCTGAACACCACTGCACCGCCCTGAACCCTGAAACACCAGCCCCAGCACAACACCGTACACTGCCCGAACACCACTGCACTGCCCTAAACCCTGAAACACCATCCCCAGCACGACCCCTATACTGCTCGAACACTACTGCACTGCCCTAAACCCAGAAACACCATCCCCAGCACGACCCCCTATACTGCACGAACACCACTGCACTGCCCTAAACCCTGAAACACTACCCCCAGCAAGACCCCTACACTGCTCGAACACCACTGCACTGCCCTAAACCCTGAAACATCACCCCCAGCAAGACCCCCTACACTGCCCGAACACCACTGCCCTAAACCCTGAAACACCACCCCCAGAAAGACCCCCTACACTGCCCGAACACCACTGCACTGCCCTAAACCCTGAAACACCAGCCCCAGCACGACCCCTACACTGCCCGAACACCACTGCACTGCCTAAACCCTGAAACACCACCCCCTGCACGACCCCTACACTGCCCGAACACCACTGTACTGCCCTAAACCCTGAAACCCCACCCCCAGCATGACCCCCTACACTGCCAGAACACCACTGCACTGCCCTTAACCCTGAAACACCACCCCCTGCACGACCCCCTACACTGCCCGAACACTACTGCACTGCCCTAAACCCTGAAACACCACCCCCAGCACGACCCCTACACTGCATGAACACCACTGCACCGCCCTAAACCCTGAAACACTACCCCCAGCAAGACCCCCTACACTGCCCGAACACCACTGCACTGCCCTAAACCCTGAAACATCACCCCAGCAAGACCCCCTACACTGCCCGAACACCACTGCCCTAAACCCTGAAACACCACCCCCAGCAAGACCACCTACACTGCCCGAACACCACTGCACTGCCCTAAACCCTGAAACACCACCCCCAGCAAGACCCCCTACACTGCCCGAACACCACTGCACTGCCCTAAACCCTGAAACACCACCCCCAGCACGACCCCCTACACTGCCCGAACACCACTGCTCTGCCCAAAACCCTGAAACACCAGCCCCAGCACGACCCCCTACACTGCCCGAACACCACTGCACTGCCCTAAACCCTGAAACACCAGCCCCAGCACGACCCCCTACACTGCCCGAACACCACTGCACTGCCCTAAACCCTGAAACACCACCCCCAGCACGACCCCCTACACTGCCCGAACACCACTGCACTGCCCTAAACCCTGAAACACCAGCCCCAGCACAACCCCGTACACTGCCCGCACACCACTGCACTGCCCTAAACCCTGAAACACCAGCCCCAGCACAACCCCGTACACTGCCCGAACACCACTGCACTGCCCTAAACCCTGAAACACCAGCCCCAGCACGACCGCCTACACTGCCCGAAAACTACTGCACTGCCCTAAACCCTGAAACACCACCCCCAGCAAGACTACCTACACTGGCCGAACACCACTGCACTGCCCTAAACCCTGAAACACCACCCCCTGCACGACCCCCTACACTGCCCAAACACTACTGCACTGCCCTAAACCCTGAAACACCACCCCTCAGCATGACACCCTACACTGCCCGAACACCACTGCACTGCCCTAAACCCTGAAACACCACCCCAGCATGACCCCCTACACTGCCCGAACACCACTGCACTAAACCCTGAAACACCACCCCCTGCCGACCCCCTACACTGCCGGAACACCACTGCACTGCCCTAAACCCTGAAACACCACCCCCAGCACGACCCCCTACACTGCCCTAACACCACTGCACTGCCCTAAACCCTGAAACATCACCCCCAGCACAACCCCCTACACTGCCTGAGCACCATTGCTCTGCCCTAAACCCTGAAACACTAGCCCCAGCACGACCCCCTACACTGCCCGAACACCACTACACTGCCCTAAACCCTGAAACACCACCCCCAGCACGACCCCCTACACTGCCCGAACACGACTGCACTGCCCTAAACCCTGAAACACCAGCCCCAGCAAGACCCCCTACACTGCCCGAACACCACTGCATTGCCCTAGACTCTGAAACACCAGCCCCAGCAAGACCCCCTACACTGCCCGAACACCACTGCACTGCCCTAAACCCTGAAACACCAGCCCCAGCATGACCCCCTACACTGCCCGAACACCACTGCACTGCCCTAAACCCTGAAACACCAGCCCCAGCACGACCCCCTACACTGCCCGAACACCACTGCACTACCCTAAACCCTGAAACACCACCCCAGCACGACCCCCTACACTGCCCGAACACCACTGCACTGCCCTAAACCCTGAAACACTACCCCCAGCATGACCCCCTACACTGCCCGAACACCACTGCTCTGCCCAAAACCCTGAAACACCAGCCCCAGCACGACCCCCTACACTGCCCAAACACCACTGCACTGCCCTAAACCTTGAAACACCAGCCCCTGCACGGCCCCCTACACTGCCCGAACACCACTGCACTACCCTAAACCCTGAAACATCAACCCCAAACACGACCCCCTACACTGCCCGAGCACCAATGCACTGCCCTAAACCCTGAAACACCAGCCCCAGCACGACCCCCTACACTGCCCGAACACCACTGCACTGCCCTAAACCCTGAAACACCAGCCCCAGCACGACCGCCTACACTGCCCGAACACCACTGCACTGCCCTAAACCCTGAAACACCAGCCCCAGCACCACCCCCTACAATGCCCGAACACCACTGTACTGCCCTAAACCCTGAAACACCACCCCCTGCACCGCCCCCTACACTGCCCGAACACCACTGCACTGCCCTAAACCCTGAAACACCACCCCCTGCACGACCCCCTACACTGCCCGAACACCACTGCACTGCCCTAAACCCTGTAACACCACCCCCTGCACCACCCCTACACTGCCCGAACACCACTGCACTGCCCTAAACCCTGAAACACCACCCCTGCACCGCCCCCTACACTGCCCGAACACCACTGCACTGCCCTAAACCCTGAAACACCACCCCCAGCATGACCCCCTTTACTGCTCGAACACCACTGCACTGCCCCAAACCCTGAAACACCACCCCCAGCATGACACCCTACACTGCCCGAACACCACTGCCCTAAACCCTGAAACACCACCCCTGCATGACCCCCTACACTGCCCGAACACCACTGCACTGCCCTAAACCCTGAAACACCACCCCCTGCATGACCCCCTACACTGCCCGAACACCACTGCACTGCCCTAAACCCTGAAACACCACCCCCAGCACGACCCCCTACACTGCCCGAACACCACTGCACTGCCCTAAACCCTAAAACACCACCCCCAGCACGACCCCATAAACTGCCCGAACACCACTGCACTGCCCTAAACCCTAGAACACTACCCCCAGCATGACCCCCTACACTACCCGAACACCACTGCACTACCCTAAACCCTAAAATACACCCCCCAGCACGACCCCCTACACTACCCGAACACGACTGCACTGCCCTAAACCCTAAAACACTCCCCCAGCACGACCCCTACACTACCCGAACACCACTGCACTGCCCTAAACCCTAAAACACTCCCCCAGCACGACCCCTACACTACCTAAACACCACTGCACTGCCCTAAACCCTAAAACACTACCCCTGCATGACCCCCTACACTACCCAAATACCAATGCACTACCCTAATCCCTAAAACACTACCCCCACACAACCCCTACACTACCCAAAGACCACTGCACTACCCTAAACCCTAAAACACGACCTCCTACACTACACAAACACCACTGCACTACCCTAAACCCTAAAAAACTACCCCCAGCACGAACCCCTACACTACCCAAACACCACTGCACTACCCTAAACCATAAAACACTACCCCCAGCAGTACCCCCTATGCTACCCAAACACCACTGCACTACCCTAAACCCTAAAACACTACCCCCAGCAGTACCCCCTACACTACCCAAACACCATTGCACTACCCTAAACCCTAAAACACTACCCCCAGCAGTATCCCCTACACTACCCAAACACCACTGCACTACCCTAAACCCTAAAACCCTAAAACACTAACCCCAGCACGACCCCTACACTACCCAAACACCACTGTACTACCCTAAACCCTAAAACACTCCCCCAGCATGACTCCCTACACTACCCAAACACCACTGCACTACCCTAAACCCTAAATCTACCCCAGCATGACCCCCTACACTACACAAACACCACTGCACTACCCTAAACCCTAAAACACTACCCCCAGCACGACCCTCTTCACTACCTAAACACAACTGCACAA
Organism: Calotriton arnoldi; assembly: GCA_963921515.1. Taxonomy (NCBI): domain Eukaryota; kingdom Metazoa; phylum Chordata; class Amphibia; order Caudata; family Salamandridae; genus Calotriton; species Calotriton arnoldi. Next base: position 225,245 of record CAWUFW010017938.1, read on the forward strand.
TTTGTTACAGGCGTTGGAACACAGGCCTGTGGTGCTTACTGGAAGTACCTGGTGGGCTACTTGGGCCCCAGGGACTCTCAGGATTCAAGGTGACCTAATCCCCCAACTTAAACGCGCCACGGGGCGCGTTTGCACAGTGGTGAAAGGAGGGGCGGGGCCTCCAGGTGACATGTGCGCAAACACGCCCTGTGGTGCGTTTTAAGTTGGGGAGTTAATTCCCTTTGAATCCTGGGGGCCAACTAGCCCACCAGGTACCTTCAGTAAGCACAACAGAGTTGCGTTGCAGAGAGGTGAAAAAGGTGCGTGGCCTCGGAGCGCCTCTCTGCAACTCAGCTCTGTGGTCCTAACTGTAGGTACCTGGGGGGATAGTTGGGCCCCAGGGACCCTCAGGATTCAAGGGGACTTAATCCCGCAACTTAAAACGCGCCACGGAGCGCGTTTGCACACATGTCACCTCAGGCCCCCTCCCTTCACCACTGTGCAAACGCGCACTGGCTCTGGTTAGTCAGAGTCAGTTACCACCAGTACCCGTCTGAAAAAGTTGTGGGCACAGGATGATTTTGCAACAAGGCCTCTTTCTGCTCCTCTGTTGGTTCTTTCTGCACATCTTTTGCTTCTTTCTGTGCGTTTTTTTCTTCTTTCTTCACATGTCCTACCTCTGTTGGCATAGTTAGAAATTAGCATTTAAAAAACCTTTGAAATTCACTGAAAAAAACATAGGTTTCAGACAAGTTATAGTTAGAAATTAGCATTTAAAAAACCTTTGAAATTCACTGAAAAAAACCATAGGTTTTAGGGACAGTTATAGTTAGTTGGACATTGCACTCGTACAAAACCCGTGAAATTCCCCTGTTATAGTTAGTTCAGCTAACTATAACTCGCGCCCGCAATGCACTGCTGATGACGTCACATATTACATCACTCATGACATGGTCAGTGACATCACTGATGACATCACTGATGACATCTCAAATGACATCACTGATGACATCATCCATGTGATAATTTCATGCATCTTCTCACACCCTAATATAACTTTTGATACACCCACTCTAAATTACAGACTGCCATTCTCAAAACCATAGACACTCCATCACCAAAAACTACATACCCACTCACTGATTCTTAGGTCTACACAGACATCCACTCACTCACCTGTACAGTCACTCATACCTACAGTCACTCAGTACAGGACTATCATATGCACTCATACACCTATATAAATACTCACACACCGCCACTCATCCATAGAGGTACTCACACACCTAGTCAGTCATGCAAAAAATTAATCACACACCCATTTACTCACCTATACAGTTACACACACACCAGCTCACTTACTCATACAAATACTAGCACATTCTTACGCTCTTATACAATAACTGATACAAGCACACACGCATCCATACAGCCACTCTCACAATAACACACTCTCACTTATAGCCATTTAAATACTCTAACACACATATATACTGCCTTTTACATATGTAGTTACTCGCACATGTACCACTGAGATATACATTCACTCACTAACACACCCATACACACACACACCCACCCAAGCAGTCCATCACAGATGCACTCTTGAAATCATGCACCCAGTGAATCACCCACTCACACATCTATGTACAGAGTCACACACACCCCACCCACACAAACACTCAGGCAGCCATACAGATACTCAGAGAACCAATCAATAACCCATATAGACACTCATGTAGCTATTCGCAAATCCATGCATCCACTTACACACCAACAAACAGACGGATACAGACATTCACACAGTTTAGTCACTAACCCATGCATTCAGTAAGATACGTTTAATCACTCACTTGTAGAGTCAGTCACTCACGTACTAAATCATCCATTCAGACACTTATACACCCACTCATTCTTCAATACGCCTTTCCCTATATATATTAAACATATTTAAACTTTACAGAAACACACAGTCACTGGATGATGTCATCAGTGATGTCATCAGTGATGTCATTTGAGATGTCATCAGTGATGTCATCAGTGATGTCACTGACCATGTCATGAGTGATGTAATATGTGACGTCATCAGCAGTGCATTGCGGGGCGCGAGTTATAGTTAGCTGAACTAACTATAACAGGGGAATTTCACGGGTTTTGTACGAGTGCAATGTCCAACTAACTATAACTGTCCCTAAAACCTATGGTTTTTTTCAGTGAATTTCAAAGGTTTTTTAAATGCTAATTTCTAACTATAACTTGTCTGAAACCTATGGTTTTTTCAGTGAATATATATATATATATAGTTGTAAATGTTTATATAATTTTAAAATTATAAAGTAATTCAAAATTAATAGTTTATTTAATCTTTATTTTTTTAATAAATTTTATTATTTAATATATTTAATATTTATTATTTAATTTTTTATATATATATAAAAATCAATATTTTGTACAACTATATTTTTGACCGATATTTTTTTGTTGATATTTTTGTACTTGTTTAAGTATAGGGAGTGAATATTTTTGCATTCTATATTTTTTCAACAATAGTTTTTACATCTATATTTTTTTACATCGATATTCTCTCAGTGAACCCTTTATACCTATGAGGATGTTCCAAGGTTGCAATACAATCCTAAGGAGTTATAGAAGGAGGATTTTAATGAGGAGGAGCATGATGAGGAGGGACTTGATTTAGGAGTAGAGGATGACCAGTATGTTGGCCCTGAGCAGAAGCTCCCAGAGAAGGGAAACCATCTGTCCACTGAGAGTGAGCCCAGTGTTAGCACAGGTAAAAGTGTGTCTTCAAAGAGCCTTGCTCCAGAGGAGCTGGAGAACAGGAAGGCTGAAAGGGAGCACAAGCTGCAATTGACCAAAATGAAACTGAAGGTGGAAGTGAGAAAGTGTAAGGCTGAGAGGGCCTTGGCAGAAAAAAGTTGCTGTTGGAGCATGAGATAAGCCTGATGGAGCTGAAGCTCAAAGCTAGTGAAGCCTCAGAGTCTAGCAGCAATGGTAGTAGCATTACCCCAGTGTCCACTGGAGAAAAGAGGGTCCATATCCCAAAAAATCTGGTGCCTAACTTTGTTGTGGAGGATCACGTAGATAACTGATTTAAGGCCTATGAGGTTGCCTTAGAGATGAACCGGGTCCCTGAGGAGGATGGGGGGGTCTCTAAAGGCATATTCCCAATGAGGGATGCCCTGTTATCCCTAGGGAAAGGGAACTGGGTAAAGTATCCCTTCATGAAGGAAGCCCTGACCAGGAAGTTTGGGCTGACCCCGGAAAAGTACATGCAAATGTTTAGGGACAGCCAGAAGCTGCCCCAGCAGACCTGGGTGGATTGTGGAACCATTTTTGCAAGGCACTGAATGGTTGGGTGAAGGGCAGTGAAATGAAGGATTACCAAAGGGCTGTATAATCTGATTGCTAGAGAGCACATATGCAGTCTTTGTTTTACAGATCTGTGCCAACACCTTGTGAATAGTAAGCTTACTGATCCCAGGGAGCGTGCTAGGGAGGCAGACTGCTGGATCAGCACCAGGATCCGTATGAAGGTGTCTGTGCGGGACTCCCAAAAGAGTGGCCAGGGTTCCCATCAGAAGAAGGAGGTGGAGATAAAAAAACAAGAAAGATTTCTCTCAAGGACCCCAAAATAATTCAGAGGAAAAAAATAACCATTCCCAATCTAGCCACCAGAAAAAAAGGATTCATAGATAAGAATACTAGTAAGCTTGCCTAAGTGCTATGAGTACTACCAGTATGGGCACACAAGGGAAGATGTCAAGTGTACTAAGAGGGCACAGCCACTCAGTGGTGGGCCGTCCTAGGGGTTGGCCAGTGTAGCACTTGGAGAGGAGATCCCAGTCAGTTTGGGTGGTAGTTGAGGTTTCCTTATTGTCCCTGGATGACAGAGAGATGGTGCACAAAGCCCACATGCCTTCCCATACTTCCAAGTATAGGCAGTGTGTCATCATCAATGGACAGAGGGCTGAAGCTCTGAGAGACACAGGAGCCAGTATGACTGCTGTCAGATGTCATCTGGTGTCCTTAAAGCAGGTGATACCCGATATATTTTACCATCTTATAGTAGCAGACAACTGTGAGAGCCACTACCCAGTGGCTCTGGTTCTCAGGTTCTCTTAAGGTATTTGTGGTTCTGCCATGCCATTGGATTGTTTTCTAGGGAATGACTTGGGGCACACTGCCTAGAAGGAAGCGGAGTTCAGGTCACACCTGGAAATTGGGTTGCCTAAGGGGGTCTATGTGACCACACGGTCCATGGCTTCCCAAGAGGGTAGTCAAGATAGCTTTGGAGAAATGGCCCAGGCAGCTGCAAAAAAGGGAAGTGCAGGGGGCATGGGAAACCAGCTTCTGAACTCCCACAATACTGGTGTTTGGGGCACCAGAGGAGGCCACCCCGAAGCCAACTGAGGAGGATATTGCCTCCGTAAGAAAGCTGCCTGAGCTTGCTGGATGGCAAGTTGTGGGTGGGACCTCCAATGGGGAAGTTCTGCAAGGCACAGAGAGAGTGCCCAACCCTAGAAGGGCTGAGGCAGCAGGCTGAAGCCCAGGCAGCAGGTGACACCTCTGGAGATCACCTTATTTACTGGGATAACAACCTCATTTACAGTGGCCTAAGGCACCTGAGCATGGGGCAGCACACGTGCAGGTGGTCACAAATGTTTACAGGATCTTCCTATTGGGTCTGGCTCACCAGATACCCCGGTAGGACATCTGGGGCAGGACTAGACCTCTGCCATTCTTGTTACCCACTTTTATGATGAAGACAGCCTCAGATGCTTACTGTAGACTTGCCTCACATGCCAGGCCAGTGGTAAGACAGGGAAGAAGCTCAACGCTCCCCTGAATCCCATGTATGTTGTTGGCACGCCCTTTGAGAGGGTGGGCATCAACATTGTTGGGCCCCTGAACCCCAAGACTGCCCTGAGCAATAGGTTTATCCTGGTTTTGGTGGACCATGCCATCAGGTACCTAGAGGCCTCCCTCTGCCAACCATAACTGCACTTTCAGTGGTTAGGGTCCTGATGGGGATTTTTACCCGAGTGGGTTTCCCCAAGGAAGTGGTGTCTGCCAGGGGCACCAACTTCAGGTCCGCGTACATAAAGTCCATGTGGGAGAAATGTGGGGTCACCTACAAGTTCTCCACATCTTACCATCCCCAGACTAATGGGCTTGTTGAGAGGTTCAACAAGACCCCCTAGGGCATGATTATGGGCCTGCCTGAGCCCATGAGGCAGAAGTAGGACGTCCTCTTGCCATGGCTGCTCCTTTATACTGGCAGGTACCACAGAACAGAGTAGGGTTTAGCCCTTTTGAACTTCTCTATGGTCACCCTATGAGGGGACCTCTCAGTTTGGTGAAGGAGGCCCTGCTTAATGTGGTTAGCACCATACTAAATCTCCACAATAAAATACAGAAGTTCTGGAAGGAGGCTTCTGAGAACTTAAAATCTAGCCAGAAAGTAATGAAACAGTGATGTGACCAAAGGGCCACTGTGGTTGTGTTTCAGCCAACTCAAAAGGTGTGGGTGATGGAGCCAGATGAGTCTCGGGCCCTTCAATTTCAATGGACAAGGCACTATAAGGTGATAGAGAGAAAGGCACAGGTCACCTACCTGGTGGACCTCAACATCCCCTGAAACCCCTTAAGGGTCCTTCATCTCAATCACCTCAATTCCCACTATGAGAGGTCTGAGGCTCTGATGCAGAGGAGATGTGTCTTTTTCTTACCCCCCTGCAACTGACCTTTTTAGGGTGCTTGAGGAATAAAAGTGTTAGGTTCAGTTCGGATTCACAATTACAGTGCAAACTATTTGGTCACACAGTAAAGCACAGAGTTGATAGGTAGGAATAAGTATGGATTTATTAAAAATTCAAAGCCAGAGTAATATAAATCAGTCTCAGAAACATTGCATAACAATACAAAATTATCACAGGGAAGCTAGAATGGGGCACAAAAGTTATCCTCAATAGCAAGTAACAGATGAGGACTTCAGTATTGATCGTACAAAGTATAAGAAAGACAGTATGGTGGTGAGATTGAAAGTTTCGGTCCTCCTGCCTATAATGCGTAAGAGATTCTAATTTCTCAGCTAGCCTACACTAAAGAATGCTAAATGAAATCCAAATGAAATCCATAAGAATAGAAAGGTGTCAGCATCAGAGAACTTCTGTAGAAGTTTTCTAAAGCAAAAGTATTGCATAGCATGAAGCTGCACAATGAGATTAGGCACAGCTGCGGTCCGTGCAGGTAACAGCGGTGGGGCCGTGTGGGGGGGATTTCGAGGGACGATGCCCCTTGAAATCCCCCCCACGCGGCCCCACTGCCCCACCGCTGTTACTTGCACGGACCGCGGCTGGTAGGGCATAGAGGTCTGTACCTCTCCTAGTCTAAAAGGAATATCTGAACAAAGCCAAAGACCATTGCCTAGTTATACCCACAAGAGACACCTCTAAATCAGTATAAAAAGTCAAATTAGTGACCACCTTCAAACAGCGCTCTCTTAGCAGACACACTAGTAACTTTTGTTCTTTGATCCACATATTCGAAGCGACCTTGGATTCCATCTACGTATTCCGCAAGGACAGTATATCGCCATCCCTTCATGCTTTCCTATCTTTTTCACACAATGGGCCTTTCTCCATTCATTAGGTCATTGCAACAGGCACCTGCAGAGGAAAGAAAAACATTGAACCGAAAGAAACACTCACGTTGAAGGTTAAACATTACAAAACCCAAATGTTTAACGCCTTTGGTAAAGTTAGCAAACCCAAGACTTCAATACACGCTGTAACTGCGTGAATACAGATACACAGACAGTCACATTATAGGTATAAAATGCAAATCAGATGGATACATGTTCCATGACACAGTGAAAGCAGGATACCTTTGTGTAAATGCATGAAGATTAATCAATGTTATTAAAACGCACATGTGTAACTATACAGGAGAACTGCAATTTGTTGTTACTATAAGAAAAACATTAGTGTACACACATATATAAATGTTGAGATTACATGGCAAATGTACTTTCTATATGGATTTAAGTGCACTTCACTTCATTAGTCACATCATACCACATAAATACATAAAGCCCTTAATATGCACATATGTGGCCTAATCCATAATAACGAGGGTGGGGCGAAATTTAAGCTGCTCTAGAGGTCATCATGTTGTTGCCCTTGGAGTCACTCTGGTGTTCTGGGTTCAAGAAATGGAGGTCCAGTCCTTCTCACCCAGGCAGAAGGGCAGCAGGCAGCATGTCAGCAAAGCAGGACCACAGCAAGGCAGCAGTCCAGTAGAGTGTTGTCCAGCAGAGTGGCAGTCCTTCAGCAGCACAGCAGTCCTTCTACCTGGCAGAGTATTCATAAGTCCAGAAGTGTACTTAAGAGTTGGTGTCTGAGGTCCAGTATTTATACCCAGTTGTGTATTTGTAGTGGGGAGAAGTTTCTAGAGGAATGCTTTTGAAGTGCACAGGTGCCCTGCCTTCCTGACCCTGGCTCTAGACTCACTGCAGGGGGTATTTAGCCCTTTGTGTGGAAACTGGACACAGCCTATTTAAGTGTAAGTGGCGCTGTGCCCAGCTCCTCCCTCCCATCATGTCAGTGATGGCCCATCCGGTCACACCTAAGCTTCCCATTGTGTGTGTCTGTCTAGGTGGAATACACAAAGCCCAACTGCTACCTACACCCAGCCGTCACCCAGAGACAGGCTGCATGCACCAAAGGGCTAAAGCAAGAAAATGCAAACTTTCTAAGTGGCATTTCCAGAATTGCAATTTATAATTCAGCTTCAGCAGAAGTTAGGATTTTAAATTTCAATTCAAGAGACACCAAACATGAACTGGTTACCTGTTCTCATTTGGAAATTACACTTATAAAATGTAATAAGGTAACTCTGATGTTATCCTATGGGAGAGGTAGGCCTTGCAGTAGTCAAAAACGAATTTAAGGGTTTTTCACTACTAGGACATGTAAAACTTAAAAGTACATGTCCTGCTTTTTTTTAGATACACTGCACCCTGTCCTCTGGGCTGTCCAGAGCCTACCTTAGGGGTGCCGTATATGTATTATAAAGGAAGGTGTGTGCCTGGCAAAGGGTTTATTTTGCCAGGTCAAAATGTCAGTTCAAAACTGCACACAACAGGCTGCAATGGCAGGCTTCAGACATGTTTAAAGTGCTACTTAACTGGGTGGCATAATCAGTGTTGTGGGCCTACCAGTAGCTTTTAATGTACAGGCCTTGGGCAAAAGTAGTGCCACTTTCCTAGTGATTTACAAGTAAATTAAATATTCCGATTGGGTATAAGCCAGTCTAAAATGTTTTAAGGAGAAAGCACAAGCACTTTAGCACTAGATAGTAATGGTAAATTTCACAGAGTCCCAAGGCCAGAAAAAATAAATTTAGCAAAAACGTGGAGGGTAAAGGCAAAAAGTTTGGGGGTGACCCTGCAGAAAGGGCCAGGTCCAACGCTGATTGAGTACAGTTTCACCCTCCTCAACCCGTAATCCAGTTTCCAACAGTTAGTGAATAGCATTTTGCAGTACATGAGTAGTACAACAATAGTACTACTTACTTACTAAAAAATGCAGCTTGTAAATAAACTCCTATATCTTTTTGCCCGTTTTACATCAGTCTATCTTACACTCTGTGTAATACAATTTTAAAATAATGACTTACATATTCACTGTGCTTTTTGTTACCAACTGGGTCTTTGTAGTACCATAAATACACTTCACTATTCCCCACTGAGCCAATCAAAATTAAATTCTTGGAGGCTCTGATTACACACACAGACATTTGCAGCCGTCACATTCACCAACTGAATGTTCATAACATCGAAGAGTTCAACTTCCAATTAGTTTAACTTTCATTTTATTTTTCATTTTATGTGTGTGCAGTTACATTTCATATGCAGTTACCTGAAGGTGAAAGGTCAACAAAATAGCTACAGAATATTTTGTTCAGTTTAGCCACATCTCTGGCCCCCCACAATCAATGACCATGCCTTCATTACAGTGGAAATCACTTTTCCAATATGTGTTTATGGACCTCAACTGCTGTTGCAAATAATAAGATGCGCTTAGGCACCCCTTGACTTTTTGTGACTAAGCAGTTTTGTTGTAAATTAATAAATTCAATATATTTCTAAACTGCACCTGCAAAACGTCCTCAACTACATTGCCACAGCTACAAATGCATTGTGGTCACTACATCGTGGAAGCAGTTACATCTTCATCCACTGCTTCGTTATTTGTAATATTGTAGAAAATGCTGTAAGTTAATTTAATTTAAAAAAGTTAAGAAGGTTGCCAATATAAAGGGTAACATTGCATTACATAAAAATATACAAAACAGGGGGTTCCACGGAAATATGGTGTGTATTAAATTTAAGTCAATATAATTTGCTAATATTATATTTAAGATTAGCTTATTCCATTTACTGCCCAGAAGCAAAAAGAGAGACATTTGAATAGTCAGAAGTTTGCAGTGGGCAGGCAACACAGAAGCTAAACGAGATGAGATGTTAGAGCACCTGCTGAGGCCAAGGCAGATCTGCATTTTGCACTAAATGGAGTGAAGAGAAGAGGCACTGAGGTACTATCAAATAGAGTGGATTTTAACAGACAAGAGAGAAAAGATTGTGAATAATGGTTGTACTGGAGGATGCCACACACGTTACGCCATGGCTCATGCAATCTTTCAATCCCCTAGAGTAGAAGAATTGCCAGATCTGCCCCCAATCTGCTCAACCTACAGGGATAAAAAAACACTAGAAGCCAGTGAATGTTTTGTGTGATTGGGCTGGGAGGGTGGGGGTGTCTTAACCTGTCATTAGGCTGCCACTTTAAACTAGGCCTGGGCGGTAAATTCCGTTCCGCTTGCGAAATTTGCGGAATTTGGGTAATTTCGCGTTCCGCGGAGAACGCGGAATTGCCAAAAATTCCGCAATTCGCGGCTTCGCGGAATTTTTTTGCTTGTTCGCGCTTTCAAAGTGCGTGTTCGCGAGATATTTCCCCCCGAGCACGCAAACAGCGTTCGCGAACAGGAAAAAAGCATCGCGAACGGGCGGAACAAGCAATTCCGCGTGTTCGCGGAACTTTTGCGTGCTCGTGGAGATTTTTTACCGTTTCGCGGAGCTTTGCGTAGCGCGACTACACAAATTCCGCCCACCCCTACTTTAAACCCAGGGGTTGATACAGTTTTTCAGCCTCCCTTTGAGCAAAATGTAGGGGGTGGGGCTTACCTCAATGTGCCAGATCCAGGGGTCAAAAAGCCATCTGGAGCACCAGGGAGTAATTTTTATTTGATAAGGGTTGGTCAGTGGTGGTCTATCATGGCATGGGATCACATTCCCAACCCCAGGACCCAAAATGTTTTCTGCCCCTTCTGGCAAAACGCATTATCAACAGCAAATTGTACCAATCAAGGGGATGCATAGGCCATTGAATATGAGCAGAGTTATTTCCTCTAGAATTTATAGACTTCAAAATGTGGTGTCTTGACTGTAAATGACTAATAAGTGTTCAGTTTTATAAAAGGGAAGGTTAGATGCAGAGTTACCGTAAAAGGGAGAAATGAAATCAATACACCAAGTAACTATCTGCAGGATAGATTTTGAAAGATTTTTATAGTCTAAAGTACTTATCTTTTTTTTGTTTCTTTTGTGTATTTCTGAGCTGTTGCATCTGAAGTTATTGAAGGAATTGAGATTGTAGGGTATTGCTTTGAGTTTTGTGTCTACCTTGGTTGATATGTAGTTTTGAGAGAAGTTGTACTTGCCTTTTACTAGCCTGCCAAACTATGGACAGTTTATGGACACAGTCATCAAAGTACACAATGGAAGAGCTTCTTTCCTTTGCAAAGGGATTCATGGAGGCAGCCACTTCACACACTTCACCTCACTAACTGACTCACCAAAGTCACAAACCCCAGCTTACAAGCTTCACACACCACAAGATGATTCATTCAGAGATTGGGAGTAGATGGGTTAATGTACCTCAAGAAGGAAATCACATGATGTTTCAAGCAGCACTGCATCATCTGTTAGTACTAGCTCTGCGTCTGCAACCGACTTGCCCTCCCTTACCGAATTCCCAGTACTTGAAGCTAGTTTCACCTATGATGCCTACTAGATCACAGGATGATCTTCCTCGCTTCACTATGTTTCAGACATTCACTCTTAGCACATCGGTGGGACAAATACTGAATGCAAAGATCAAACTGTCTCTTATTCTATGCTTATTTGAATGACAAAATCATATAGGGGCCAATTATGATGTCGGGCGGACTTGCATCTGCCTGACACCGTCTCAGAAACGGGACCGACCGACCTCCAGTTGGCGGTCCCGACCGCCTCATTATGATGCAACCGCACATGGTGTGGTTGCATTCCGACATTTCCCTATGGGAGCATGTGTTATGGCCGTAAAACAGTCGTAGTACATGCTCGCATAGGGAAATGTGAGGTGGCGTTAATTCCTGCACCCCGTGGCAGGCACCACAAGGTGGCGGCCAAGGGGTGCAGGGATTAACGGGGAGCACCATAGGTGCCCCTCGGCCACCAACTGGAGGCCACAAAGGAAAGGGGGCCCTGTTAGGGGCCCCCAAACACGCATTTCGACAGGGTCTCCTTGAGCCTGTCGGAAGCCAGCCAGAATGACCGGCCGGTTTCAATTTCGACCGGCTGAATCAAAATCAGCCTGTCGGAATTGAAACCTATGATGTCGGTCGTAAGGCCTCCGACCTGAGGTCAGAGGCCTTACGACCATCATCGTACTAGGCCCCTAAGTGTATTGATTCTGACAAAGCCACAAGGAGGCTCTCGCCCATCTTCTAAATATATTTATGGACCATGTGGGTGGTCTTGTGGCAGAATTTGTAAGGACTCCTGAGTCTGCCTGTCCTGAAGAGGACTGGTAGCTGAGCTGCTTATAAGTGGATATTAAACACATGAGCAAATGCTTGGCACATGTGCCAGAACTACCACATGCAGAGCATCTGCAATTACAGCACAATGTAGGTTGGCATGATTTCCATCAGACATCATGTTCGAAAATGCATAAAATATGTTCATTATATGCTACTACTTTGTAACAGGGAAGCTTTCATGAGGGAAGTTTTCATGGTGGGCAAATGACTGTCTGTGATATGGCTTTTGATCTGCAGATCATAGGTTTAAACCTCTCAAGGCCAACTCAGCTTTGCATTATTTTGAGGTTGATAAAATGAGTACAATTAAATTGGGTAATATTAACACCAGTTGTGTGGTGTTAAGTGGTATATAAAAAAAACTACCATTAATACCAAAACAGCATACATTGAGCATTGCTAAACTCCTATATTTTTCATTGTGGTATTTTTGAGTGAGGTGAGCTAAGAAGTGAGAGATGCAGTGGTGGCATATTAGTGTGCGGGTGCATAACAAATGTATATGTGCATGTGTCTGAATACCCATGCAGTGATGTGATGGGAGGTGTTAATATATAGAAGAAGAAGAGCACCTAGGAACTTAAAATTACCTCTGAAGTGAATTTGCGTTTGAATGTGGGGAGGTGCTGATTCGGAGGATTAGGTTAGTTCTGAATAAAATATTGTACTTATGGCAGTTTAGTACCAAACACATTGAAACACCTCTTTATAGAATGTAGTGCTTATGATAGTTTGGTTCAAAATTGAAATGGGAAGCTTTGTGTGTGTTTTCTAATGAGGCTTGTTGCTTCTTAACAATGAAAATATTTTACTGAATAGATAATTTCCCTTAATCATATATGACTTTGATGTGATTTCGTAAAATATACGCCTGGCGATGTTGAGTATTGTTAGGTGGTTTTGAAGGAGATTCCTATGCAGTTATGGCAGTTGCTTATCTAGTGTGGAGCTGCAGCAGTTGGAGAAAGGAAAACATTGTAAGTACTTTTCAAATTAAGGTGATGTTGCAGAAAGGTATGTGTTACTAGGTCTTTCTTCAGCCAGGGCTCCTGCAGGATCCACTCCTCTATGACCAATTGGGCATTCTGGGGGTAAAGATCCTTTACGCCTTTTTGTTTCTGTGGAGCAGGCAAAAAGAAAGTCAGCTAACTGGCCCTTGCAGAGCAGCTCCAGTTCCTGGATACCAGGCAGAAGACAGGAGTCAGGAGTCAGGAGTCAGACGTCATCCTTTTTTCAGAATGGCCATCTTCTTCAGAAGTGTTCTTTCCAGGTGCAGAAATGTTCAGAGGAGATGATGCAAAGAAGTTAGTATACCATATGCACAAGCTTGTGACTGGAACATTTCTCTACCAAATACTTCTTATTGTATCACTATATGTCCACCTCTATTTGCAGAACTTACTTTTTGCCTTACATTAAAATTCCCAGAAATCCTCAATTAAAGATGGCAGTAAGCTTCTTCAAGCAGTAGTGTCTCTGGCTCGCTCCAAAACCACTCACCTAGTTAGGTGAGTTCTTCTTCCCTCTGGGAGTGTTGTATTCCTCTTAGGGTGTCCGTATATAGGTTTTCCTGTATCATTTCCTTATATAGGCATATTTCTCCATGCCCTTATATAGGCATAAAATCCCAGTCCTTATTTAGGCATTAAACCGTGCACTCCAAATACAGGCATGGTCTCCGACATCGGTCCACCCTAACGTCACAACGAGTTCTTGAAGAACAGACCCTTAGGCTTCGGGAGTTTCCCTAGCACAGGACTATTGATTTCTTCAAGGACTCATCTATTATGCATGAACCGTTATACCTTAGGGGTTCATTCATGACGTCTTCCGCTGTCCGATCCACGTCAATGCTAACATTCTGAGGTACCTCTCAGGTATAAATATACCTTCCCTAGCCCTTGTAAACTAGAGGAGACCTCGACTTCAGAGGAGCCCGTTTCCCGGCTGGACGCACTGAGAAGACGCTGTCATCCCTGCACGCAGAGAGTCCAGCTTCCAGTGATCTGACTTCCCTCGCGGGGTGTTGGAGTTCGAATCTGGCAAGAGATTCCCACCTCTCTCATTCTCAAGGTATGGAGCTGACTAGAACCTAGAGGGACTCTTGGCATACCAGGCATACTAGACTTAACATACTCTCAGTATACCATAGTAAGGAATACTTCACCTACTTCATACCTCTCCCTACACCTAGGTTAGGTTAGGTACATTGGGGTAGAACTAGCTTAGAAACGCATCGTATGAGTACTCGCATTTTTAGTCTATGTTATTTATGTAAATGAATATCTACTAAAGATCATGCTAGCGCAGTATTATTTATTTCTACTGCTTACGCTGTACATTATTTATCTTGCATACTGTCTTGTGATCGTAACTGCACATTTTACTTACACGAGAAACAAGACTGTTCAATAAACCTTTTATTGAAACGCCCGTCTGTTCTTTCAGTGTAACTTTGAAGAAAACTAAGCATGCACAACTGAGCTGAGTGAAATAGTTATCTATTGTTTCCACGACTCTGGGACACGTTCTGATTCTAAAGGGAAACAAAGTTGTCATGTTTTGCGGCTGCCAGAAACTACTCCCTTCTTCTTTGTCAAGGAGTTTCTAGTGGCCTCTGAGCTAGCTGGCACAAGTAATTAAGTTTAATATACTCGATAGGGACATACTGACCTTAGTCCTATGTCAAACCTATAGGGGATATTATTCCAATGCGCAGAGCCTATTAGGGAAATAGGAGCTACACTACAGGAGGGTTCACCACAATTCATCCTACCTACTTGAATAGTGTCAAGGAGCTCTTGGAACGAATATGGGTAGCCCCGTTTGGCATCACCAAGTCAAAAGCTCCTGTCCCCTCCCAGATTTCTAATCCATGCTAAGTGACAGGTTGTTAACAACACCCATGCCTTGCTGGGTACAGTACCAAGCCTTTGTTCTATGGAGAGCTAGGACATCAACCCCACCTAGGAATGTGCAGCAAACTCTGGAGGTGAGATGAGTGGCCAACTGATTTCAAGCCAGTTTAGGCTCAGAAAGGACAACATACATTTTTCTAAAGGTACCATTAAAGTTATTAAAAAAAACAGATTTCACCATTAAGTTAGACTTTTAAAATTAAACTGACATTAACTTTTAATTATTTTTCTAGCATTTTCCCAAGTTGAGATGTACAGTAAATATTTCAATCACACCCAGGACTATTTTATGGAAAATTGAGCTGGTATGACTCAGTGGAAACAGCCTTTTGGACATAAAACTAGACCATTTAAATTACACGCAGCTGGACAATTTCTGTGACAATTTATAGGAATGCTAAATAGACCAATTGGGTTAAACTAATTTCATCAATTCCATTTTAGGGCCATATCACACACACTGTGGCACTGAATAGAAGTATCTCAGGGAACAGAGTCCTAATACCAGACAAGGACTTGTGTTAAAAAAGGCAAAAATCAGGCATGACCATGTAAAAAAAGGTAGATTCCGTCGACATTAAGGCATTGGTAACATCCAAGCAACCACTGCACTTGTACACTCACTGAAAGTCTAGTATCTGCTGTTTATAAAATCTGGCTATTTTAGGCCTTGACAGCCATGGATGAAGCAGACATGTTTAAGAATTGTGCTTTTCAGTAACAGAGTTTTTGATATACTTGTAGATTTTATCCTTTAAAGTGATCTTTGAAGTTTACACCCAGAGAAATGGGAACCTCTGTGGACCTGATTTACAAAAGTAAACTTAGACGTTACAGGTCTGTCCTATCTTTTTATGTATAGAGTCGCCCCACTCGTACACTTACTCTTAAATTGCTGTTTTGTGAATGCGGGAAAAGAGTAAACTTCCACAAATAAGTTTACTTTTGTGAATCAGGCTATCTGTTTCAAATATTCCACTTTTATGTAGATACTAGTCAATGTAGAAAGCTAACAACTTTTCATCACTCACATTGAACTGCTACCCTCTCGTGAAATTTAGGTTTTTTGGCTTGGGCTTGAAGATTATTGTCCATTCCATGACACAATATAGTTAATAAGCATTGCTCTCTTTCTCAATTTATCTCAATGTCTGTCATGTGCTCTCACTGGCCTCGAAGACTGTATGCCCATGGTTATAAAATTACAACAATCGTATATTTACTAAAGGGACCCTCTTACGGAAAATCATCACTCAAAGAAAAGAAACATGGCCCCTTGTTCAATACAGCTTTGGCCAATACTAAGGGGTCGATTCCGATCCCGGCCGGAAGCGCACCTAACAGTATTCGTCCGGAAAAAAAAACCAGCCGATTGCGTGTTTCCCGACCGATTCGAACATTCGTCCGGACGAACAAGTATGATGCGTATAACAACCCAGTTTCCGAGCGAGCCGTACTTACCCAATTCAGCTCCTGTTCCCCGCCCGAGCCGGATCCGTAAACGCCGAATCGAGTCGTACGGAAGCAAATACACAGCACCTTCCGGCCGGACGAGTACGATGCGTACTCCGTACACGCCGAACCTGTCGCTACGTCCGGGACGTTTGAGCATCCGGGCGAGCCGTACATAAGCTCCGTTTCGCGCCACAAGACGATCCACTGCTACGAGACGAACAAGCCTGCTACGAGTACGAGTCGAAGACACGAGAAACCCGAACGAAACGATCCAAGCATGAATCCCATTGCGCAGGTCCTACCTATACTCTACATCTATTACCGGGACCGGCACGGACGTGTACGGCGCAGACGGTAAGTCAAACACCAACAATACAAACAAACGACACGTACCCGAAATATGTCACACACACATAGGGATGCACAAATGACGTACACTAGCAACAGCAGAACCATAGGGGTGGGATGGCCATCACCAATGCCATACACACCCATAGGGGGCTGGATGCCTGCCACTACCACCACCCCACTCAGGGGGGGCTGGATGCCTGCCACTACCACCACCCCTACTCAGGGGTGCCTGGATGCCTGTCACTACTACCATCCCCACCCTCAGGGGGCTGGATGCCTACCACTACCACCACCCCTACTCAGGGGGGCCTGGATGCCTGTCACTACTACCATCCCCACCCTTAGGGGGATGGATGCCTACCACTACCACCACCCCTACTCAGGGGGGCCTGGATGCCTACTACTACCACCACCCCTACTCAGGGGGCCTGGATGCCTGTCACTACTACCATCCCCACCCTCAGGGGGCTGGATGCCTGTCACCACTACCATCCCCACCCTCAAGGGGCTGGATGC
>CAWUFW010017939.1:0-242388 GCA_963921515.1 Calotriton arnoldi
GAAGTTATGCTCACGTCCGCCCGGGAGACATTCATTCTCCAGGTGGCGAGTACCCACAGTGAAATACAGGCCCTTTTAAACACTAATCTCCCCCAACATTTTGGGGAGTTAATACATCGTATTTTTAACGCATCTAACACTGAAGGCCTAGTACACTTTTTTAAGGTCGTGGGGTCGGGCTTGGTGTCCTCCTTCCAAACTATTTTTGGTGTCATCCCGGCTTTCATACATTCTATTTTTTCCAGTGTCTTTGGCGGTTTCCCATTGATCCTCGCTTTAGCGGCTGGTGTCTTGCTCTTAATTTGCTTTCTGCGCAATGGCTGCTCCCCGATTGGACCTGCTCGATCCAGAACGCCTCCAACTGCTCCGTGAGCGCCTTTTGGCCGGTTTTGGTGTCTTGCCATTGGCGACACTGAGTGTGTCATATACTCTTTCATTTCGCTTGCGTATTTCACTTGCGTGCAACCTGTGATGACTTGTGTCCGCTGTCCTTTCACCTGGACTCTGGATTATTGCCTCTCCAATTCGTCATTGTCTGTTCCGGATTTTGTTCAGTTGATGGGTCCCTTAGAGGCCCATGAGCAGGACTGTTCCGTCGCTGGCTGTATGGCGCGTGCGGCTGCACTGGGGATTTTGGCGCAATGGGATATCTGGGCGGCTGCCCAGGATCTCCTACAACGAAGCTGTTTCAATTATCACGCAAGCTGTCCCGCATTGCTTCTGGATGCTCCCTTTGCTGAGGAGCATTCCTGCTCTTTTGAACTCATGGATTGGATGGCATCTATGTTTTTTGACGATTCCAATGATGAACTCTTGGAGGGTATGGCTTTTTTCTGCACTTTCACTTTCATGGATTGACCTGCCCTTCGCCGTTTGGGCGCTCCCTGTGCTCCGACGGCTATTTCTCTCCTCTGATGGGCCTCTGTCCTGGCCGCCGGACTGTCCAGGGGAGGGTGTCTTGTGGATTGTTACCTGCCTTGTTATGTTGGCCTAGGCCTGGCTGCCATGCTGCTTTTCTTTGCGCACGTTACACTGAGCCGGGCCTTCCTCGCCCTTTGCTCGTGCCAAGTTCTTTTGCACTGTCTGCATCTTCTGTTGTTCACCTTTTTGGGCTCAGTCTGCACAAACATGTACAAGGTCGCATAACAATGTATTTCGGTTCTTCCTGATATGGCCAGTCTCGCGCACCCAGACATAACATTATGTGCAATTGCCATGAAGAATTTGGTATGCTTTTAATACTGTGGTTTACTAGCGCTTAACACACTTGGAGAAATCCCTTTCAGTGAGAAGAGCTATGATGTCCTGCTGATGTAATTCTGCATTTAGAGACTGAGGTATGGGGTTCGCTAGTCAAAGCCCAGAGGTCTTCTATTATTATAATAAACTATCTTACTGCAAGGGGAGGGTGGTAATGTTATTTATACGTTTATCCACTGAGCTCTGAGATGCTTTCCCCGTTTGTATTCTATGGAATTGTAACCATGCTGCTTATATTAGTCATATGCATTATGCTATTAGTACTGACACGTGTACTGTACATTAGAGCACGTAAGTTGGAATAAACATTTTAACCTATCCAGTGTCTCTTCCTACGCACCTTGTGGACAAGTACGAGTGAGTGACGAAAGAGTGTTCTTGCTTCTGTGAGTCCTGAGATAAAGATACCGTGTTCTGGGTTGTCCAAACATTAGTACTTGGGTGCTAATGGGATGCTAAGCTAGTTGGGTTGGGGTTTTTGGGTGCTACGGTATATGGTGGCAAACCACTGTATTCCGGGGTCCCATTTTCCTGTGCATAGCTCTGTGTATGTGCAGAAACCTTATGACACTCACATTGGTGTGAAGCGTGTGGGATTCCAGCTTGCTATTGTTTTACCAGATAATCTCAATTGAATTGATCAACTGAAAACCACTAAGGGTACCTAAGGTACATATAAATCAAGCTTAGTATACAGTAAGTTCTACTGAACTTAGAGTTGTGTGTTAAGGGATAGCACACCCTTTCTACAACTCAAGAGAGTTTAGTAGGACACACTAGAGTAGGTAGTGCATACACCACACCTCACTAGTAATGTCTTCAAAGCCAGGACCCAGTGAGTCCTTGCCAGAAGCCAGTGGGCTTCTTCCCTCCAAGTATGATAAACTCCCATTCTTGGAATTGAGAGCATTATGCAATACTAGGAAGCTGAAGGCAGGCAAAAGTGCCAGCACCCAACACCTCAGGGAGGTGTTACTGGCTGATGATCTCAGCAGACCCCTAGGGTCTGAAGGGGTAGGCAGAGAGGGTGGGGTAGAAAATGAGGAAGGGGTCAGGGGTGAAGAAACCCAGGCCCCCCCCTCTGAAACTGGCCAGGAAGGTGAAAATGACCTTGACCTGGAGAACCCAATTCCTCCTGTGGAGGAGGAGGATCAGAATGACCTCCCCTTTGTCCCCCCAGGAAGAATTGTGAGTGTGCCCAGAAGGTCTAGATCTCCTTCTCAGGAGTCTAACCACTCTGACACCTCAGTAGGGACCTCTGTCTCCTCTCGTGGAAGGGAATCCTCTCATGAGAGGAGGAAGAGACTGATTCAGTATGAGCAAGCCCAGCTTGAACTCAGAAAACAGCAATTGGCTATAGACAGGGAGTCCCTAGATCTCTATAGAGAGAGAAAAAGTTGGGACTAGAGTCCCATGGTGGCAGCAATTTCCCCAGAGATAGGGAAAGGTCTTATGACCATAGAAACCTGAGCAAGATTGTCCCTCCCTACCAGAGTGGGGATGACATCCACAAATGGATAACTGCACTTGAGAGTGCCTGTAAAGTACAGAGGGTCCCCCAGGAGCAGTGGGCAGCAATCTTGTGGCTCTCCTTTGCAGACAAAGGTAGAGACAAGCTCCTCACTGTAAGAGAAGAGAATGCTGACAATTACAAAGTCTTGAAGAGTGCTCTGATTGATGGGTTTGGCCTAACAACTGAACAATACAGGTTAAAGTTCAGAGATACCCAAAAAGCACAGACTCAAGACTGGGTAGACTATGTGGATTGTTCTGCTAAGGCTCTGGAAGGTTGGTTGATGGGCAGTAAGGTGTGTGACTTCACAGGATTGTACAATCTTATCATGAGGGAGCAGATTCTTAATAACTGTCAAAATCAGCTGTTGCATCAGTACCTGGTGGACTCTGATCTGACCTCTCCCCAAGAATTGGGAAAGAAGGCAGACAAATGGGTCAGAACCAGGGTGAGGCAGAAGGTACAGAACCAAGGTGGTGACCCAAAGAAGCAAGATTCTAAGAACTCTGATAAGGGTGGGGAGAAGGGTAAAGACCAGAAGTCTTCACAAGGCCCCCAAAAATCTTCTTCAGGTGGGGATTCACAGTCTAACAAAGGGAAAGGCCAAAAGAAACCATGGTGCAAGGTCTGTAAGCAAAAGACCCACTGGACCAGTGATTGCACCAAGTCCAAAGACTCTACTCCAGCCCCCACCAATGCCCCTAAGGCACCTGTTCCCCCTAGTGCAGTAACAGTTGGTGGTGGGACTACACAAGCCAAGGGTTTAGTAGGGTTGACCCTGGGTAAGGAGATGTGCTCTGACCTAGTCAGAGAACTCACTCAGGCTGTCCTAGTCTGTGATGGAGGCATGGATGTGACCTCCTCTGTGAGTCCCAGTAATCTGGGCAAGTACAGGCAACAGCCCTTAATCAATGGAAAAGAGGCTTTGGCATTTAGGGACACAGGGGAAAGTGTCACCATGGTGACACAAGACCTTGTGAGTCCTGGGCAGATTATACTTGGTGAAATGTACCAAGTGACCAATGCTAGCAATGTCAGAACAGACCATACTCTGGCAGTTGTTAACTTCTCCTGGGGAGGGGTAACTGGCCTTAAGAAGGTTGTGGTAAGTGCAGACCTACCAGTTGAATGCTTGCTTGGCAATGATTTAGAAACTTCAGCTTGGGCAGAAGTGGAGCTCAGGACCCATGCAGAAATGCTGGGCATCCCTGCAGATGTGTTTTCTGTGACCTGGTCACAAGCCAAAATGTCTAACACTGAACAGGCCTTGGATTCTGGAATAATGGACCAAGTGCCCTCCAAGAAGAGGAGTAGTAGGGTAAAGGCAGTGCCTTCCCCCTTGGCTCAGATGGAAGATCAATCTCTTGAGGGGGATGATCTCAGTCCTGAAGAAGGAACTGTCCCAGAGGAGCTTGAACCTGACCAGGTTGAGTTCTTGGGGACAGGGGGCCCTTCCAAGGCAGATCTGAGCCAGGAGCAGCAGAGCTGCCCCTCTCTTGAGCCCCTCAGACAGCAAGCTGCTGCTGAGGCTGCTGGGAAAGCTAGTGGTCCCCATACTGTGTATTGGGATGATGGACTCTTGTACTCAGAGTGTAGAGACCCCAGGCCTGGTGCCACCAGGAGGTTGGTTATACCTCTGAGGTTCAGGGGCTTCCTATTGACCCTAGCTCATGACATTCCCTTAGCAGGTCACCTGGGCCAGAACAAGACTTGGGACAGAATTGTCCCTCACTTTCACTGGCCCCACATGTCTGAAGACACCAAGGAGTTTTGTCGCTCCTGTGTAACCTGCCAGGCCAGTGGCAAGGCAGGTGGCACTACAAAGGCCCCCTTATACCACTACCTGTGGTGGGGTTCCCTTTGAAAGGGTGGGGATTGACATTGTTGGTCCCATGGATCCCCAAACAGCATCTGGGCACAGGTTTATCCTGGTGGTAGTGGATCATGCACCAGGTACCCAGAAGCTATTCCCCTTAGGACCACTACAGCACCTGTGGTGGCAAGGGCCCTCCTGGGAATTTTCTCAAGAGTGGGCTTCCCTAAGGAGGTTGTATCAGACAGGGGTGCTAACTTTATGTCTGGATACTTGAAAGCAATGTGGAAGGAGTGTGGAGTGACTTACAAGTTCACCACACCCTATCACCCACAATGCAATGGTTTAGTTGAGAGATTCAACAAAACCTTGAAGGGCATGATTAAAGGGCTCCCAGAAAAGCTTAGGCGAAGATGGGACATACTCTTGCCCTGCCTTTTATTTGCATACAGGGAGGTGCCTCAAAAGGGGGTTGGCTACAGCCCTTTTGAACTTTTGTTTGGTCACCCTGTCAGGGGTCCATTGTGCTTGGTGAAGGAAGGATGGGAGTTACCTCTCAAGCCCCCAAAGCAAGACATAGTGGACTATGTACTTGGTCTCCGCTCCAGGATGGCTGAGTATATGAAAAAGGCAACTAAAAACCTTGAGGCTAGCCAGGAACTTCAAAAAGCCTGGCATGACCAAAAGGCTGTACTGACTGTTTACCAGCCAGGGCAGAAGGTGTGGGTGTTGGAGCCAGTGGCCCCAGCTGCTCTCCAAGACAAATGGAGTGGACCCCATACAATTGTTGAACAGAAGGGTGAGGTTACCTACTTAGTAGACCTAGGAACACCCAGGAGTCCCCACAGGGTTCTCCATGTCAACAGGTTAAAACCATATGTGGACAGGGCAGACATGGGCTTGCTCATGGCTACTGATGAGGGACAGGAGGAAGAGAGTGACCCACTCCCTGACCTGCTCTCACAGAACCCTGATGATGGGTCAGTGGATGGTGTAGCCTTGGCAGGCAGCCTCACTGCCCAGCAGCAAACTGATTGCAGACAGGTGCTCAATCAGTTCAGACACATATTCTCACTGACACCCAGTCAGACCACCTGGTGCACTCATGAAGTGGACACTGGGGACAGTGTGCCTATTAAAACTAAGATTTATAGGCAACCTGACCATGTCAGGGACTGTATCAGGACAGAAGTCCAGAAGATGTTGGATTTGGGAGTTATTGAACCCTCAGATAGCGCTTGGGCTAGTCCAGTGGTCCTTGTGCCAAAACCTCACACCAATGATGGGAAAAGAGAGATGAGGTTTTGTGTGGACTACAGGGGTCTCAATGCAGTCACTAGGATTGATGCCCATCCAATACCTAGGGCAGATGAGCTAATAGACACTTTGGCCTCAACCAAGTATCTAAGCACATTTGACCTGACAGCTGGCTACTGGCAGATCAGACAAGCTGATGATGCAAAGCCAAAAACAGCATTCTCAACCCCTAGTGGGCATTATCAATTTGTGGTGATGCCCTTTGGTCTGAAGAATGCACCTGCCACTTTTCAGAGGTTGGTGAATACAGTCCTTACAGGTCTGGAAGCCTATAGTGCAGCATATCTAGATGATATTGCTGTCTTTAGCACCACCTGGGAGGACCACCTGGTCCACCTCAGAAATGTTTTACAGGCCCTGCAGAAAGCAGGCCTGACTATCAAGGCCACAAAGTGCCAGATAGGGCAGAGTCAGGTTGTGTACCTGGGCCACCTTGTGGGTGGAGGCCAGGTTCAACCCTTGCAGAGCAAGATCCAGACCATCATGGACTGGACTGCTCCAACTACCCAGACTCAGGTGAGAGCCTTTTTAGGCCTGACTGGGTACTATAGGAGACTTGTCAAGGGGTATGGATCAATAGTGACACCCCTGAATGACTTAACTTCAAAGAAAATGCCCAAAAAGGTTCAGTGGACAGTCAGCTGTCAAAAGGCATTTGATGACCTAAAGCAGGCCATGTGCACTGCTCCCATTCTACAGAGTCCTGATTACTCCAAGAAGTTCATTGTCCAAACAGTTGCATCTGAATTGGGGGTAGGGGCTGTACTGTCACAATTGAATGATGAAGGTCAGGATCAGCCGGTAGCTTTTATTAGCAGAAGGCTGACCCCTAGAGACAAACGTTGGTCAGCCATTGAGAGGGAGGCCTTTGCTGTGGTCTGGGCTCTGAAGAAGTTGAGGCCATACTTGTTTTGTACTCACTTCCTTGTTCAAACAGACCATAAGCCCCTCTTATGGCTAAAACAAATGAAGGGTGAAAACCCCAAACTGCTTAGATGGTCCATTTCCCTACAGGGGATGGACTTCACAGTGGAACATAGACCTGGGAGTAACCATGCCAATGCAGATGGACTCTCTAGGTACTTCCACTTAGAACATGAAGACTTAACTGGGCAAGGTTAGTTTAATGTCCCTACGTTTGGGGGGTTGTGTAGGAGAGTAGGATCTGCTTCACATGGGTACCCCCACTTTTTGCTGATGCTTCACTGTTTTTCGACTTTAGTCTGGCTGGGGCCCTGCTAATCAGAACCCCAGCCTAGCTGCTTCCTCTCTAAAATGGTTTCCATGTGCCCTAGGCACATCTCTGATTGGAATCTGGAGTGCCCTTGTAAGTCCCTAGTATATGGTATACTATGTACCCAGGGCATAGGTACCTCAGAGGCCTACCAGGGGCTGCAGCATGTATTGTGCCACCCCTGGAAGGCCATCCAAAATGACACCACAGGTCTGCTACTGCAGCCTGGGTAAGGTGGTGCATGCACTCCTTACTGTGATATAGGCTACCTATATCACTACATACATACACACATATAAACCTATAAGTCACTCCTATGGAAGACCTTATCAATACTGAAGGCAGAGTGCTTGGTTCCTATGTGAGAGGGTGCCCCTGCATGAGCAGAGCCCCTCTGCAGCGTTCGGAGACCCTTCTATGATGCTGTTTGTAGTGCAGCCTGACCATATACTCTTAAGCGCATTATAACCTCGCGGTAAATGCTAACTTTGGGATGGCTGCACGGAAACATGTTGTGTTTGGTGTCAAACATCTTGGAATACTACCCCCCGCCAGTTCTGGCGGCGGGGGTAGCATTCCACCCTTCTAGAGGGAGAGACATGTACACACCGGTATACCCGGTACTGACTTTCCAGAGCCCTGGCATCACAAAATGGATGCCGCTGCCACAGACACGAGTCTGGCCTCCTGCTGCTGACCGAAACTCCGGCAGGGGAGGCCTGGACAATAGGTTTCCTGTCCCAGGGAGGTGTAACCACCTCCCCAGACAGGATAGTGTGTAATGGGGCTGGGCGGGAGCACTCTCTGGTGCTTTGAAGTCCTGCACTGGGGGCACATTTGGTGTCCCTGTGCATACCCCAGTTCAAACCGGCTCAGGGGCTTCCAGCCCCTGCTCTGGTGCGAAACTTGACAAAGGGAAAGGGGTGTAACCACCCCTCTGCCCTGACCCTCCCATAGGTGGGTCCCCAGAGTATGTCCAACCCCCTATCTTAGTATAAGTATGGGACCCCAGTCCATAGGACTTTAGATTTACCTGGACGAAACTCTGACACAGAATCCTGGACCTTCGACGCTCTACTTTAAGATTAGAGGACTGAAGAATCTCCCTTGGGGTCAAGGAGTGACTCTCCTGCTTGGCAGGCACCAAAGAAGCAATTGTCCGGTCTGCATCGCTGAAGCTCCCGCCGGACGCCGAAGTCTTTGCATCACCAGAGGTGGATTTCCAGACTTCCCCGAGGCTGCCCTGAGTCCCCAGCAAAGCTGAGGCCCGTAGCTGTCGTGGGTAACGTGGAACCGTGACCCCTGGACACCGAGCACATTTGCAAGTGCATCCTCTTCCTGGGCTCCCACGAAGTTGTGCTTTGGGCTCCGAGTAGCCCCGCCTCCAGCACCGACTGCACCGAAGATCACTGGCCTCCACTCCACGAGTGTCCCGTGAGCCAACTCCAAGTGCGTCCACTCGAGGCTCCTTCGCGGTCGCTAGTCCGTTGGCTAGTAGGCCCTCCCAAAGGCCAATCTTCTTCTGCTTGGGCTTCCCTGGTTGCTCCATGCGTGCCCTGACTTACCCTCGCTGGGTGAGTCCCTCAGACCTTGCTGGTCTGCACCACCGTCCTTCTTCTATTTCCACGAAACTTGACGTTGCCAAGGCTTGTTGGATCCAATCCGGTCGCCGACACCTCAGCAATCGACAGACGTTGTGGGACAGCTCGAATCCAGCTCCTGGTCGTCATCGACTCCTCCTGGACCTCGTGGCTGAAGAGTCCAGACGACCGTCAACCTACCTGAAGCACTCGACATCGGTGGGCATCTGCTCATCGCCTTCCTGGTCACTGGCTAGTGACCCAGACTCTGTCCCCTCTGCTTTCAGGTTCTTCAGATCTTCGATCCACCTTTGGATCCACCCGAACACTTTCAACTAGGCCGCCAGCAGCACTTTGCAGCAGATCGCCATTGAAAACGACGACGAAACCCGACCCCGAAAGACACCTATGCACCCGGCTTCCCTGGGTGAGGTAACACGAGTACTCCGGTGCTCCCGTGGGTATAGACTCTAGAACGACCCAGTTCTAAAAGGGTTTGCTCCAAGTCCTCCTCTAAGTGTCCCTTTTCTTTAAAATTCCAACCGCGACTTTCCCCATAGAAGTCAACAGCGATTCGCGGCGGTGTTCTCACACTGCACGCGTCCCCCGTGGGTCCCCTGTGTCACTACCTTGGGTGGTTCCTTGTGGTCCAAGCATTTCTACAGGCTCTAAGCCTTGTGTCTAGCTCAGTCGTGGTTCTTATACCACTTTATTGGTATATGGTTTGGTACGCCCCTAGGGCTCAAACGTGTATTTGTGCTATTACTGTTGATAACTAACTTATAACTTATGTACTTCGAACTCTAGCCTCATAAAGAGACTAGAGGGGTGTGTTTAGCAATAAATACATATATTTTGAATATATACCTGGTGTGGTCCTCTTTCATTTGGTCACTCAAGAGATTATAGACTGGTAAAACAAGCTGCTTTACATTCCTTCAAGACTTAGCCTGAAGGCTGCTCTCCATAGCTACCACTAGGATAGCTTTCAATAAAGGTTGTCTTTAACCTATCTCCAATAAGGGGTTGTTTGGACTGGTGCAAGGTGCCCACTATAAATAGTGGACAGCATATACCAGGCCAACGTCTCACAGGAGTGGTGGTGGTTTGGTCTTTGGACTTGTTACAATCAGAAGTCCAGTGCCCTTTCTGTTTACAGAATTTGCACCAGGGCTTCTTTTGGCCTTTTCCCTTGTTGGATTGTGACTCCCCACCAGATGCAGATTTTTGGGGCCCTTGTGAAGACTTCTGGTCTTTTGACTGATCCCCACCTTTCTCAGAGCCCTTAGAATCCTGCTTCTTGGTGTCACCCCCTTGGTTCTGGTTTTTCTGCCTCACCCTGGTTCTGACCCACTTGTCTGCCTTCTTTCCCAATTCTTGGGGAGAGGTCAGATCTGAGTCCACCAGGTATTGATGCAAGAACTGGTTCTGGCAATTATTAAGGATCTGTTCTCTCATCATTAGATTATACAATCCCTTGAAATCAGTGACCCTACTGCCAACCAGCCAACCCTCCAGAGCCTTGGTTGCACAATCTACAAAGTCAGTCCAGTCCTGAGTCTGTGCCTTCTGGGTGTCTCTGAACTTCAACCTGTACTGCTCAGTGGTTAAGCCAAACCCATCTATCAGTGCACTCTTCAGGACTTCATAGTCATCAGCATCCTCTTCTCTAACATTGAGGAGATTGTCTCTACCTTTATCTGAAAAGGAGAGCCACAAGATTGCTGCCCACTGCTTTTGGTGGACCTGTTGTACTCTACAGGCCCTTTCCATAGCAGTTATCCACTTATTGATATCATCCCCACTCTGGTAGGGAGGAACAACCTTGCTCAGGTTCCTATGGTCTGGAATATATTCTCTGCCTCTAGGGACACTGTTGCTGCCACCAGGGGGTTCTAACCCCTCTTTTCTAGAAGCTCTCTGGAGCTCCAGGGCTTCCTTATCTAATGCCAACTGCTTGGTTTTGAGGGCAAGTCTTGCTTCTTCATACTGCAGCAGTTTGTACATTCTGTCAGAGGAGGTCTCTCTTCTGGGGAAGTAGGAGTTCCTCTGGTAGACAGATTCTCTGCCAGAGTGATAGGAGTGGTCAGAGTCCCTAGAAATGGACCTAGGCCTCTCCTCCACTATGTCAGTTCTCTTAGGGAGAATTCCTCTGTCCTTTTCAGGCCCCTGGGGACCTGGCCCTTTAACCACATCATCTGACCCAGACACTGTAATTGACCCACTCACTGATTCAGACCCATTAGCTCCTAGAGCTAATCTAAGTTCATCTGCTGTTAGCAGATCTATCAGGTGTAGTGTGGAGGGACTCTGTCCTAACTTCAGGTGCCTTGCAGCACACATGGCTTTCAAGTCCATGAAAGTCATGTCCTCATACTGAGGCTGATTGGATTCACTGGGTCCACCCTTTACAGACATTCTAGTGTTGTGCAGTGTTGTACTACCTACACTAGTTTGTGGCCTACTGATACTAGCTTGAGCTGTAGAAAGGGTGTGCTATCCCTTGGCACTCAGCTCTAAGTTCTGTAGAACTTATTGATACTAAGCTTGACTTTATATGTACCTTGAGTACCTATAGTGGTTTTCAGTTAGTAATTAAATAGAGATTTTCTGGTAAAACAATAGCAAGCTGGAATCCCACACGCTGCCACCAATGTGAGAAGTTGGCCTGGTATATGCTGTTCACTAGTTAAAGTGGACACCTTGCACCAGTACAATTCGACTCTTATGGTAGGTAGGTTTAAGACAACCTTTACAGAAAGCTATCCTAGTGGTAGCTGTGGAGAGCAGCCTTCAGGCTAAGTCTTGGAGGAATGTAAAGCAGCTTGTTTTACCACAGAATCTCTTGAATCACCAAATGAAAAGACACCACACAGGTATATATATCAAATATATATGTATTTATTACTAAACAACTCTCTACTAATCTCTTGTGAGATTAGAAGTCAGGAACATATGCACAAATCAACGTTTCACAACAAATTGAGCACAAATATGGCTGGGGCCCTAGGGGCGTACCAGACCATATACTAAAAAAGAGACTTAAGAACAACGACTTGCAAAGGGACAAGGCCCAGGGCCTTCAGAAGTGCTGGGGCCTCACGAAACCACCCAAGGCAGGTAAGTAAAGGACCCACGGGGGACGCGTGCAGTGAGGGAACACAGGCGCGGATCGCCGTAGACTTCAATGGGGCAAGTCGCGGTTGGAAATTAAGAGTTTAAGGGCACTTCGGGAGTAGCTACAAGCAAGTCACTTACAGGGTAAGTAGTTCTAGGGCCAACACCCACAGGAGCACCGTAGTGCTGGAGTTACCTCACCCAGGGAAGCCGGGTGCATAGGTGTCCTTTGGTGTCAGGTCGCGGCATCGTTTTCAATGGAAGCCAATGAAGACTTGCTGCTTGTGAAGCCAGAAGAAGTGTCCGGTGGAATCCAAGCCTGGATTCGGAAGGAGGAAGACCTGAAAGCAGAGGGGACAGTGTTCAAAGTCACTTGGCAGTGACCCGGGGCAAGGAAGATGAATGCCCACCGTCGTCGACAGATTCAGGCCGTTCACGGGTGTCTTGACTCTTCGGCCACGAGGTCCAGGAGGCATCGAGGACAACCAGGAGCTGGATTCAGCGTGTACTACAAAGTTTGCAGCTGACTGCGGTATTGGCGACCCGATTGGAGCCAACAAGCTTTGGTAGCAGCAAGTCTTGTGGAAAGAACAAAAAGTCAATGGTGCAGACCAGCAAGATCTGGGGGACTCACCCAGCGAGGGTAAGTCAGGGCAGTCCTGGAGCAACCAGGGGAGCTCTTTGGATTTGTAGAAAAGTCTTCAGGGGACCCACAAGCTGGCTGGCAAGGGATCGCAAAGATGCCTCAGGAGGATTCCTTCAACAGGGGCCCTCGGTCACTCGGGACAGGGTAGGCCTCTGATCGTGGGAGGGATCTCTGCTAGAGGCTAAGACCACACGTGGTCCAAAGCACAGGTTCGTAGAACGTCGTGAAGGGGTTGCACTCAAAAATAGTGCACGGTACCCAGGGACTGCGGTTTCTCATCACTCGTGGGGTCCACTTGCCTCAGCTTCGCTGGGGACTCATGATGGCCTTGGAGAAGTCAGGATATCCTCTTCCTGGGCTGCAGGGACTTCGGGCTCCGGCGGGAGCGGCATAGTTTGCGACCGTCATTGCAGTTTTTGGTGCCTGCCAAGCAGGGGAGTCACTCCTTGACTCCAAGGGAGATTCTTCAGTCTTCCAGAGGTAGTGGAATGTCGAAGGTCCAGGATTCTTCTTTAGAGCATCGTCCAGGGATATCTAGTTTGCAAGGTCAAGGGTTCCCTATCTTATACTAAAAGGAAGGGAAGGACTAGCTCTATGACCCCACCTATGGGAGGGTCAGGAGAGTAGGTGGCTACACCCACTTCCCTTTGTCCAGTTTCACGCCAGAGCAGGGGCTGGTAGCCCCTGAGCCGGTTTGAACTGGTGTATGCACAGAGGAGGCTTCTGCTCCCCCAGTGCAGGACTTCAAAGCACTCTAGGAGTGCACCCACCCAGCCCCAATACACTAAACCCTGTCTGGGAGGTGGTCACACCTCCCTGTGACAGGATACCTATTGTTGGGCCTCCTCCACTGCGAATTTCGGTCATCAGCAGGAGGGCAGCCCAGTGTCTGTGACTGGTGGCATCCATTTTGTGATGCCAGGGCTCTTCAGGATTCTACCGCGTTTCCACAGTAGGTACATGTCTATCCCTCTAGAAGGGTGGGATCATACTCCCACACCAGGTACTGGTGTGGGGGTATGATTCCAAGGTGTTTGACACCAAACATGACATGTTTTGATGCAGCCATTCCAAAGTTAGCATTAACCGCGAGGTTATAATGCACTTAAGAGTATATGGTTTGACTGCATTCACAAACAGCCCCAGAGAATGGACTCTGAGAGCTGCAGAGGGGCCTGGCTCAGGCAGAGGCACCCTCTCACATAGAAACTAAGCACCCTGCCCTCAGGATTGATAGGGCCTGCCTTAGGGGTGACTGATAGGTTTAAATGTGTGTGCAGGGGAGATATAGGGAACCTATATCTCAGTGAGGGGTGCTAGCACCTCCTCACCCAGGCTGCAGTAGCAGGCCTGTGGTGTCAGATTTAGTCTGCTTCCCAGGGGTGGCATAATACATGCTTCAGCCCCTGGTAGGCCTGTGAAGTACCTATGCCCTTGGTACCTAAGGTACCATATACTAGGGTCTCATAAGGTACCACAGTATCCAATCACTAGTGCACCTAGAGTGCACTCCAAGTCGTTTAGAGAGAACAGAGAGGCTGGGGCCCTGATTGGCAGGGTCCCAGCCAGACTATAGCCAGAAACCAGTGTAAACATCAGAAAAAAAGTGGTGGCAACATAAGAGGCAGATCCTACTCTCCTACACAACCCCCCAAACGCAGGGACACTAAACTAACCTTGACCAGTTGAGTCTTCGTGCTCTAAGTGGAAATACCTTGAGAGTCCATCTGCATTGGCATGTTGGGTCCCAGGCCTATGTTCCACTGTATAGTCCATCCCCTGTAGGGAAATGGACCACCTTAAATGTTTTGGGTTTTCACCTTTCATCTGTTTCAGCCATAGGAGGGGCTTGTGGTCAGTCTGAACTATGAAGTGAGTGCCAAACAAGTATGGCCTCAGCTTCTTCAGGGCCCACGCCACAGCAAAGGCCTCCCTCTCTATAGCTGACCAACGTTTCTCTCTAGGGGTCAGCCTCCTGCTAATAAAAGCTACTGGCTGGTCTTGACCTTCATCATTCAGTTGAGACAGTACAGCTCCCACACCCAGCTCAGAAGCATCTATTTGGACAATGAACTTTTTGGTGTAGTCTGGACTCTGTAAGATGGGGGCAGTGCACATGGCCTGCGTTAGGTCTTCAAATGCCTTCTGACAGCTAGCTGTCCACTGAACCTTTTTTGGCATTTTCTTTGAGGTCAGATCATTCAAGGGGGTCACTATAGATCCATATCCCTTCACAAACCTCCTATAGTACCCAGTCAGATCTAAGAAGGCTCTCACCTGTGTCTGGGTGGTTGGAGCAACCCATTCCATTATGGTTTGGATTTTGCTCTGTAAAGGCTGAACCTGGCCTCCACCCACAAGGTGGCCCAGGTACATAACCTGGCTCTGCCCTATCTGGCACTTAGTGGCCTTGATAGTGAGGCCTGCTTTCTGCAGAGCCTCCAAAACATTTCTGAGGTGGACCAGGTGATCCTGCCAGGAGGAACTAAAGACAGCAATATCATCTAGATAAGCTGAGCAATAAGTTTCCATCCCTGCCAGAACTTTGTTCACCAACCTCTGAAAAGTGGCAGGTGCATTTTTCAATCCAAAGGGCATCACCACAAAGTGGTAGTGCCCACCAGGGGTCGAAAATGCTGTTTTGGCTTTTGCACCATCAGCTAACCTGTTCTGCCAGTAGCCAGCTGTTAGGTCAAATGTACTCAGATATTTGGCTGAGGCCAAAGTATCAATCAGCTCATCTGCCCTTGGTATGGGATAGGCATCAGTCCTGGTGACTGCATTGAGGCCTCTGTAGTCTACACAAAACCTCATTTCTTTCTTACCACCCTGGGTATGAGGCTTGGGTACTAGGACTACTGGGCTAGCCCAAGGGCTATCTGAAGGCTCAATCACACCTAACTCCAACATTTTCTGGACTTCAGTCCTGATACAGTCCCTGACATGCTCAGGTTGCCTGTAGATTTTACTCTTGACAGGCAGACTGTCCCCAGTGTCCACCTCATGGGTGCACCAGGTAGTCTGACTAGGGGTCAGGCTAAACATATGTCTGTACTGCTGCAGAACTTGTCTGCACTCAGTTTGCTGATGGTCAGTGAGGCTGCTTGCCAAAGCAACACCATCGACTGACCCATCATCAGGGTTCTGTGAGAGCAGGTCAGGGAGAGGGTCACTCTCCTCCTCCTGTTCCTCATCAGTGCCATGAGCAAGCCCATGTCAGCCCTGTCAACATATGGTTTCAATCTGTTGACATGGAGCACCCTCAGGGGGCTCCTGGGAGTTCCAAGATTCACCAGATAGGTGACTTCTCCCTTTTGCTCAACTATTGTATGGGAGCCACTTCATTTGTCTTGGAAGGCTGCTGGGGCCACAGGCTCCAACACCCACACTTTCTGTCCTGGCTGGTACACAGTCAGCACAGCCTTTTGGTCATGCCAAGCTTTTTGTAATTCTTGGCTGGCCTCCAGGTTTTTGGTTGCCTTCTTCATGTATTCGGCCATCCTGGAGCGGAGACCAAGTACATAGTCCATCACATCCTGTTTGGGGGTTTGAGAGGTAACTCCCAGCCCTCTTTTACCAAACATAATGGACCTCTTACAGGATGCCCAAACAGAAGCTCAAATGGGCTGTAACCAACCCCCTTCTGTGGAACCTCTCTGTATGCAAACAACAGGCAGGGAAGAAGAAGGTCCCATTTCCGCCTAAGCTTCTCTGGGAGTCCTTTAATCATTCCCTTAAGGGTTTTGTTGAAACGCTCAACCAACCCATTGCATTGTGGGTGATAGGGGTGGTGAACTTATAAGTTACACCACACTCCTTCCACATTGCTTTCAAATATCCTGACATGAAGTTTGTACCTCTGTCAGAGATGACCTCCTTTGGGAAACCCACTCTGGAGAAAACTCCAATGAGGGCTCTTGCCACCACAGGGGCTGTGGTGGTCCTCAGAGGAATTGCCTCTGGGTACCTGGTGGCATGATCCACTACCACCAGGATAAATCTGTGCCCAGATGCAGTTTGAGGGTCAAGGGGACCAACAATGTCAATCCCTACCCTTTCAAAGGGTACCCCCACCACAGGTAGTGGTATCAGGGGGCCTTTGTGGTGCCACCTGCCTTGCCACTGGCTTGGCATGTGACACAGGAGCGACAAAACTCCTTTGTGTCCTCTGACATATGTGGCCAATGAAAATGTGGAACTAGCCTGTCCCAGGTCTTGTTTTGGCCCAAGTGACCTGCTAAAGGGATATCATGTGCTAGGGTCAAGAGGAACCCCCTAAACTTCTGAGGTATTACCAACCTCCTGGTGGCTCCAGGGGCTGGATCTTTACCCTCAGAATATAGGAGTCCCTCATCCCAATAAACTTTATGGGACCCACTAGCACTCCCAGCAGCCTCAGCAGCAGCCTGCTGTCTGAGGGGTTCAAGAGAGGGGCAGCACTGTTGCTCCTTACTCAGATCTTCCCTAGAAGGGCCCCCTGCCCCCAAGATCTCAACCTGATCAGGCTCAAGTCCCTCTGGGGCAGTTCCTTCTTCAGGATATGCTCCTCCTCCCTCAAGAGGGGAATCAGTGATCTGAGACAGAGGGGAAGGCACTGCCTTACCCCTACTGCTCCTCTTCTTGGGAAGCATCTGGTCCATGGTTTCAGGATCCAGAGCTGGTTCAGTGTCATGCATTTTGGCCTGTGACCTGGTCACAGCAAATACCTCTGCAGGGATGCCCAACATCTCAGCATGAGTCCATAACTCTACTTCAGACCAGGCTGAAGTTTCTAGATCATTGCCCAATAGACATTCTACAGGGAGGTCTGCACTGACTACAACCTTCTTGAGGCCAGTTACCCCTCCCCAGGAGAAATTCACAACTGCCAGACTATGGTTGGTCCTGACATTGCTTGCATTGGTCACCTGGTACATTTCGCCCAGGATGATCTGTCCAGGGTCCACAAGATCCTCTGCCACCATGGTGACACTAGCACCTGTGTCCCTAAATGCCAAAGCCTGTTTGCCATTTATTACAGGCTGCTGTTTGTATTTGCCCAGATTAATGGGGCTCACCAGGAAGGACATGTCAATGTCTCCATCACAAATCAGCATTGCCTGAGTGGGTACTCTGACTAGGCCAGAGTCCACTTCAGAACCCAGGGTCAACCCTACTACACCCTTATTCTGAGTACCACCTCCACCAGTAGCTGAACTAGGGGGAACAGTTGCCTTAGGGGCAGGAGTGGTGGTGGTTTGGTCTTTGGACTTGTTACAATCAGAAGTCCAGTGCACTTTCTGTTTACAGAATTTGCACCAGGGCTTCTTTTGGCCTTTTCCCTTGTTGGATTGTGACTCCCCACCAGATGCAGATTTTTGGAGCCCTTGTGAAGACTTCTGGTCTTTTGACTGATCCCCACCTTTCTCAGAGCCCTAAGAATCCTGCTTCTTGGTGTCACCCCCTTGGTTCTGGTTTTTCTGCCTCACCCTGGTTCTGACCCACTTGTCTGCCTTCTTTCCCAATTCTTGGGGAGAGGTCAGATCTGAGTCCACCAGGTATTGATGCAAGAACTGGTTCTGGCAATTATTAAGGATCTGTTCTCTCATCATTAGATTATACAATCCCTTGAAATCAGTAACCCTACTGCCAACCAGCCAACCCTCCAGAGCCTTGGTTGCACAATCTACAAAGTCAGTCCAGTCCTGAGTCTGTGCCTTCTGGGTGTCTCTGAACTTCAACTTGTACTGCTCAGTGGTTAAGCCAAACCCATCTATCGGTGCACTCTTCAGGACTTCATAGTCATCAGCATCCTCTTCTCTAACAGTGAGGAGCTTGTCTCTACCTTTATCTGAAAAGGAGAGCCACAAGATTGCTGCCCACTGCTTTTGGGGGACCTGTTGTACTCTACAGGCCCTTTCCATAGCAGTTATCCACTTATGGATATCATCCCCACTCTGGTAGGGAGGAACAACCTTGCTCAGGTTCCTATGGTCTGGAATATATTCTCTGCCTCTAGGGACACTGTTGCTGCCACCAGGGGGTTCTAACCCCTCTTTTCTAGAAGCTCTCTGGAGCTCCAGGGCTTCCTTATCTAATGCCAACTGCTTGGTTTTGATGGCAAGTCATGCTTCCTCATACTACATCAGTTTGTACATTCTGTCAGAGGAGGTCTCTCTTCTGGGGAAGTAGGAGTTCCTCTGGTAGACAGATTCTCTGCCAGAGTGATAGGAGTGGTCAGAGTCCCTAGAATGGGACCTAGGCCTCTCCTCCACTAAGTCAGTTCTCTTAGGGAAAATTCCTATGTCCTTTTCAGGCCCCTGGGGATCTGGCCCTTTAACCACAGAGTCTTGGTCATCCTGATGTTCATCATCTGACCCAGACACTGTAATTGACCCACTCACTGATTCAGACCCATTAGCTCCTAGAGCTAATCTAAGATCATCTGCTGTTAGCAGATCTATCAGGTGTAGTGTGGAGGGACTCTGTCCTAACTTCAGGTGCTTAATGCAAAAACAACAGTTGATGGACAGAATGCAGAACAATGTCATACATTCACCCCAGTACAGAGATCTGGGCCTAAATCCATCGTTTTTTTGCTCACCATGCCATTCCAGTTTGAACCTAGCCATATGCAAATCAGTCTTGACCCTGTGCCCCATGGGAACAGTCCAGCCCGAACTGCCAAGCCAGGTCCTCCCTGGACTGGAAACAAGCATCCTAGGACCGGTTTCGGGCTTTCAGCCCTCATCAGCCAGGATAGCTTGACTCCAGTGGCATGGAGAGCACGGGACTCACGTCAGAGCATACCCATCCCACTCGGGGTGACAAATGCAAAAACAACAGTTGATGGACAGAATGCAGAACAATGTCATACATTCACCCCAGTACAGAGATCTGGGCCTAAATCCATCGTTTTTTGCTCACCATGCCATTCCAGTTTGAACCTAGCCATATGCAAATCAGTCTTGACCCTGTGCCCCATGGGAACAGTCCAGCCCGAACTGCCAAGCCAGGTCCTCCCTGGACTGGAAACAAGCATCCTAGGACCGGTTTCGGGCTTTCAGCCCTCATCAGCCAGGATAGCTTGACTCCAGTGGCATGGAGAGCACGGGACTCACGTCTGAGCATACCCGTCCCACTCGGGGTGACAAATGCAAAAACAACAGTTGATGGACAGAATACAGAACAATGTCATACATTCACCCCAGTACAGAGATCTGGGCCTAAATCCATCGTTTTTTGCTCACCATGCCATTCCAGTTTGAACCTAGCCATATGCAAATCAGTCTTGACCCTGTGCCCCATGGGAACAGTCCAGCCCGAACTGCCAAGCCAGGTCCTCCCTGGACTGGAAACAAGCATCCTAGGACCGGTTTCGGGCTTCCAGCCCTCATCAGCCAGGATAGCTTGACTCCAGTGGCATGGAGAGCACGGGACTCACGTCTGAGCATACCCGTCCCACTCGGGGTGACAAATGCAAAAACAACAGTTGATGGACAGAATGCAGAACAATGTCATACATTCACCCCAGTACAGAGATCTGGGCCTAAATCCATCGTTTTTTTGCTCACCATGCCTTTCCAGTTTGAACCTAGCCAAATGCAAATCAGTCTTGACCCTGTGCCCCATGGGAACAGTCCAGCCCGAACTGCCAAGCCAGGTCCTCCCTGGACTGGAAACAAGCATCCTAGGACCGGTTTCGGGCTTACAGCCTTCATCAGCCAGGATAGCTTGACTCCAGTGGCATGGAGAGCACGGGACTCACGTCTGAGCATACCCGTCCCACTCGGGGTGACAAATGCAAAAACAACAGTTGATGGACAGAATGCAGAACAATGTCATACATTCACCCCAGTACAGAGATCTGGGCCTAAATCCATCGTTTTTTTGCTCACCATGCCATTCCAGTTTGAACCTAGCCATATGCAAATCAGTCTTGACCCTGTGCCCCATGGGAACAGTCCAGCCCGAACTGCCAAGCCAGGTCCTCCCTGGACTGGAAACAAGCATCCTAGGACCGGTTTGCAGCACACATGGCTTTCAAGTCCAAGAAAGTCATGTCCTCATACTGAGGCTGATTGGATCCACTGGGTCCACCCTTTACAGACATTCTAGTGTTGTGCAGTGTTGTACTACCAACACTAGTTTGTGGCCTACTGATACTAGCTTGAGCTGAAGAAAGGGTGTGCTATCCCTTGGCACACAGCTCTAAGTTCAGTAGAACTTATTGATACTAAGCTTGACTTTATATGTACCTTGAGTACCTATAGTGGTTTTCAGTTAGTAATTCAAATAGAGATTTTCTGGTAAAACAATAGCAAGCTGGAATCCCACACGCTGCCACCAATGTGAGAAGTTGGCCTGGTATATGCTGTTCACTAGTTAAAGTGGACACCTTGCACCAGTACAATTCGACTCTTATGGTAGGTAGGTAGGTTTAAGACAACCTTTACAGAAAGCTATCCTAGTGGTAGCTGTGGAGAGCAGCCTTCAGGCTAAGTCTTGGAGGAATGTAAAGCAGCTTGTTTTACCACACAATCTCTTGAATCACCAAATGAAAAGACACCACACAGGTATATATATCAAATATATATGTATTTATTACTAAACAACTCTCTACTAATCTCTTGTGAGATTAGAAGTCAGGAACATATGCACAAATCAACGTTTCACAACAAATTGAGCACAAATATGGCTGGGGCCCTAGGGGCGTACCAGACCATATACTAAAAAAGAGACTTAAGAACAACGACTTGCAAAGGGACAAGGCCCAGGGCCTTCAGAAGTGCTGGGGCCTCACGAAACCACCCAAGGCAGGTAAGTAAAGGACCCACGGGGGACGCGTGCAGTGAGGGAACACAGGCGCGGATCGCCGTAGACTTCAATTAGGCAAGTCGCGGTTGGAAATTAAGAGTTTAAGGGCACTTCGGGAGTAGCTACAAGCAAGTCACTTACAGGGTAAGTAGTTCTAGGGCCAACACCCACAGGAGCACTGTAGTTCTGGAGTTACCTCACCCAGGGAAGCCGGGTGCATAGGTGTCCTTTGGTGTCGGGTCGCAGCGTCGTTTTCAATGGGAGCCAATGAAGACTTGCTGCTTGTGAAGCCAGAAGAAGTGTCCGGTGGAATCCAAGCCTGGATTCAGAAGGAGGAAGACCTGAAAGCAGAGGGGACAGTGTTCAAAGTCACTTGGCAGTGACCCGGGCAAGGAAGATGAATGCCCACCGTCGTTGACAGATTCAGGTCGTTCATGGGTGTCTTGACTCTTTGGCCACGAGGTCCAGGAGGTGTTGAGGACAACCAGGAGCTGGATTCAGCATGTCCCACAAAGTCTGCAGCTGACTGCGGTGTCGACGACCCGATTGGAGCCAACAAGCCTTGGTAGCAGCAAGTCTTGTGGAAAGAACAAAAAGTCAATGGTGCAGACCAGCAAGGTCTGGGGGACTCACCCAGCAAAGGTAAGTCAGGGCAGGCCTGGAGGAACCAGAGAAGCCCTTTGGATTTGTAGAAAAGTCTTCAGGGGACCCACAAGCCAGCTGGCAACGGATTGCAAAGACACCTTGGGAGGATTCCTTCAACAGGGGTCCACGGTCACTCGGGACGGGGTAGGCCTCTGATCTTGGGAGAGATCTCTGCTAGAGGCTGGGACCACACATTGTCAAAAGCACAGGTTCATAGAGTGTTGTGAAGTGGTTGCACTTGAAATTTGTGCACTCTACCCAGGGACTGCGGTTCCTCATCACTCGTGGGGTCCACTTGCCTCAGCTTCACTGGAGACTCACGATGGCCTTGGAGAAGTCAGGAAATCCTCTTCCTGGGCTGCAGGGACTTTGGGCTCCGGCGGGAGCGGCGTAGTTTGCGACCGTCATTACAGTTTTTGGTGCCTGCCAAGCAGGGGAGTCACTCCTTGACTCCAAGGGATATTCTTCAGTCTTCCAGAGGTAGTGGAATGTCGAAGGTCCAGGATTCTTCTTTAGAGCGTCGTCCAGGTATATCTAGTTTGCAAGGTCAAGGGTTCCCTATCTTATACTAAAAGGAAGGGAGGGACTAGCTCTATGACCCCACCTATGGGAGGGTCAGGGGAGTAGGTGGCTACACCCACTTCCCTTTGTCCCGTTTCGCACCAGAGCAGGGGCAGGTAGCCCCTGAGCCGGTTTGAACTGGTGTATGCACAGAGGAGCCTTCTGCTCCCCCAGTGCAGGACTTCAAAGCACTCTAGGAGTGTACCCACCCAGCCCCAATACACTAAACCCTGTCTGGGAGGTGGTCACACCTCCCTGTGACAGGATACCTATTGTTGGGCCTCCTCCACTGTGAGTTTCGGTCACCAGCAGGAGGGCAGCCCAGTGTCTGTGACTGGTGGCATCCATTTTGTGATGCCAGGGCTCTTCAGGATTCTACTGCGTTTCCACAGTAGGTACATGTCTATCCCTCTATAAGGGTGGGATCATACTCCCACACCAGGTACTGGTGTGGGGGTATGATTCCAAGGTGTTTGACACCAAACACGTCATGTTTTGATGCAGCCATTCCAAAGTTAGCATTAACCGCGAGGTTATAATGCACTTAAGAGTATATGGTTTGACCGCATTCACAAACAGCCCCAGAGAATGGACTCTGAGAGCTGCAGAGGGGCCCGGCTCAGGCAGAGGCACCCTCTCACATAGAAACTAAGCACCCTGCCCTCAGGATTGATAGGGCCTGCCTTAGGGGTGACTGATAGGTTTAAATGTGTGTGCAGGGGAGATATAGGGAACCTATATCACAGTGAGGGGTGCTAGACCTCCTCACCCAGGCTGCAGTAGCAGTCCTGTGGTGTCAGATTTAGTCTGCTTCCCAGGGGTGGCATAATACATGCTTCAGCCCCTGGTAGGCCTGTGAAGTACCTATGCCCTTGGTGCCTAAGGTACCATATACTAGGGACTCATAAGGTACCACAGTATCCAATCACTAGTGCACCTAGAGTGCACTCCAAGTCGTTTAGAGAGAACAGAGAGGCTGGGGCCCTGATTGGCAGGGTCCCAGCCAGACTATAGCCAGAAACCAGTGTAAACATCAGAAAAAAAGTGGGGGCAACATAAGAGGCAGATCCTACTCTCCTACACTCTTGCTTCTTTCTGCACCTCTGTTGCTTCTTTCTGCACCCCTTTTACCTCTTTCTACACCCCTCTTTGATCTTTCTGCACCTCTCTTGCCTCTTTCTGCACCCCTGTTCCCTCTTTCTGCACCTCTCTTGCCTGTTTCTGTACCTCTTTTGCCTCTTTCTGCACCTCTCTTGCCTCTTTCTGCACCTCTGTTGGTTCTTTCTGCACTTCTTTTGCCTTTTTCTCCACCCCTCTTGCCTCTTTCTGCACCTCTGTTGCTTCTTTCTGCACTTCTCTTGCTTCTTTCTACACCTCTTGTGCTTCTTTTTGCACCCCTCTTGCCTCTTTCTGCACCCCTCTTCTCACATTCTGCTCCTCACTTTCCTCTTTCTGCACCCCTGTTCCCTCTTTCTGCAGTACTCTTGCCTATTTCTGCACCTCTGATGGTTCTTTCTGTATCCCTGTTCCCTCTCTCTGCAGTTCTCTTGCCTCTTTCTGCACCTCTGTTGCTTCTTTCTGCACTTCTCTTGCCTATTTCAGCACTCTTCTTGCCTATTTCTGCAGCTCTATTGGTTCTTTCTGCACTCCTCTTGCTTCTTTCAGCACCTCTCTTGCAAAATTCTGCACCCCTCTTGCCTCTATCTGCACCCCTGTTCCTTCTTTCTGCATCTCTTTGCCTCTTTCTGTACCTTTGTTGATTCTTTCTGCACTTCTCTTACCTCTTTCTGCACACCTCTTGCCTCTTTCTGCACCCCTGGTGGTTCTGTCTGCACTTCTCTTGCTTCTTTCCACACCTCTCTTGCTTTTTTCTGCACCCCTCTTGCCTCTTTCTGCACCCTTCTTCCCTCTTTCTGCACCTCTCTTGCCTCTTTCTGTATCCCTGTTCCCTCTCTCTGCAGTTCTCTTGCCTCTTTCTGCACCTCTGTTGCTTCTTTCTGCACTTCTCTTGCCTCTTTCAGCACTCTTCTTGCCTCTTTCTGCACCTCTATTGGTTCTTTCTGCACTCCTCTTGCTTCTTTTGGCACCTCTCTTGCAAATTTCTGCACGCGTCTTGCCTCTTTCTGTACCCCTCTTCCATCTTTCTGCACCTTTCTTGCCTCTGTCTGCACTCCTGTTCCATCTTTCTGCACCTATTTTGCCTGTTTGTGCAAAGTTTTTGCCTCTTTCTGCAGTTCTCTTGCCTTCTTCTGCACCTCTGTTGCTTCTTTGTGCACTTCTCTTGCCTCTTTCTGGACCCCTCTTGCCTCTTTCTGCTCCCATTTTGCTTCTTTCTGCACTTCTCTTGCTTCTTTCTGTACCTCTATGCTTTTTTCTGTACCCCTTGCCTCTTTCTGCACCCCTTTTCTCTCTTTCTGCACCCCTCTTCCCTCTTTCTGCACCTCTCTTGCGTGTTTCTACATTTCTTTTGCCTCTTTCTGCACCACTGTTTTTTTTGTGCTCTTCTCTTGCCTCTTTCTGCACCTCTGTTGCTTCTTTTTGCACCCCTCTTTCTGTACCCCCTTCCCTCTTTCTGCACATCTCTTCCCTCTTTCTGCACCTCTCTTCCCTCTTTCTTCACTTCTCTTCCTCTTTCTGCACCCCTCTTGCCTCTGTCTGCACCTCACCTGCCTCTTTCTGCACCTCTCCTGCCTCTTTCTACACCTGTCTTGCCGGTTTCTGCACTACTCTTCCTTTTTTCTGCAACTTTCTTGTTTCTTTCTGCAACTCTGTTGCTTCTTTCAGCACTTCTCTTGCCTCTTTCTGCACTTCTTTTGACTGTTTCTGCAACTCTGTTGTCTCTTTCATCACTTCTCTTGCTTCTTTCTGTACCTCTGTTGCTTCTTTCTGTACCCCTTTTACCTCTTTCTACACCCGTCTTTGCTCTTTCTGCACCTCTCTTGCCTCTTTCTGCACCCCTGTTCCCTCTTTCTGCACCTCTCTTGCCTGTTTCTGTACCTCTTTTGCCTCTTTCTGCACCTCTCTTGCCTCTTTCTGCACCTTTGTTGGTTCTTTCTGCACTTCTTTTGCCTCTTTCTGCACCCCTCTTGCCTCTTTCTGCAGCTCTGTTGCTTCTTTCTGCACTTCTCTTGCTTCTTTCTATACCTCTCGTGCTTCTTTCTGCACCCCTCTTGCCTCTTTCTGCACCCCTCTTCCCACTCTCTGCACCTCACTTTCCTCTTTCTGCACCCCTCTTCCCTCCTTCTGCAGTACTCTTGCCTCTTTCTGCACCTCTGTTGCTTCTTTCTGCACTTCTCTTGCCTTTTCTGCATATCTCTTGCCTTTGTCTGCACCCGTGTTCCATCTTGCAGCACCTTGTTCGCCTGTTTGTGCAACTTTCTTGCCTCTTTCTGCAGTTCTCTTGCCTCCTTCTGCACCTATGTTGCTTCTTTGTGCACTTCTCTTGCCTCTTTCTGCACCCCTCTTCCTTCTTTCTGCACCCCTCCTTCCACGTTCTGCACCTCTCATGCCTCTTTCTGCACTTCTTTTGCCTCTTTCTACATTTCTGTTGCTTGTTTCTGGTTTTCTCTTGCCTCTCTCTGGCTTCTTTCTGCACCCCACTTGCGTCTTTCTGCCCCCCTCTTCCCTCTTTCTGCACCTCTCTTGCCTCCTTCTACACCTCTCTTGTCTCTTTCTATAGTTTCACTTGCCTCTTGCTTTACCTCTGTTGCCTCTTTCTGCTCTTCTCTTGCCTCTTTCTGCACTTCTCTTGCTTCTTTCTGCGCTACTCTTGCTTTTTCTGCGCTTCTACGGCCTCTTTCTGCACATCTATTTCCTCTTTCTGCACCCCTCTTCCCTCTTTCTGTACCTCTCTTTCCTCCTTCTGCGCCTCTCTTCCCTCTTTCTGCACTTCTCTTGCCTCTTTCAGCACCCCTCTTGCCTCTGTCTGCACCTCTGTTGGTTCTTTTTGCAGTTCCCTTGCTTTTTCTGCACCTGTCTTGCCTCTTTCTGCGCATCTCTTGCCTCTTTCT
This sequence comes from Calotriton arnoldi, assembly GCA_963921515.1. Taxonomy (NCBI): domain Eukaryota; kingdom Metazoa; phylum Chordata; class Amphibia; order Caudata; family Salamandridae; genus Calotriton; species Calotriton arnoldi. The sequence continues at coordinate 26,493 of CAWUFW010017939.1, forward strand.
GAACTTCTCTTGCCTTTTTCTGTGCTTCTCTTCCTTCTTTCTGCACTTCTCTTGCCCCTTTCTCCACCCCTCATCCCTCTTTCAGCACCTCTGTTGCTTCTTTCTGCACCTCTGTCCCTTCTTTCTGCAACCCTTGTGCCTCTTTCTGTACCTCTCTTCCCTCTTTCTGCACCCCTCTTGCCTCTTTCTGCACCTCTGTTCCTTCTTTCTGCACTTCTTTTGTTTCTTTCTGCACCTCTCTTCCTTCTTTTTGCTTCCCTCTTGCCTCTTTCTCCACCACTCTTCCCCCTTTCTGCATCTCTATTGCTTCTTTCTGCACTTCTCGTCTTTCTCCACTCCTCATCCCTCTTTCAGCTCCTCTGTTGCTTCTTTCTGCACTTCTCTTGCTTCTTTCTGCACCTCTGTCCCTTCTTTCTGAAACCCTTGTGCCTCTTTCTGCACCCCTCTTCCCTCTTTCTGCACCCCTCTTGCCTCTTTCTGCACCTCTGTTCCTTCTTTCTGCACTTCTTTTGTTTCTTTCTGCACCTCTCTTGCTTCTTTCTCCACCCTATTGCCTCTTTATCCACCCCTCTTACCCCTTTCTGCATCTCTGTTGCTTGTTTCTGCACTTCTCTTGTCTCTTTCTCTATCCCTGTTCCCTCTTTCTGCACCTCTGTTGCTTCTTTCTGCACTTCTCTTGCCTCTTTCTCCACCCTCCTTCCCTCTTTCTGCACCCCTGTTGCTTCTTTCTGCACTTCTCTTGCTTTTTTCTGTACCCCTCGAGCCTCTTTCTGCACCGCACTTCCCTCTTTCTGTACCTCTCTTGCCTGTTTATGCACGTCTCTTGCCTCTTTCTGTACCACTGTTGTTTTTTCTGTACTTCTCTTGCCTCTTTCTGCATCTCTGTTGCTTCTTTCTGTACCCCTCTTGCCTCTTTCTGTACCAATTCCCTATTTCTGCACCTCTTCCCTCTTTCTGCACTTCTCTTCCCTCTTTCTGCACTTCTCTTCTCTCTTTCTGCACCCCTCTTGCCTCTGTCTGTACCCCACTTGCCTCTTTTTGCACCTCTCATGCCTCTTTCTGCACCTGTATTGCCTCTTTCTGTACTTTTCTTCCTTTTTTGCACTTTCTTGTTTCTTTCTGGAACTCTCTTGTCTCTTTCATCACTTCTCTTGCTTCTTTCTGCACCTCTGTTGCTTCTTTCAGCACTTCTCTTGCCTCTTTCTGCACTGCTTTTGCCTGTTTCTACAACTCTCCTATCTCTTTAATCACTTCTCTTGCTTCTTTCTGCACCTCTGTTACTTCTTTCTGTACCCCTCTTGCCTCTTTCTGCACCCCTCTTCCCTCTTTCTGCACCTCTCTTGCCTCTTTCTGCACCCCTGTTCTCTCTGTCTGCATCTCTCTTGCCTCTTTCTGTACCTCTCTTGCCTCTTTCTGTACCTCTCTTGCCTCTTTCTATATATCTGTTGGTTCTTTCTGCACTTTTCTTGCCTCTTTCTCCACCCCTCCTGCCTCTTTCTGCACCTCTGTTGTTTGTTTCTGTACTTCTCTTGCCTCTTTCTCTACTCCTATTGCCTCTTTCTGCACCTCTGTTTGTTCTTTCTGCACTACTCTTGCTTCTTTCGGCACCTTTCTTGCAAATTTCTGCACGCGTCTTGCCTCTTTCTGCACCCCTCTTCCCTATTTCCGCACCTCTCTTGCCTCTGTCTGCACCCCTGTTCCATCTTTCTGCACCTTGTTTGCCTTTTTGTGCAATTTTCTTGCCTCTTTCTTCAGTTCTCTTGCCTCCTTCTGCACCTCTGTTGCTTCTTTGTGCACTTCTCTTGCCTCTTTCTGAATCCCTCTTGCCTCTTTCTGCATCCATTTTGCTTCTTTCTGCACCTCTGTTGCTTCTTTCAGCACTTCTCTTGCGTCTTTCTGCACTTCTTGTGAGAAGTTGGCCTGGTATATGCTGTCCACTATTTATAGTGGGCACCTTGCACCAGTCCAAACAACCCCTTATTGGAGGTAGGTTAAAGACAACCTTTATTGAAAGCTATCCTAGTGGTAGCTATGGAGAGCAGCCTTCAGGCTAAGTCTTGAAGGAATGTAAAGCAGCTTGTTTTACCAGTCTATAATCTCTTGAATGACCAAATGAAAGAGGACCACACCAGGTATATATTCAAAATATATGTATTTATTGCTAAACACACCCCTCTAGTCTCTTTATGAGGCTAGAGTTCGAAGTACATAAGTTATAAGTTAGTTATCAACAGTAATAGCACAAATACACGTTTGAGCCCTAGGGGCGTACCAAACCATATACCAATAAAGTGGTATAAGAACCACGACTGAGCTAGACACAAGGCCTAGAGCCTGTAGAAGTGCTTGGACCACAAGGAACCACCCAAGGTAGTGACACAGGGGACCCACGGGGGACGCGTGCAGTGTGAGAACACAGCCGCGAATCGCCGTTGACTTCTATGGGGAAAGTCGCGGTTGGAATTTTAAAGAAAAGGGACACTTAGAGGAGGACTTGGAGCAAACCCTTTTAGAACTGGGTCGTTCTAGAGTCTATACCCATGGGAGCACTGGAGTACTCGAGTTACCTCATCCAGGGAAGCCGGGTGCATAGGTGTCTTTCGGGGTCGGGTTTCGTCGTCGTTTTCAATGGCGATCTGCTGCAAAGTGCTGCTGGCGGCCAAGTCGAAAGTGTTCGGGTGGATCCAAAGGTGGATCGAAGATCTGAAGAACCTGAAAGCAGAGGGGACAGAGTGTGGGTCACTAGCCAGTGACCAGGAAGGTGATGAGCGGATGCCCACCGATGTCGGGTGCTTCAGGTAGGTTGACGGTCGTCTTGACTCTTCAGCCACGAGGTCCAGGAGGCGTCAACGACAACCAGGAGCTGGATTCGAGCTGCCCACAACGTCTGTCGATTGCTGAGGTGTCGGCGACCGGATTGGACCCAACAAGCCTTGGCAACGGCAAGTCTCGTGGAAATAGAAGAAGGACGGTGGTGCAGACCAGCAAGGTCTGAGGGACTCACCCAGCGAGGGTAAGTCAGGGCACGTCTGGAGCAACTAGAGAAGCCCAAGCAGAAGAAGATTGGCCTTCAGGAGGGCCTACTAGCCAACAGACTAGCGACCGTGAAGGAGCCTCGAGTGGACACACTTAGAGCTGGCTCACAGGACACTCGTGGAGTGGAGGCCAGTGATCTTCGGTGCAGTCGGTGCTGGAAGCGGGGGCTACTTGGAGCCCAAAGCACAACTTCGTGGGAGACCAAGAAGAGGATGCACTTGCAAATGTGCTCGGTGTCCAGGGGTCACAGTTCCACGTTACCCACGACAGCTACGGGCCTCAGCTTTGCTGGGGACTCAGGGCAGCCTCGGGGAAGTCTGGAAATCCATGTCTGGTGATGCAAAGACTTTGGCGTCCAGTGGGAGCTTCAGCGATGCAGACCGGACAATTGCTTCTTTGGTGCCTGCCAAGCAGGGGAGTCACTCCTTGACCCCAAGGGAGATTCTTCAGTCCTCTAATCTTAAAGTAGAGCGTCGAAGGTCCAGGATTCTGTGTCAGAGTTTCGTCCAGGTAAATCTAAAGTCCTAAGGACTGGGGTCCCATACTTATACCAAGTTAGGGGTTGGACATACTCTGGGGACCCACCTATGGGAGGGTCAGGGCAGAGGGGTGGTTACACCCCTTTCCCTTTGTCCAGTTTCCCACCAGAGCAGGGGCTGGAAGCCCCTGAGCCGGTTTGAACTGGGGTATGCACAGGGACACCAAATGTGCCCCCAGTGCAGGACTTCAAAGCACCAGAGAGTGCTCCCGCCCAGCCCCAATACACACTATCCTGTCTGGGGAGGTGGTTACACCTCCCTGGGACAGGAAACCTATTGTCCAGGCCTCCCCTGCCAGAGTTTCGGTCAGCAGCAGGAGGCCAGACTCGTGTCTGTGGCAGCGGCATCCATTTTGTGATGCCAGGGCTCTGGAAATAAGTTACCGGGTAGGCCGGTGGGTACATGTCTCTCCCTCTAGAAGGGTGGAATGCTACCACCGCCACCAGAACTGGTGGGGGGGTAGTATTCCAAGATGTTTGACACCAAACTCGACATGTTTTGGTGCAGCCAGTCCAAAGTTAGCATTCTACCGCGAGGATATAATGCACTTAAGAGTATATGGTCAGGCTGCACTGCAAACAGCATCAGAGGAGGTACTCCGAATGCTGCATAGGGGCTCTGCTCATGCAGGGGCACCCTCTCACATAAAAACCAAGCACTCTGCCTTCAGGATTGTCAAGGCCTGCCATAGGAGTGACTTATAGGTTTATAGGTGTGTGCAATGGTAGTGATATAGGTAGCCTATACCACTGTAAGGGGTGCATGCACCACCTTACTCAGGCTGCAGTAGCAGGCCTGTGGTGTCATTTTGGCTGGCCTTCCAGGGGTGGCATAATACATGCTTCAGCCCCTGGCAGGCCTCTGAGGTACCTATGCCCTGGGTACATAGTATACCATATACTAGGGACTTATAAGGGCACTCCAGATTCCAATCAGAGATGTGCCTAAGGCACATGGAAACCATTTTAGAGAGGAAGCAGCTAGGCTGGGGTCCTGATTAGCAGGGCCCCAGCCAGACTAAAGTCGAAAAACAGTGAAGCATCAGCAAAAAGTGGGGGTACCCATGTGAAGCAGATCCTACTCTCCTACACAACCCCCCAAACGTAGGGACATTAAACTAACCTTGCCCAGTTAAGTCTTCATGTTCTAAGTGGAAGTACCTAGAGAGTCCATCTGCATTGGCATGGTTACTCCCAGGTCTATGTTCCACTGTGAAGTCCATCCCCTGTAGGAAATGGACCACCTAAGCAGTTTGGGGTTTTCACCCTTCATTTGTTTTAGCCATAAGAGGGGCTTATGGTCTGTTTGAACAAGGAAGTGAGTACCAAACAAGTATGGCCTCAGCTTCTTCAGAGCCCAGACCACAGCAAAGGCCTCCCTCTCAATGGCTGACCAACGTTTCTCTCTAGGGGTCAGCCTTCTGCTAATAAAAGCTACTGGCTGATCTTGACCTTCATCATTCAATTGTGACAGTACAGCCCCTACCCCCAATTCAGATGCATCTATTTGGACAATGAACTTCTTGGAGTAATCAGGACTCTGTAGAATGGGAGCAATGCACATGGCCTGCTTTAGGTCATCAAATGCCTTTTGACAGCTAACTGTCCACTGAACCTTTTTGGGCATTTTCTTGGAAGTTAAGTCATTCAGGGGTGTCACTATTGATCCATACCCCTTGACAAATCTCCTTTAGTACCCAGTCAGGCCTAAAAGGCTCTCACCTGAGTCTGGGTAGTGGGAGCAGTCCAGTCCATGATGGTCTGGATCTTGCTCTGCAAGGGTTGAACCTGGCCTCCACCCACAAGGTGGCCCAGGTACACAACCTGACTCTGCCCTATCTGGCACTTGGTGGCCTTGATAGTCAGGCCTGCTTTCTGCAGGGCCTGTAAAACATTTCTGAGGTGGACCAGGTGATCCTCCCAGGTGGAGCTAAAGACAGCAATATCATCTAGATATGCTGCACTATAGGCTTCCAGACCTGTAAGGACTGTATTCACCAACCTCTGAAAAGTGGCAGGTGCATTCTTCAGACCAAAGGGCATCACCACAAATTGATAATGCCCACTAGGGGTTGAGAATGCTGTTTTTGGCTTTGCATCATCAGCTAGTCTGATCTGCCAGTAGCCAGCTGTCAGGTCAAATGTGCTTAGATACTTGGCTGAGGCCAAAGTGTCTATTAGCTCATCTGCCCTAGGTATTGGATGGGCATCAGTCCTAGTGACTGCATTGAGACCCCTGTAGTCCACACAAAACCTCATCTCTCTTTTCCCACCATTGGTGTGAGGTTTTGGCACAAGGAGCACTGGACTAGCCCAAGGGCTATCTGAGGGTTCAATAACTCCCAAATCCAACATCTTCTGGACTTCTGTCCTGATACAGTCCCTGACATGGTCAGGTTGCCTATAAATCTTATTGTTAATAGGCAGACTGTCCCCAGTGTCCACTTCATGAGTGCACCAGGTGGTCTGACTGGGTGTCAGTGAGAATATGTGTCTGAACTAATTGAGCACCTGTCTGCAATCAGTTTGCTGCTGGGCAGTGAGGCTGCCTGCCAAGGCTACACCATCCACTGACCCATCATCAGGGTTCTCTGAGAGCAGGTCAGGGAGTGGGTCACTCTCTTCCTCCTGTCCCTCATCAGTAGCCATGAGCAAGCCCATGTCTGCCCTGTCCACATATGGTTTTAATCTGTTGACATGGAGAACCCTGAGGGGACTCCTGGGTGTTCCCAGGTCTACTAAGTAGGTAACCTCACCCTTCTGTTCAACAATGGTATGGGGTCCACTCCATTTGTCTTGGAGAGCTGCTGGGGCCACTGGCTCCAACACCCACACCTTCTGTCCTGGCTGGTAAACAGTCAGTACAGCCTTTGGTCATGCCAGGCTTTTTGAAGTTCCTGGCTAGCCTCAAGGTTTTTAGTTGCCTTTTTCATGTACTCAGCCATCCTGGAGCGGAGACCAAGTACATAGTCCACTATGTCTTGCTTTGGGGGCTTGAGAGGTAACTCCCATCCTTCCTTCACCAAGCACAATGGGCCCCTGACAGGGTGACCAAACAAAAGTTCAAAAGGGCTGTAGCCAACCCCTTTTGAGGCACCTCCCTGTATGCAAATAAAAGGCAGGGCAAGAGTATGTCCCATCTTCGCCTAAGCTTTTCTGGGAGCCCTTTAATCATGCCCTTCAAGGTTTTGTTGAATCTCTCAACTAAACCATTGCATTGTGGGTGATAGGGTGTGGTGAACTGGTAAGTCACTCCACACTCCTTCCACATTGCTTTCAAGTATCCAGACATAAAGTTAGCACCCCTGTCTGATACAACCTCCTTAGGGAAGCCCACTCTTGAGAAAATTCCCAGGAGGGCTCTTGCCACCACAGGTGCTGTAGTGGTCCTAAGGGGAATAGCCTCTGGGTACCTGGTGGTATGATCCACTACCACCAGGATAAACCTGTGCCCAGATGCTGTCTGGGGATCCATGGGACCAACAATGTCAATCCCCACCCTTTCAAAGGGAACCCCCACCACAGGTAGTGGTATCAGGGGGGCCTTTGTAGTGCCACCTGCCTTGCCACTGGCCTGGCAGGTTACACAGGAGCGACAAAACTCCTTGGTGTCTTCAGACATGTGGGGCCAGTGAAAGTGACGGACAATTCTGTCCCAAGTCTTGTTCTGGCCCAGGTGACCTGCTAAGGGAATGTCATGGGCTAGGGTCAATAGGAAGCCCCTGAACTTCCATTGTATAACCAACCTCCTGGTGGCACCAGGCTTGGGGTCTTTACACTCTGAGTACAAGAGTCCATCATCCCAATACACTGTATGGGGACCACTAGCTTTCCCAGCAGCCTCAGCAGCAGCTTGCTGTCTGAGGGGTTCAAGAGAGGGGCAGCTCTGCTGCTCCTGGCTCAGATCTGCCCTGGAAGGGCCCCTGTCCCCAAGAACTCAACCTGGTCAGGTTCAAGCTCCTCTGAGACAGTTCCTTCCTCAGGACTGAGATCATCCCCCTCGAGAGACTGATCTTCCTTCTGAGCCAAGGGGAAGGCACTGCCTTTACCCTACTACTCCTCTTCTTGGAGGGTACTTGGTCCATTATTCCAGAATCCAAGGCCTGTTCAGTGTTAGACATTTTGGCTTGTGACCTGGTCACAGCAAACACATCTGCAGGGATGCCCAGCATTTCTGCATGGGTCCTGAGCTCCACTTCTGCCCAAGCTGAAGTTTCTAAATCATTGCCAAGCAAGCATTCAACTGGTAGGTCTGCACTTACCACAACCTTCTTAAGGCCAGTTACCCCTCCCCAGGAGAAGTTAACAACTGCCAGAGTATGGTCTGTTCTGACATTGCTAGCATTGGTCACTTGGTACATTTCACCAAGTATAATCTGCCCAGGATTCACAAGGTCTTGTGTCACCATGGTGACACTTGCCCCTGTGTCCCTAAATGCCAAAGCCTCTTTTCCATTGATTAAGGGCTGTTGCCTGTACTTGCCCAGATTACTGGGACTCACAGAGGAGGTCACATTCATGCCTCCATCACAGACTAGGACAGCCTGAGTGAGTTCTCTGACTAGGTCAGAGCTCATCTCCTTACCCAGGGTCAACCCTACTAAACCCTTGGCTTGTGTAGTCCCACCACCAACTGTAACTGCACTAGGGGGAGCAGGTGCCTTAGGGGCATTTGTGGGGGCTGGAGTAGAGTCTTTGGACTTGGTGCAATCACTGGTCCAGTGGGTCTTTTGCTTACAGACCTTGCACCATGGTTTCTTTTGGCCTTTCCCTTTGTTAGACTGTGAATCCCCACCTGAAGAAGATTTTTGGGGGCCTTGTGAAGACTTCTGGTCTTTACCCTTCTCCCCACCCTTATCAGAGTTCTTAGAATCTTGCTTCTTTGGGTCACCACCTTGGTTCTGTACCTTCTGCCTCACCCTGGTTCTGACCCATTTGTCTGCCTTCTTTCCCAATTATTGGGGAGAGGTCAGATCAGAGTCCACCAGGCGCTGATGCAACAGCTGATTTTGACAATTATTAAGAATCTGCTCCCTCATGATAAGATTGTACAATCCTGTGAAGTCACATACCTTACTGCCCAATAACCAACCTTCCAGAGCCTTGGCAGAACAATCAACAAAGTCCACCCAGTCTTGAGTCTGTGCTTTTTGGGTATCTCTGAACTTTAACCTGTATTGTTCAGTGGTTAGGCCAAACCCATCAATCAGAGCACTCTTCAAGACTGTGTAATTATCAGCATCCTCCTCTCTAACAGTGAGGAGCTTATCTCTACCTTTGTCTGCAAAGGAGAGCCACAAGATTGCTGCCCACTGCTCCTGGGGGACCCTCTGTACTTTACAGGCCCTCTCCAGTGCAGTTACCCATTTGTGGGTGTCATCCCCACTCTGGTAGGGAGGGACAATCTTGCTCAGGTTTCTATGGTCATAAGACCTTCCCTATCTCTGGGGAAATTGCTGCCACCATGGGACTCTAGTCCCATCTTTTTTCTCTCTTTGTAGAGATCTAGGGACTCCCTGTCTATAGACAACTGCTGTTTTCTGAGCTCAAGCTGGGCTTGCTCATACTGAATCAGTCTCTTTCTCCTGCCATGAGAGGATTCTCTCCTATGAGAAGAGACAGAGGTCCCTATTGAGGTGTTAGAGTGGTTAGACTCCTGAGAAGGAGATCTAGCCCTTCTTGGCACACTCTCAACTCTTCATGGGGGGACAAAGGTGAGGTCATCCTGATCCTCCCCTTCATCCACAGGAATAGCTGGGTTTTCCAGGTCAAGGTCATTGTCACCTTCCTGGCCAGTTTCAGAGGGGGGCTGGGTTTCTTCACCCCTGACCCCTTCCTCATTTTCTGCCCCACTCTCTCTGCCTACCCCTTCAGACCCTAGGGGTCTGCTGAGATCATCAGCCAGTAACACCTCCCTGAGGTGTTGGGTGCTAGCACTTTGCCTGCCTTCAACTTCCTAGTATTGCATAATGCTCTCAATTCCAAGAATGGGAGTTTATCATACTTGGAGGGAAGAAGCCCACTGGCTTCTGTCAAGGACTCACTGGGTCCTGGCTTTGAAGACATTACTAGTGAGGTGTGGTGTATGCACTACCTACTCTAGTGTGGCCTACTAAACTCTCTTGAGTTGTAGAAAGGGTGTGCTATCCCTTAACACACAACTCTAAGTTCAGTAGAACTTACTGTATACTAAGCTTGATTTATATGTACCTAAGGTACCCTTAGTGGTTTTCAGTTGATCAATTCAATTGAGATTATCTGGTAAAACAATAGCAAGCTGGAATCCCACACGCTGCACACCAATGTGAGAAGTTGGCCTGGTATATGCTGTCCACTATTTATAGTGGGCACCTTGCACCAGTCCAAACAACCCCTTATTGGAGATAGGTTAAAGACAACCTTTATTGAAAGCTATCCTAGTGGTAGCTATGGAGAGCAGCCTTCAGGCTAAGTCTTGAAGGAACGTAAAGCAGCTTGTTTTACCAGTCTATAATCTCTTGAGTGACCAAATGAAAGAGGACCACACCAGGTATATAATCAAAATATATGTATTTATTGCTAAACACACCCCTCTAGTCTCTTTATGAGGCTAGAGTTCGAAGTACATAAGTTATAAGTTAGTTATCAACAGTAATAGCACAAATACACGTTTGAGCCCTAGGGGCGTACCAAACCATATACCAATAAAGTGGTATAAGAACCACGACTAAGCTAGACACAAGGCCTAGAGCCTGTAGAAGTGCTTGGACCACAAGGAACCACCCAAGGTAGTGACACAGGGGACCCACGGGGGACGCGTGCAGTGTGAGAACACAGCCGCGAATCGCCGTTGCCTTCTATGGGGAAAGTCGTGGTTGGAATTTTAAAGAAAAGGGACACTTAGAGGAGGACTTGGAGCAAACCCTTTTAGAACTGGGTCATTCTAGAGTCTATACCCACGGGAGCACTGGAGTACTCGAGTTACCTCACCCAGGGAAGCCAGGTGCATAGGTGTCTTTCGTTGTCGGGTTTCGTCGTCGTTTTCAATGGCGATCTGCTGCAAAGTGCTGCTGGCGGCCAAGTCGAAAGTGTTCGGGTGGATCCAAAGGTGGATCGAAGATCTGAAGAACCTGAAAGCAGAGGGGACAGAGTCTGGGTCACTAGCCAGTAACCAGGAAGGCGATGAGCGGATGCCCACCGATGTTGGGTGCTTCTGGTAGGTTGATGGTCATCTTGACTCTTCATCCACGAGGTCCAGGAGGTGTTGACGACAACCAGGAGCTGGATTCGAGCTGCGCCTCGACGTTTGTCGATAGCTGACGTGTCAGCGACTGGATTGGACCCAACAAGCCTTGGCAACGGCAAGTCTCATGGAAATAGAAGAAGGACGGTGGTGCAGACCAGCAAGGTCTGAGGGACTCACCCAGCAAAGGTAAGTCAGGGCACGCCTGGAGCAACCAGGAAGCCCAAGCAGAAGAAGATTGGCCTTTGGGAGGGCCTACTAGCCAACGGACTAGCGACCGCAAAGGAGCCTCGAGTGGACACACTTAGAGCTGGCTCACGGGACACTCGTGGAGTGGAGGCCAGAGATCTTCGGTGCAGTCGGTGCTGGAGGTGTTGGCTACTTAGAACCCAAAGCACATCTTCGTGGGATACCAGGAAGAGGATGCACTTGCAAATGTGCTCGGTGTCCAGGGGTCATGGTTCCACGTTACCCACGACAGCTACGGGCCTCAGCTTTGCTGGAGACTCAGGGCAGCCTCGGAGAAGTCTGGAAATCCACCTCTGGTGATGTAAAGACTTCGGCGTCCGGCGGGAGCTTCAGCGATGCAGACCGGACAATTGCTTCTTTGGTGCCTGCCAAGCAGGGGAGTCACTCCTTGACCCCAAGGGAGATTCTTCAGTCCTCTAATCTTAAAGTAGAGCATCGAAGGTCCAGGATTCTGTGTCAGAGTTTCGTCCAGGTAAATCTAAAGTCCTAAGGACTGGGGTCCCATACTTATACCTGAGCCGGTTTGAACTGGGGTATGCACAGGGACACCAAATGTGCCCCCAGTGCAGGACTTCAAAGCACCAGAGAGTGCTCCCGCCCAGTCCCAATACACCTCCCTGGGACAGGAAACCTATTGTCCAGGCCTCCCCTGCAAGAGTTTCGGTCAGCAGCAGGAGGCCAGACTCGTGTCTGTGGCAGCGGCATCCATTTTGTGATGCCAGGGCTCTGGAAATAAGTTACCGGGTAGGCCGGTGGGTACATGTCTCTCCCTCTAGAAGGGTGGAATGCTACCCCCGCCGCCAGAACTGGCGGGGGAGGTAGTATTCCAAGATGTTTGACACCAAAATCGACATGTTTTGGTGCAGCCAGTCCAAAGTTAGCATTCTACCGCGAGGATATAATGCACTTAAGAGTATATGGTCAGGCTGCACTGCAAACAGCATCAGAGGAGGTACTCCGAATGCTGCAGAGGGGCTCTGCTCATGCAGGGGCACCCTCTCACATAAAAACCAAGCACTCTGCCTTCAGGATTGTCAAGGCCTGCCATAGGAGTGACTTATAGGTTTATAGGTGTGTGCAATGGTAGTGATATAGGTAGCCTATACCACTGTAAGGGGTGCATGCACCACCTTACTCAGGCTGCAGTAGCAGGCCTGTGGTGTCATTTTGGCTGGCCTTCCAGGGGTGGCATAATACATGCTTCAGCCCCTGGCAGGCCTCTGAGGTAACTATGCCCTGGGTACATAGTATACCATATACTAGGGACTTATAAGGGCACTCCAGATTCCAATCAGAGATGTGCCTAAGGCACATGGAAACCATTTTAGAGAGGAAGCAGCTAGGCTGGGGTCCTGATTAGCAGGGCCCCAGCCAGACTAAAGTCGAAAAACAGTGAAGCATCAGCAAAAAGTGGGGGTACCCATGTGAAGCAGATCCTACTCTCCTACACTTCTTTTGCCTGTTTCTGCAACTCTCTTATCTCTTTCATCACTTCTCTTGCTTATTTCTGCACCTCTGTTACTTCTTTCTGCACCCTCTTGCCTCTTTCTGCACCCCTCTTCCCTCTTTCTGCACCTCTCTTGCCTCTTTCTGCACCCCTGTTCCATCTGTCTGCACCTCTCTTGCCTGTTTCTGTACCTTTATTGCCTCTTTCTGCACCTCTCTTGCCTCTTTCTGTACTTCTGTTGGTTCCTTCTGCACTTCTCTTGCCTCTTTCTCCACCCCTCCTGCCTTTTTCTGTACCTCTGGTGGTTCTTTCTGCACTTCTCTTGCTTTTTTCTACACCTCTCTTGCTTTTTTCTCCACCCCTCTTACCTCTTTCTGCACCCCTCTTCCCTCTTTCTGCACCTCTCTTGCCTCTTTCTGCATCCCTGTTCCCTCTTTCTGCAGTTCTCTTGCCTCTTTCTGCACCTCTGTTGCTTGTTTCTGTACTTCTCTTGCCTCTTTCTGTACTCCTATTGCCTCTTTCTGCATCTCTGTTTGTTCTTTCTGCACTACTCTTGCTTCTTTCGGCACCTCTCTTGCAAATTTCTGCACGCGTCTTGCCTCTTTCTGCACCCCTCTTCCCTATTTCCGCACCTTTCTTGCCTCTGTCTGCACCCCTATTCCATCTTTCTGCACCTTGTTTGCCTTTTTGTACAATTTTCTTGCCTCTTTCTTCAGTTCTCTTGCCTCCTTCTGCACCTCTGCTGCTTCTTTGTGCATTTCTCTTGCCTCTTTCTGCATCCCTCTTGCCTCTTTCTGCATCCATTTTGCTTCTTTCTGCACTTCTCTTGCTTCTTTCTGTAACTCACTTGCTTCTTTCTGCACCCCCTTGCCTCTTTCTACACCCCTCTTCTCTTTCTGTACCCCTCTTCCCTATTTCTGCACTTCTCGTGCATCTTTCTGCACTTCTTTTGCCTCTTTCTGCACCACTGTTGTTTTTTTCTGTACTTCTCTTGCCTCTTTCTGCACCTCTGTTGCTTCTTTTTGCACCCCTCTTGCCTCTTTCTGTACCCCCTTCCCTTTTTCTGTACGTCTCTTCCCTCTATCTGCACTTCTCTTCCCTCTTTCTGCACCCCTCTTCCTTTTTTCTGCACCTTTCTTGTTTCTTTCTGCAACTCTCTTGTCTGTTTCATCACTTAGCTTGCTTCTTTCTGCACCTTGGTTGCTTATTTCAGCACTTCTCTTTCCTCTTTCTGCTCTACTTTTGCCTGTTTCTCCAACTCTCTTGTCTCTTTCATCACGTCTCTTGCTTCTTTCTGCACCTCTGTTGTTTCTTTCTGCACCCCTCTTGCCTCTTTCTGTACCCTTCTTTCCTCTTTCTGCACCTCTCTTGCCTCTTTCTGTATCCCTGTTCCCTCTGTCTGCACATCTCTTGCCTGTTTCTGTATCTCTCTTCTCTCTTTCTGCACCTCTCTTGAATCTTTCTGCACCTGTGTTGGTTCTTTCTGCACTTCTCTTGCCCCTTTCTGCATCCCTCTTGCCTCTTTCTGCACCCCTCTTCCCTCTTTCTGCTCCTCTCTTGCCTCTTTCTGCATCCCTGTTCCCTCTATTTACAGTTCTCTTGCCTCTTTCTGCACCTCTGTTGCTTCTTTCTCCACTTCTCTTGCCTTTTTTCTGCACTCCTTTTGCCTTTATCTGCACCTCTGTTGGTTCTTTCTGCACTCCTCTTGCTTCTTTCGGTACCTCTCTTGCAAATCTCTGCACGCGTCTTGCCTCTTTCTGCACCCCTCTTCCCTTTTTCTGCCCCTTTCTTGCCTCTGTCTGCACCCCTGTTCCATCTTTCTGCACCCTGTATGCCTGTTTGTGCACTTTATTGCCTCTTTCTGCAGTTCTCTTGCTTCCTTCTGCACCTCTGTTTCTTCTTTCTGCACTTCTCTAGCCTCTTTCTGCACCACTCTTGCCTCTTTCTACACCCATTTTGCTTCTTTCTGCACTTCTCTTGCTTCTTTCTGTACCTCTCTTGCTTCTTTCCGCACCCCCTTGCCTCTTTCTACACCCCTCTTCTCTCTTCCTGCACCCCTCTTCCCTCTTTCTGCACCTCTCTTGCGTCTTTCTGCACTTCTCTTGCCTCTTTCTGCACCACTGTTGTTTTTCTCTGCACTTCTCTTGCCTCTTTCTGCACCTCTGTTGCTTCTTTTTGCAGCCCTCTTGCTTCTTTCTGTACCACCCTTCCTTCTTTCTGCACGTCTCTTCCCTCTTTCCGCACCTCTCCTGCCTCTTACTGCACCTGCATTGCCTCTTTCTGCACTTCTCATCCTTTTTTCTGAACCTTTCTTTTTCTTTCTGCAACTCTCTTGTCTGTTTCATCACTTCTCTTGCTTCTTTCTGCACCTCTATTGCTCCTTTCAGCACTTCTCTTGCCTCTTTCTGCACTTCTTTTGACTGTTTTTGCAACTCTCTTGTCTCTTTTAACGCTTCTCTTGCTTCTTTCTGCACCTCTGTTGCTTCTTTCTGTGCCCCTCTTACCTCTTTCTATACCCCTCTTTGCTCTATCTGCACCTCTCTTGCCTCTTTCAGCACCCCTGTTCCCTCTTTCTGCACCTCTCTTGCCTATTTCTGTACCTCTCTTGCCTCTTTCTTCACCTCTCTTGCCTCTTTCTGCACCTCTGTTGGTTCTTTCTGCACTTATTTTGCCTCTTTCTGTACCTCTGTTGCTTCTTTCTGCACTTCTCCTACTTCTTTCTATACCTCTTTTGCTTCTTTCTGCATTCCTCTTGCCTCTTTCTGCACCTTCTTCCCAATTTCTGCACCTCACTTTCCTCTTTGTGCACCCCTGTTCCCTGTTTCTGCAGTTCTCTTGCCCCTTTCTGCACCTCTGTTGCTTCTTTCTGCACTTCTCTTGCCCTTTCTGCACTCCTCTTGCCTCTGTCTGTGCCTCTGTTGGTTCTTCCTGCACTCCTCTTGCTTATTTCGGCACCTCTCTTGCAAATTTCTGCACCACTCTTGCCTCTTTCTGTATCCCTGTTCCCTATTTCTGCACCTCTCTTGCCTCTGTCTGCACCCGTGTTCCATCTTGCTGTACCTTGGATGCCTGTTTGTGCAACTTTCTTGCCTCTTTCTTCAGTTCTCTTGCTTCTGTCTGCACCTCTGTTGCTTCTTTGTGCACTTCTCCTGCCTCTTTCTGCATCCCTCTTCCCTCTTTCTGCACCTGCCCTTCCACTTTCTGCACCTCTCATGCCTCTTTCTGCACTTATCTTGCCTCTTTCTGCACCCCTCTTGCGTCTTTCTGCCACCCTCTTCCCTCTTTCTGCACCTCTCTTGACTCCTTCTGCACCTCTCTTGTCTCTTTCTATAGTTCTCTTGCCTCTTTCTACACCTCTATTGCCTCTTTCTACACTTCTCTTGCCTCTTTCAGCACCTCTCTTGCTCCTTTCTGCACCCCTCTTGCGTCTTTCTGCCATCCTCTTCCCTCTTTCTGCACCTCTCTTGACTCCTTATGCACCTCTCTTGTCTCTTTATGTAGTTCTCTTGCCTCTTTCTATACCTCTGTTTCCTC
The DNA here is from genome assembly GCA_963921515.1 of Calotriton arnoldi. Lineage (NCBI taxonomy): Eukaryota > Metazoa > Chordata > Amphibia > Caudata > Salamandridae > Calotriton > Calotriton arnoldi. Next base: position 42,519 of record CAWUFW010017939.1, read on the forward strand.
TTTCTGCACTTCTCTTGCCTCTTTCAGCACCCCTCTTGCCTCTGTCTGTACCAATGTTGGTTATTTCTGCAGTTCTCCTGCCTCTTTCTGCACCTCTCTTCCCTTTTTCTACGCATCCCTTGCCTCTTTCTGCTCTTCTCTTGCCTCTTTCTGCATTTCTCTTGCTTGTTTCTGCACCTCTCTTGCTTCTTTCTGCACCCCTCTTGCGTCTTTCTGCACCTCTCTACCCTCTTTCTGCACCTCTCTTGCCTCCTTCTGCACCTCTCTTCCCTCTTTCTACAGTTCTCTTGCCTCTTTCTGAACCTCTGTTGCTTCTTTCTGCACTTCTCTTGCCTCTTTCAGCACCCCTCTTGCCTCTGTCTGCACCTTTGTTGGTTCTTTCTGCAGTTCTCTTGCTTCGTTCTGTACCTGTCTTGCTTTCTGCGCATTTCTTGCCTCTTTCTGCACTTCTCTTGCCTCTTTCTGCAGTTCTCTTGCCTCTTTCTGCACTTCTCTTGCCCCTTTCTGCACTTCTGTTGCCTCTTTCTACATTTCCCTTGCTTCTTTCTGGACTTCTCTTGCCTCTTTCTGCAACCCTTTTGCCTCTTTCTGCACCTCTCTTCCCTTTTTCTACGCATCCCTTGCCTCTTTCTGCTCTTCTCTTGCCTCTTTCTGCATTTCTCTTGCTTCTTTCTGCGCTTCTCTTGCTTCTTTCTGCACTTCTCCAGCCTCTTACTGCACTTCTATTGCCTCTTTCTGCACCTCTGTTGGTTCTTGCTGCACTTCTCTTGCCTCTGTCTGCACCCCTCTTGCTTCTTTCTGCACCCCTGTTGCCTCTTTCTGCACTCATCTTCCCTCTTTCTGCACCTCTCTTGTCTCTTTGTGCACCTCTGTTGTCTTTTTCTGTACCTCTTTGACTCTTTCTGCACTTCTCTTGCCTCTTTCTGCACCTCTGTTGCTTCTTTCTGCACTTCTCTTCCCTCTTCCCTCTTTCTGCATTTCTGTTCCTTCTTTCAACACTTCCCTTGCCTCTTTCTGCACCTGTTACTACTTTCAGCACTTCTATTGCCTCTTTCTGCACCCCTGTTGCCTCTTTCTGCACCTCTCTTGCCTGTTTCTGCACCTCTCGCCTCTTTCTGCACCCCTGTTCCCTCTTTCTGCACCTCTCTTGCCTGTTTCTGCAACTCTCTTGCCTCTTTCTGTAGTTCCCTTTCCTGTTTCTGCACCTTTATTGCCTCTTTCTGCTCATCTCTTGCCTCTTTCTGCACTTCTCTTGTCTTTTTCTACACTTATCTTGCCTCTTTCTGTACTTCTCTTGCCTCTTTCTGCACATTTTTTACTCTTTCTGCATCTCTCTTGTTTTTTTCTACACTTCTCTTGCTTCTTTCTGTAATTCTCTCGCCTGTTTCTATATTGAAATGGGAAGTGCAAGCTGTTAAGTTTAAAGGTCTGCGTGCTCTCGTAACTGAGGTATATGTCTTCTTGTACATGTATTCTCACATATGTTATGGATCTGAAGATGGTAGCTTCTTTTATAGGTGGTCAAATCTTGTTCGTTCTGCTCTGTCATTCGGTTGCACAGGCAGAGATGTGTTATGTATATAGGTGTTATAGAGCCCCTCAAATGTACTATTGAATATGCATGTTCCCTGTATTAGGAGCAGAAAGAAATACATGCACCTTCTTGTGTACAAATTTACAGAGTATGTTGTTTTAAATACGGATATTCAAGTTTTTGTATGTTTATTTTTATGTAACATGTCACCAGGTAAAAGCAGAGACACACACATGCATACCTTCACAAACTTGGTCAGACTTACAACAGTGATATGGTTAGGAATGCTGTTTTAATTTTGGTGGGCCTAACATTCTGAACAGTCGATGAATAGTGAACCTTCAAGAGAAAAGTGAGGTTTAAGACATCTTGGGAGAAGGATTAGTGATTAGACTATTTTGTATGAGTCTGTTGTAAGTTACAGTCAAAGTAGGCCTCTTTCTGCACCTCTGTTGGTTCTTTCTGCACATCTCTTGCTTCTTTCTGTACCTTTCTTCCTCTTTCTGGACTTCTGTTACCTCTTTCTGTACTTCTCTTGCATCTTTCTGCGCCTTTCTTCCTCTTTCTGCACATGTCCTACCTATGTAGGCATATTTAACAAATAGCATTTAAAAAACCTTAGAAATTCACTGGAAAAAACATAGGTTTCAGGGACATTATAGTTAGTAATTAGCATTTAAAAAACCTTAGAAATTCACTAAAAAAACCATAGGTTTCAGAGACGTTAAAGTTAGAAATTAGCATTTAAAAAACCTTGGAAATTCACTGAAAAAACCACAGGTTTCAGGGACGTTATAGTTAGTTGGACATTTCACTCGTACAAAACCAGAAAAATTCAGCCGTTATAGTTAGTTGAGCTAACTATAACTCGCGCCCCCGCAATGCACTGCTGATGACGTCACATATTACATCATTCATGACATGGTCAGTGACATCACTGATGACATCACTGATGACATCTCAAATGACATCACTGATGACATCATCCAGTGACTGTGTGTTTCTGAAAAGTTTAAGTATGTTTTATATATATATATATATATATATATGCCATGGTGTATTGAAGAATGAGTGGGTGTATGAGTGTCTGAATGGATGATTTATTAGGTGCGTAACTGACTGTATAAGTGAGTGATTAAACATGTCTTAGTGAATGCATGGGTTAGTGAATAATCTGTGTGAATGTCTGATCAGTCTTTCAGTTGGTGTGTAAGTGGCTGCATGGGTTGGTGAGTACCTACATGACTGTCTATATGGGTTAATGATTGGTTGTCTGAGTACCTGCATGGGGCCTGAGTCTTTGTGTGGGTGGCTGTGGGGTGTGTGACTCCCTGCATAGATGTGTGAGTTGGTGATTCACTGGGTGTATGGGTTCATGAGTGCATCTGTGAGGGGTTGTATGGGTGGGTGAGTGTGTGTATGGCTGTGTTGGTGAGTGAATGGATGTCTCAGTGGTACATGTGTGAGTAACTACATATGTGAAAGGCAGTATATTTGAGTGTTGGAGTATATAAGTGACTATATGTGAGAGTGAGTGATTGTGAGAGTGGCTGTATGGATGAGTGTGTGCTTGTGTCAGTGATAGTAGAAGAGAGTAAGTTTGTGTTAGTATATGTATGAATAAGTGAGGTGGTGTGTGTATAACTGAATAATGAGTAAATCGCAGTGTGATTGATTCTTTGGGTGACTGACTAGGTGTGTGAGTAACTCTATGGGTGAGTGGCTGTGTGTGAGTATTTGTATAGGTGTATGAGTGCATATATCAGTGGTTGTATTGATGAGTGACTGCATGTATGAGTGACTGTATGGGTGAGTGGATGTATGTGTAGACCTATGAATCAGTCAGTGGGTATGTACTAACTGGTATTGGTGTGTCTTTGGTTTCGAGAATGGTAGTCTGTATTTTAGAGTGGGCATATGAAAGGTTATATTAGGGTGTGAGGAGGTGCATCAGATATTAAGTGGATGATGTCATCAGTGATGTCATTTGAGATGTCATCAGTGATGTCATCAGTGATGTTGATCCAGCGGTGTACTAACAACACATACTCCACTACCATATACTCACCTGGGCCCATATAACTGCTTCCACTAATACCAAGTAGACCGCTGGAGCTTGTAGTTTATAGATTTCATGTTTTCAGGAAGAGTTATTTTTCCGTTCTAACTAAACCTTTCACTGATCAAAAGTTCTTTCCTCTGGTCGATGGACCATTAGTTGGAACAAATTGATGGTGATAATTAACATAACTTATTAAACATTCTTTAATTAAAGTAAATAATCAGAGACTCTGGAAGTTTTAAAAACTTTATCTAAGTTAATTAAATGTGAACCATCTCAAAGTTTCAGTACAAACACCCTCATTCTCAAGAGTGTCAATTCAATCAATAATCAATAAGCAAAAAAATATTTCAGACTCACGCAATAAGTATGCTCAGAAAGGAGAGGACAGAGAGAGAAGAACATCTATCAATACAATGAATTTATATTTACCAAGAATGGTGTGAAGACCAACCCCTGGCCAAAGGGCTGGTAAGGGTCCCCCAGGATAGATCATGAGACAAAGACTTCAGGACAGGAATCAGGACAGGATACTTCACCTCTCTAAATACCGACGACTGTGTCGCACCCATCTCTGACACTCTCTTCCTCCTCATGGTTCTTCCGCGATCTTCTTTCTAACCCAATTAAGTTAAGATGGAGGTCTCTGCATTCAGTTTCTTCATCAGCGTCTCACAGCATCAGCACCACCCACAGCATCGACAGCATCCCGAGCTCTGCTTCTGTGATTGTGTCAAGGACTATCTAACTAACTAAGACTACCTCAATTATACTCTTCAATAATCATGTACCACCCATTAATGTTTCAATTTCATAAAATACTAACTCTGATTGGTCAGGCGAGGGGGGATGATCATCATACCATGCTTACATTTCACTTATTTCATTGAACCATTGTTTTCAAACCCTTCCCCTTAAACTTTATTAAATCGTTTCCTTTCCCATACATCTCCAAACTTTATTAATACAAATTGTTTCAATTTCATGAATAAGGCTCCTTCCTATGAACTCTTCACCCTCATGTTCCCAGGGCACATCTTTCTTGTCCTTGGACGCGTGACAAATCCTTACTCATCCTTCCTTGTTCTCTCTCATGTGCGCATGTGCGGGGTCAAATCAGTCAGCTCAATTCAGACAAGTGTGGAAGGCCCAAATGCGCACTAATAATAAAGTCAAAAGAAGAAATGTTATTTTCAAAAATAAGTGGTGTCACTGTATACCACCAACCTCTACTCTAACCCACTTTAATTATTATTACCCTTTCTGCATTTTCATTAATATAAAACTTATTTTCTATTTAGCCAAGCAGGTGCCATGCATGTGAACTTTCAAGCTGCCATTTTAATGCCTTTTGCGCATGCGCAAGATTTTCCCTCCAAGCGTTAAAACGTCATACTACGTAGATGCAGTAGACGCATGCGCAGTAAAGATCCCTTGTTAGAGTACGTTTTAGTCCTTTGTTCATTTTGTTAAAGTTAGTAAACACATACACAAGCTTCATTGTCCCGCGTGTCTTTCTAAAATGCGAATTATTAATTACAAACACATAGTTAGTAGTTTGTTAATGAGTTAAAACGAGAGGATTGCTTCCGAGCAAGTCTCATTTACGAGTCCTTGCCCCATCAATCCCCTCTCTGATGGCATTTTAAGCCATCACAAAATTACCCATCCCATCCCAGAAACCAACTTTAGCACATCTCAGTTCTCTATTTCTCCTCTCAATTTTCCATCAGTCAACTTGTTTCCTTCTAAATCTTTCATTTTCTTATATATTTTGCCTTTCATTTCTTCCAACTGTATTTCATCATATTTTCTTTTTCGTTTCTTTCCCTTTCCTTCTCTTTCAAAATGTATTTTTCCTTTCCTTTCTTTTCTACAACACTTATATATAATCATTATTATCATCACTACGGTTATTATCATAACTAATGGTATTATTATTTGACCTAGAAAACTTTTCCCAAAATCAGTAAACCATTTCCCTATTGATGTTATACTTTTTGTTAGTCTTCCCCACACACTGTCAACCTTCAGTTGGGTCAAGTCTTTATGCATTCTTATAATGTTTTCAATATATCCTTTAATTTCTCTGCTCTTGTCTGGAATATAAGTGCAGCAATGTTGAATTTTCAACATAGCACAGACTCCACCTTCTTTTGCTAACAATACGTCAAGAGCAAGACGGTTCTGTTAAACCATAGACCTGATTGCAACCATCTCTGTGTTAATCATTAAGAATCCTCCTGCAGTATCTGTAGAAAGACGATCAACTATGGTTGATAACTTACAAATTTTCTGTGAATTAAGAATGACTCCAACTGAGGGTATCAATGCACTAAAAATATCTCCTACGATTTCAGAAAAACTAGCTCTTCTTCTACGTGTTAGTCCATTAGAATTTCCATTGGTTCCACTGATTCTGTCCACATGATACATTTTTTGAAAAACTATTCCAAAGTAACAGCTCCCGTACCATCTTGCAGGTAACCTATAATATGCATTGTTCCCGCAAACATAATAAACTCCTAGAAATACAGGATCAGTTCCCCCTTTTTGACCCCACCCTCCTAAAATTAGGAAGTTGTGTTCACATTCACTGGAACCAATATAATTATTGTTATAATCTGTCTTTCATCTATGGAGGCAGAATTTTCCCCTTTTCACAAAATCCAGGGACATTGCAGCATGAGCCTTGCCATTTGCATAGATTCCCTCTTTCTCAGCCCATGGAGGTACATGGGTTTTCTGTTCAGTCGCTTTCTTTATTAAATCCTGTCTCCTTTCTTCTACTAAATCCAAAAATATTTTTCTTCTTTTCTTAATGTACATGTTAGATTATCTTTATGTGCCTGAACTAAATCTATTGAACTCATTGTTAATAAAAAATCACCCATAAACTGTGCATTTTTACTACTAACTACTGGATTCATATTCTTTCTAATAGGTAATTCAGAAAATACTATATCTATGTCTGAATAAAAATATTGAAGTCTCCCTGTAGCATAAAATAAACTTGATAAAATACTACATGACACACCATATGTTAAAGGTATATGGTGATACGTTACCCCTTCTGATACTGATGAGGGTAACTTCATACACACATAACAATTACTAATCTCCATTGTATTAACATACTGAAATTACAATTTAATAAACACATTTGAAGACGTATTATAGTCTGATTCATTATGATAATTTGCTGCATCTTCTACCCCTATTTCTATTTTAGTTCCTTTTATTCTATCTATCTTATCATTAGTATCTGTATTATTCTTGTCACTTGTTTTCATTAACAAAGGTACTCCTACTTTTAGGAATAACCATACTAATACTACTATTAAAATACTACAAAAACAAAATCTAAAACATTTTCTTTTCAATCCTCGTTTTGGTCTTTCGGTAACTTCAATTTCTGCCATTTTACTCTGAGAAAATGTATTTTCTCTTATCCTTTCTTTGTTAATTTAACTTTCTTTTTGTTCTTAAGGAGGTCTCAATTTGCTTTCATCAATCTGTGCAACATGAACTTCTTCTGTTTCATCACTTAAATCTAGGGATTCTAATTCTTCGAGTATACCATAGGTCCACTCAGGGGCCTTGTACCTTCTATTTAAATTTCTCAATCTTGGACTTCTTCGAGTTATTTTCGCTAAAGTTTGTTTAGATCGTGTTTGACTTGTAACTTCATTAACTTGTTCTGGTCTCTTTTCTGATTTTCTCAAATGATATCTTAATTTCTTTATTCCAATTAGCCAATTGTCTCCCTTTCTGATTCTTTTGATCTGTACTGCACTTTCACCTTCTTTATCTCCTTTTAAAGTTCTTTTAATTTCACTTAATCTAGGCACAATCTGTTCTCGTTCTCTGTTTTCTGTGCTTGAACCTTCTTTTACTTCCACCTGCTCAGGTCTTATCGTACTCTGTTCTTCTTTTTCCTGAGCTTGTTCTTCTAATTCTATCTGACCCTGTTCAGGTCTTACTTCAAACTGTTCTTTTACTGCCTGAACTTGTTCTTCTAACTCTATCTGATCCTGTTCAGGTCTTATTTTAAACTTTTCTTCTTCTGCCTGAACGTGTTCTTCTAATATTCCCTCCTCAGGTTCCTGAAAGTCTTTTTCTATTTCCACCTGAGTGTGTTCTTCTTTCCCTGTCTCTTCCTGACTACTTTCCTGTCTTTTCAGTTCTGTTCTTCTTCTTGTTTCAATAGCATCATCAATTACTTCAATCACTGGTATCCACTCTTCCTGACTTGTACTTGGCTGTTCGCCATATGGTTGTCTTTCAGAATCTATTATTCTAGATTCTTCAATTTCACAGCTTACAACTCCTGACGCTTCAGCCTGTTCAGTCAGTAGTTGCTCTTGTTGTTCTGATGGGCTCGGAACTCTTCTGGTATGACTGGCATGAATCCAATTGGGCAAACCTGCACACTTCACTGCTGTGGTAGTGACTAGTATGACTTGACGCGGTTTATCCCACCTTGGTGCTAGGCATGACTTTCTTGCGTGTTTCTTCACTAGCACCCAATCTCCAGGATTCAAATCATGTGCTTGGTCTGGCTGTCTTTCAATTGCATCTTTTCCAACCTGGTGAGAGACAGAACGCACCATTTCAGCCAATCCTTTGCAATAGTCCAATACCAGATCATCAGTTATATTCATTAATTTATTTCCAGGAATAAATGCTTGTCTCATTTCTCTTCCCATGAGAACTTCATGTGGGCTCATTCCTGTTTTTCTGTCTGGAATGCTTCTGAGACCCATCAATACAAGAGGTAATGCATCTGGCCATTTCAGCATTGTGGATGCACACACTTTCCCTAATCTTGACTTGATTGTGCCATTTAACTGCTCAACTATTCCAGAAGCCTCTGGACGATAAGCACAGTGCAGTTTTTGTTCTATGTTAAATGCAGCACAGATTAATCGAATTATTTCATTATTAAAATGAGGGCCTCTATCTGATTCCAAAGTGACTGGAAAACCAAAACGTGGAACCAACTCCCTCAACAATAATTTTGCAACTGTAAGACTGTCATTTCTTCGAGTGGGATAGGCTTCCACCCATCTTGAGAAGAGGCATACTATGACAAGTATATATTTCAGTCCATTGCATGGGGGCAACTCAATAAAATCCAACTGTAATCTGGTGAAGGGTCCTTCTGCCTTTCCAATCTTTCCCCAGCTAACCACTGTCTTCCTACCTGGATTTTGCTGCTGACAGGTTAGGCATCTTTGGCAAAGGCTCTCTGCGACTACCCTGAATTTCAGATTGTACCAACTCTGTCTGAATAACCTGATCATTGAGTCTCTCCCTATGTGTGTTGCTCCATGATACACTCTTGCCATCTTTGAAAGCAAACAATCTGGCATGACTGGTCTTCCATCTAAATACACCCATACCTCTTCTTCTGGTCTCTTTGAACAAGCTGCCTTTATCCAAATTTCCTTTTCCTTTTCCTCAACTTCTTCCTGCAATTGTCTAATCTCATCCCATGTTTCTGGTACTGAGAAAAACATAAGTTGGCATCTGGTTTCACAAGTTTCAATTTTTCTGTTTATGGCCACTGTATTTTTTGCACAGTATTGAGCCACTTGATCAGCATATCTATTGCCAGCAGCCACATAGTCATTTCCTGACTGATGTGCAGCGCATTTAACAACTGCTATTTCTTTTGGCAATTGTAATGCTTCCAGCAGATCCTTCACATTTTTGCTGTTTCTAATAGGAGATCCTGAAGAAGTCAGAAATCCCCTCTGCATCCAGAGCTGGCCAAAATCGTGCACAACCCCAAACCCATATTGTCTGTCCGTAAATATGGTTACTCTCCAATTTTTCCCCTTTTTGCATGCCATGGTTAGGGCTACCAATTTGGCTACTTGTGCAGATTTGACTCCCGGTAAACAGGATGCTTCAATTACCCCAGATATCTTACAAACAGCATCTGCAGCACTTGATCCTCCTTCTTGTGTCCTGAGGCAGGACCCATCTACAAATAACTCATGGTCAGCCTCTTTCAAAGGTATCTCCTTTATGTCTGGTCGGGGCTTAGTACATAATTCAGTTACGTCCAAACAATCATGATCACTCTCATCTTTCACTTCTTCATTGCATGGGTCTGGCAGTAGGGTAGCTGGGTTCATGATCGTACACCTTATCACTGTCACGTTCTCAGCTCCCAAAATCACTTTTTCATACTTAGTCAATCGACTAGGGTTGAGATGTTGTGTTCTTGTTCTTGTCAAAAGAATCTCAACTGAGTGTGGAACATAAACCTTTACCTGATGTCCCATCACTATCGACTCACTTTGCTGCAGACTCATACAAGTAGCAGCTACTGCTTTTAAGCAGCCAGGTAATGCTGAAGCCACTGGATCCAATGTAGCTGAAAAATATGCCACTGGACGTCGACTCAATCCATGTCTCTGTGTTAAGACTAAAAGTGCACAATTTTCTCTCGCACAACAAAACAACGCAACGTCTTTTGAATAATCAGGCATGCCCAAGGCAGGAGCCTCACACAAGCAATTTCGCAATTTAACAAATGCCTCTATGCAGTCATCATTCCAATCAATCGGATATTTTGCTCTTTTCCGGGTCATTTGTATTAATGGTTTCGCTAGCATAGAAAAACCATTAATCCTTTGCCTACAGTACCCAAACACTCCCAGGAGCATTCTCATTTCTCTCTGAGTCTGTGGCAATTGCATTTCTTTGATTATTTTTATTCTTTCCGGTGTCACTTTTCTAACTCTTCTTTCTATTTTATGCCCTAAATATCTAACTTCTTGTCGACAGAACTGTAATTTTTCTGGAGACACCTTGTGTCCTCCTTCAGCCAAATGGTTCAGTAATGCAATTGTGTCTAAGACACAATCTTCTCGTGTTTTTGATGCCACCAGTAGGTCATCAATATACTGAACCAGAACAGATTTTCCAGGCATAATCAATGATTCTAGACACTTTTTCAAAATCTGATTAAAAATTGAGGGACTCTCTGTGTACACTTGAGGAACCCTGCACCATGCATAGATATGATCCTCAAACTTAAATGTAAACAAATATTGACTATCTGGGTGCAAATGAATAGAAAAGAATGCTTGACAAAAATCAATTACTGTGAACCAGCCTGCATTCCAAGGTATCTGATAAAGGATCACGGCTGGATTTGGCACTATTGGGCAACATGGCACTACAATTTTATTTATTTTTCGTAAATCCTGCACTATTCTATACTTTCCACTAGGCTTTTTCAGTCCCATTATTGGCGAATTACAAGGACTACCCATCACTTCTTTTAAAATACCTTGTTTAACCATTCGTTCAATTTCTGGAATAACTCCTGCTTTTACTTCTGGACTCATCTTGTACTGTCGGGTGTTTGGATACACTGCACCTTCTTTCACTGTAACTTTGACTGGGTCTATATTTGTCATTAACCCAATGTCTTTTCCTGTAAAATCCCACACTTCTGGATTAACTGTGGCTCTCAACTCTTCTGGTAATTCATTTTCAGTCATTAGTGAAAGCATTTCATCTACTTCTGTTCCCTGTTTGGCTAGCATCATCTTGTATACAACATCTTCATCAGGGGTTTGGAAAGCGACACCATCTGGTGTACAATAGATTGTGCAGTTCATCTTGCACAATAGATCTCTTCCCAACAGATTTATAGGACTGGAATCGCAAACTACGAACCAATGCATTTCTTTAAAGCTTCCAATGTGCACCTCCATTGGTTTTGTGATTGGGGTTCTAATCTGTTGGTTAGACACGCCTACAACTTGGATTGATTCTCCCGAGAGGGGTAGGTTTGGGATGTCTGCTGTTCTCACAGTAGACCTGGTAGCACCAGTATCCAATAGGAAAGTAATGTCTTTACCTTCTACTTTCCCATCAACAAATGGACCTGACTGATCTACCGGCAAGGATGCGCCAAGCACGCACTCCTCTTCCTCCCCCCTCAGGCACCGTCATTGCGAGTAGTCTGAATTTTCCTCATCATTCTGCAACAAATACTGTGTAATTTTTCTATTATTCTTACCACTTTCTCCTTGGAATCCGGTGTTCGCACTGAAACTTTGATGATTAATAAAATTTGGCATAGGAGCTGGTGGCACCTGATATTGTGGAGTAACTACCTGCTGCTGTTGATTCATAAGTACTTCATTTTGCATCTGTGGGATTACATTTTGATTTGGCCCATTATTACTCTTATTATTCTGAGTACTCTTACACTCGTTCTTCCAATGTCCAAGCTTTCCGCACGCATGACAAGGAAACTTCTTTTTCGCTTCTTCTCTGTCCAATCGTCCCCTATATTTATTACCATTCGCTCCTTGATCATTCTGACTCCGCTCTTTCACTAGAATATTATTTTGGGCATTTGTTTTCTCCTCTTGTTATTCTGCCAATTTTACTTGTGCCCACATCATTTTCTCCTTTAGCTTTCTACGCCTGGCCTCAATGTCATCTCCGCTATATTTCGCGTACTTTAAAATCTCATCCACTGGCTTGCTTTGCCAACACAACATGTGCTGCTGTATCATCTGACTAATCTCTGGTTTCAAACCATATACAAACCGATACACAAAATGTCCAATATCCTTATCACGATATTCTCAAAACCACTATACTGCTTAAACACCTGTAATAACCTCTCATAATATGCATGTACAGATTCATTTGGTTCTTGAGTTGTTCTATCTATCTTTACCCAGTCGGTTTCTTTAGGAGGAATTTTCCCTTTCAAATACGTAATCACTTGGTGATACTTTTTCATCACCTCCTCCGAGGGTGCTCCTGTCTTTGAGTCTCTAGCATACTCCTCATTAGGCCAGTCAATTGTAATTTTACATTCCATCCATAAATCAGCAGGTACTAGTATATCAAATAGACCATCCAAATCCTTCAAAAAAACCTTTGAAACCTTCACAAATCTCTCTACCTGTTTATACCATTCAACCGGTTTTTCTCTCAGCTTTGGAAAATCATTTGTAAATGACAAAATATCTTGTCTACTCCAAGGAACATGAACATATCCACCTCCGGGAACCTCTCTCATTGGACACAATTTTTCCACTTGGCTTGATTCTCTTACTGGAATTGCAGCTGCTGCTTCTCTCACTTGTACTTCCTCTTTCTTTCTTATCCATCTAATTCTCCATTTATCAATGTCTCCCCATTTTCGCAAAATGCTCATTAATTCCTTTATCTGTAGTCTCTTTCCAGAAGCATTTACACTTTCTAAATCTTTATCAGTAAGTCCACTCGATATGGTTTCTGTAACAACTTTGATTTCCCTATGTCTATTCCAATCTCTGAAGCAACTTCAGTCAGTCTCTCATGAAATACCCTTGCTCTCCTGGTTATACTCTTACATAAATATAACAATTCCTCATCATTATAAACATTCAATCTTTCTATGCCCACACATCCTTTCATCATCTCTTCCAATTCCACTTTCAAACTGCTGATGTCTAAAATCTTTGGTGGTGGATTTTGATTATCTATTTCCTGTGCCCATCTCTCTATTTCTTCAGGGGTAACTACTGTTGCACCTTCAGTTCTTATAGGTACTAAAGATCTCTTTTCTCTCAAATTCATAGGTGTATTTCTCTTCGGAGTTTCAGTTGAAGATTCTACATTTGGGAGATCCATTAATGAAATAACTGACTTACTTTCGCTAACCTGATCATCTGTAATTATTATTTCTTCCCTAGGACTATTTAATGGAATTGTCACAGGTTGTGGTTTCTGGCAAATCTTTTTATCTCCAAACATTGGTATTACTGGACCAATGGTCACTGGCACTGTCAAAGCTTCAGTATTCAAATGTAATTGACTTATCTTCTGAACTAGTTCATCTCTAGTTTTGTTTAAAACAACTCTCTTATTATCCTGCAACACTCTGTTATATGACGTATCATGTAAAATCTGTGGGGTCAATGGCACTCCCATTACTGGTGCACTTGGGGTAACCATACTAGTTGCTTCTTGATACGGCGGTGGATTTTTAATTAAAATATCCTCTAACAACTCGTCATCTGATTCACCATATCCTGCAGTATTCATTTGTTTCGTTTTCTCCTTACACTTTCCTCCAGACTGTTCCTCAGCCATTAACACTGGATATAAACCTTCTGATACCATAGCTCTCCTCCATTGTTTCATCGCGTGACTCATGCAAGTGTCTTGGAAAGAATCCTCTATATCTCCCACCTCTGCATTTCTCTCGTTCATATGACTCAGTCTCCCATTCTTCCAAAATCTCATATTGAGTTAACCTAGGTCTGGGTTCTAAATCATTCATTTTCAATCTCAAATTCTGAAGAATCCTCCCATTAAATGTACCATCTTTAGGAAATGCTAACACTCCATCATCCTTCGTATATTCTATCCAGTTTTCCAACAACACGCAAGTATGATATCCTCTTTCCATCATCATGAAAGATGCTGGTGTTTTCGGTGGCGGAATAGGAATTCCCTCTCTGGTCAACACAGGCTTGTCTTTTATAAAGAAATTCTTAATTTTCTTTATAAATGACATCTTTCTTTTCTCTCCATACATCCTTGAGGAACGATGTATAAAATTGTATTCTGCAAACCCTTGAAATCTTCTACCTGTACGCCTTGTACTAACAGTCAAATCAAAATCCCTCATACAATCTCTCTCTCCACCAATCCTAACGCGGCTTCTAACTAGCTATTCAATTAAATCAGGCTCACGTTCGTGATCTGACCAATGCCAGCGCGGACTTTTTCTGACGTCAGTTCTGCTCCTTTCTACTGACCCCTCCTTTACAAGGCTGCTCCTGTCACACACCCGCTGTTTCTACCAATCCCAGCGCGGCTCACTGTGACATCAGTACAACTCCAGCAACTGACCCTCCCTTCACAAGGTAATATGAAAACCTATTTCTCAATATTTTCTTTAAAATTCTTTGTTATTAACGACATAAAAACATTCGCTACTCTGTCTGTTCCACTAAATCAAAGGTTAGTTTATTTCTTTCCACTGCAAGTAAAACCCTTCCGCTTACCCTTCATTCAAGCTCCAGAGAACCTGCTACTCCTCCGGTGTCACCTGTTTTGGGAAATTTGAGACCAAAGTTTCACCAACGAACTCCTTTTGCTGTCAATCTAGCTTGGAAGAACCTGCTACTCCTTCAGGGTTACCCTTTCTAGGTGATATAACGCCTAAAGTTTCACTAGCGAACTCTTTGCTATCAATCACTCTCACTTCTACACAGAAAATAGTCCCTACTTTAACACTGCCAGCCCTACCTAGCTTCTCAGTGTTATTCCAACAGACGAGTAACCTCACTGCAGTGTGGTTTCTATCGCCACCCGCTATTCATTCCCCGGGAATTTTCCAGACAACATAAAACAAAGACGCTAACTCTTTTGTTAAAACATAAATTAATAATCAATAATCTATACTTATCACCAAACTAGTCAATAATAACCATAACTCTGCTACCAGAAAACTGATCCAGCGGTGTACTAACAACAGATACTCCACTACCATATACTCACCTGGGCCCATATAACTTCTTCCACTAATACCAAGTAGACCGCTGGAGCTTGTAGTTCATAGATTTCATGTTTTCAGGAATAGTTATTGTTCCGTTCTAACTAAACCTTTCACTGATCAAAAGTTCTTTCCTCTGGTCGATGGACCATTAGTTGGAACTAATTGATGGTGATAATTAACATAACTTATTAAACATTCTTTAATTAAAGTAAATAATCATAGACTCAGGAAGTTTTAAAAACTTTATCTAAGTTAATTAAATGTGAACCATCTCAAAGATTCAGTACAAACACCCTCATTCTCAAGAGTGTCAATTCAATCAATAATCAATAAGCAAAAAAATATTTCAGACTCACGTAATTACTATGCTCAGAAAGGAGAGGACAGAGAGAGAAGAACATCTATCAATACAATGAATTTATATTTACCAAGAATGGTGTGAAGACCAATCCCCTGTCCAAAGGGCTGATAAGGGTCCCCCAGGATAGATCAAGAGACAAAGACTTCAGGACAGGAATCAGGACAGGATACTTCACCTCTCTAAATACTGACGACTGCGTCGCACCCCTCTCTGACACTCTCTTCCTCCTCGTGGTTCTTCCGCGATCTTCTTTCTAACCCAATTAAGTTAAGATGGAGGTCTCTGCATTCAGTTTCTTCATCAGCGTCTCACAGCATCAGCACCACCCACAGCACCAACAGCATCCCGAGCTCTGCTTCTGTGATTGTGTCAGGGACTATCTAACTAACTAAGACTACCTCAATTATACTCTTCAATAATCATGTACCACCCATTAATGTTTCAATTTCATAAAATACTAACTCTGATTGGTCAGGCGAGGGGGGATGATCATCACACCATGCTTACATTTCACTTATTTCATTGAACCATTGTTTTCAAACCCATCCCCTTAAACTTTATTAAATCGTTTCCTTTCCCATACATCTCCAAACTTTATTAATACAAATTGTTTCAATTTCATGAATAAGGCTCCTTCATATGAACTCTTCACCCTCATGTTCCCAGGGCACATCTTTCTTGTCCTTGGACGCGTGACAAATCCTTACTCATCCTTCCTTGTTCTCTCTCATGTGCGCATGTGCGGGGTCAAATCAGTCAGCTCAATTCAGACAAGTGTGGAAGGCCCAAATGCGCACTAATAATAAAGTCAAAAGAAGAAATGTTATTTTCAAAAATAAATGATTTCACTGTATACCACCAACCTCTACTCTAACCCACTTTAATTGTTATTACCCTTTCTGCATTTGCGTTAATATAAAACGTATTTTCTATTTAGCCAAGTAGGTGCCATGCATGTGAACTTTCAAGCTGCCATTTTAATGCCTTTTGCGCATGCGCAAGATTTTCCTTCCAAGCGTTAAAACGTCATACTACGTAGATGCAGTAGACGCATGCGCAGTAAAGATCCCTTGTTAGAGTACGTTTTAGTCCTTCGTTCATTTTGTTAAAGTTAGTATAGACATACGGAAGCTTCATTGTCCCACGTGTCTTTCTAAAATGCGAATTATTAATTACAAACACATAGTTAGTAATTCGTTAATGAGTTAAAACAAGAGGATTGCTTCCGAGCAAGTCTCATTTACGAGTCATTGCTCCATCAATGTCACTGACCATGTCATGAGTGATGTAATATGTGAAGTCATCAGCAGTGCATTGCGGAGGCACGACTTATAGTTAGCTCAACTAACTATAACAGACGAATTTCTCTGGTTTTGTATGCAGTGAAATGTCCAACTAACTATAACGTCCCTGAAACCTGTGTTTTTTGCATGAATTTCCATGGGTTTTTAAATGCTAATTTCTAACCACAACTTCCCTTGACCTATGTTTTTTAAGTGAATATATATATATATATGTATATATATATATATATATTATCTACTGGCGGTCGCCAGTAGATAGTTATAGTTAGGACCTATTTTCCATAGGAAATCCACAACATTCTATTTGAAATAACTTTGGCGCCGGTTGACGAATCTTCGCGAAATTTTCAAAACTTATGGCCCGCTCCAGTCCGCTCCTATCCTGAACGTCTCGGGGTGATTCATCACGTGGGGGCTGAGAAAAAAGGGGGGTCCCAAAACGTGTTTTCCCCATGCAATTTTCCATAGGAACCTTTCATCGCAGCTACAGCCCGAACTGCTGAATGGAATTACACCAAATCTGGCAGAAAGGTAGCCCTTGGTTCAGAGTCGTGCCTTTTGGTTAAATGGTGTAAATCCGTTCAGTAGTTCCTGAGAAATTTGAAAAAGAAAACACATATATATCTGGGCGGAGCCTAACCACACATGTCATCGTGAGATCTGATTGGCTGTCAGCACTTCATCCTGGAATTGCTGGCAGCCATCTTGGGACCAATATAAATGATAGTACCCCATTGAAATGCATTGTAGTGAATTGAAGATTTTGAGGGTTACCAAAAGGAGAACTATAAAGGGTGATAACAGACTTTAGTTACATTAGAATTCATTTGTTGATGGTACCATACTAATTTCAGGAATTGTGGTGTATTCTAAGGTGATTTTACCCTGTGAAAAACCTTCTGCTGGGATATCATGAATCATGTTTGAGAGAAAACTATTTTCACATGCTTGTCCCATACAGTTTTGGAAGGTGCTCCAGAAGCTAAAATGAGAGCAAATTTTCTGTAAATTCACATTATCTTTCTCAGTCATGTGAGAATGAAGTCTGACATTCTCAGTAAAACATGTACATCCAACAAGGGCTGAGACTGTCAGTTGATTCCTTTGTGTTCTACTGCAGCTTCCCAGAGTGTTCTAAAGAACAACTAGAGTGCTAACAGCCTTACTTATGACAAAAGTATGGCACACTTGAAGCCATCTTGATTGGAATAAACTGGTAACACTTAAAACATTTAATTTAAAAAGGAACAAAATGAGGGGGTTCATTTTGTCATAGAAATTATGGTTAGTGCTGTAGAAAGAAAAATTAGGACATGTTTTAAGTGAGATCTCAAATATCTTCCTGTTATATTTCAACAGGAGCAGCCTGTCAGTTGATGCCTTTGTGTTCTACTGCAGCTTCCCAGAGTGTTCTAAAGAACAACTAGAGAGCTAACAGTCTTACTTATGACAAAAGTATGGCACACCTGAAGCCATCTTCATTGGAATAAACTGGTAACACTTAAAACATTTAATTTAAAAAGGAACAAAATGAGGGGGTTCATTTTGCCATAGAAATTATGGTTAGTGCTGTAGAAAGAAAAATTAGGACATGTTTTAAGTGAGATCTCAAATATCTTCCTGTTATATTTCAACAGGAGCAGCCTGTCAGTTGATGCCTTTGTGTTCTACTGCAGCTTCCCAGAGTGTTCTATAGAACAACTAGAGCGCTAACAGTCTTACTTATGACAAAATTATGGCACACCTGAAGCCATCTTGATTGGAATAAACTGGTAACTCTTAAAACATTTAATTTAAAAAGGAACAAAATTAGGGGGTTCATTTTGTCATAGAAATTATGGTTAGTGCTGTAGAAAGAAAAATTAGGACATGTTTTAAGTGAGATCTCAAATATCTTCCTGTTATATTTCAACAGGAGCAGCCTGTCAGTTGATGCCTTTGTGTTCTACTGCAGCTTCCCAGAGTGTTCTAAAGAACAACTAGAGCGCTAACAGTCTTACTTATGACAAAAGTATGGCACACCTGAAGCCATCTTGATTGGAATAAACTGGTAACACTTAAAACATTTAATTTAAAAAGGAACAAAATGAGGGGGTTCATTTTGCCATAGAAATTATGGTTAGTGCTGCAGAAAGAAAATTTAGGGCATGTTTTAAGTGAGATCTCAAATCCTCTTCTATTTCATTAGAAAATTCTGACATGCAGACTGAAACAATCACTTTCAATACCAGCAGTAGACTTCCAGTTAACTCCCTGGTGAGCAGTAGCTTTACTACAGTGATCTAATGAACAACTAGAGTGCTAACATTCTGAATTTATGGCAAATGTGTGACACATCTGAATGCCTTCTTGATGGAATCAAAGTAAAAAACTGAAAGCATTTCCTACTGAGGAGACTGCAGTAAATGACGAAATTAGGAAACTTCATAACAAATAAGTCCCCCAAGATGGCCACCAGAGAAAAAAGAGCCCAAATGTAGCACAAATATCACCCAGATGTAGCCCACATATAGCCCAATGACAGAAGTGTGCAAAACACTTTTTATTTTTAGTTTTTCTGCAGTTTTATATAGTGCAAACTGGTCAGGTATTGGAGCGTTACATCTTACTTGGACCCCTTATTGCGTATTTTGCACGAAGTACATGAGATTGATCTTGCGAAACATTGAACTTTACGATTCTGTTAACCTGAAGTTGCTCTGAACCGGGCTTTGTAACACCCGTTTTACCTACTGGTTTTAATTAATTCTCACTGTATTGTATTAGGAAAGAGGATTTACTGTTTTTATGTACACTTTTATGATCTATGTTTCTAAATCAGATCAAATAAAGTTTAATGAATTCTATGGCAGGATGGAGGCGAGGATTATGCATATCTTTCCTCACTTTATTTGCATAGCAGTTCAAAGAAAACGTAACACAACAATCATTAAACAAAAGACTACACAACCCATGAACCATTAGGGGGTAGTCTCCAAGGCAACTGTAGTCCAATCATATCACAGTCCATCGTATATAATATCGTGACGTTACTTCCGCTTCCTCTTTCTTCACTGCTCGTCAGTTAAGTGCATTCCTTACATTCTTGGCTTAATCTGACGTTGTTGCTGTTAGTATAGCGGTTTCTTGTGCACGTTATTAGCATTATTGCCTTGGTAATGTTTCATATTCCCTGCGCAGCAGGCTCTTGCCCGAGCGCGTTCTCCCCTCGCAGTTTCTCTCGCTGTGTGCTCTGCGCGCGGTGAGATCCTGTCAGGCGCGTCTGGTCCGAGCGAGGCAGCTCCGTCGAGCGCTCCCGCTGGTCTTTACGTGCGTTTGGGAATCCGGTCACTCCTTTAGTGTCCGCTTGATTCCCGACCAACCCTCGCCTAATTTTGATCACCGCTACGCGGTGATTTCCCCACACGGCCACGTTAGTGACCAGCGCCACCTGGTGGTGGTAATTGGTATTGTGCCTCAGTCTATTCTTATAACAGCTTCGGGAAAGCCCAGTTGTTGGAGCACCGGCGAGGGGGCTGTCTTAAGGATTTTAAGGGCATTTGTTCTGTGCTCACACCCTCTGCTATCATGTCTTCTCCAGAAGACCATTTTTACTCCTCCTACCAGGAAGTGGAGGAGGAATGGCCCCCCAACTTCTCCCTCCTGCAGTGGACCAAGCCCTCTCTCTGGCTATTTCTAGGGCGCTGGCTCCTCTTAGGGATCAGGTTGATAAGCTGGCAAAAAGCATCCCTGGGGTGTTCAGTGACCCAGATCTGGTGGTGGCGGGTCCAAGTAGCTCCCAGATGGGGAATAAAAGGGCCGTTAACCATAAACCGGGGCACTTGGAAGGATTTGATAAACTTACGGAGACCTTCCTCAAGAGTGCGCGAACGCTAAAACATGCACCCTGCCGGGAGGAGGAGGGGCCCGGAGAAAATTGCAACACTGTCACCACTATTGTAGACCCCGACGGCGGGTTTCCCTTAGAGGGAGAGGGTGTATCGGAGGACGATTTCTCCTCCGATGAGGATAAGGACTCGGGGCGTCGCTGGCGTCCAGAGTCCCACTCCTCTCAGTCCCCGGTTGGGGATGGGGTCCACTCAGACATGTTCGAGCCTACCCAAATTTACCATCCTAGGTCGGCAGAGTGGACACCTGACGCCAAAGTGGCAGAGTATATGGTGGGGAAAATCCATCAACCCCTTGAAAGGGAGGTCAGGAATAGGATGAGGGGAGAATGCCCCAGGCCCTCACTGAAGGGGAAGGTGGCACACACACCTGAAATTGATGATAAACTATGTACCTTTTTCTCCAAGTATATGAGGGATCCCAAGAAAGGAATTGATAGGTCTTGGACGTGGTAGGGCCCTTGACCCAAATTATTCAATTGACGGAGCGTTCCAAAGAGTCAGGATCCCCTTTGTCCACGGATATTGTGGCTGGTTGGGCGCACTACCCTAAACCCTAAAACACTACCCCCTCCACTACCCAAACACCACTGCACTACCCTAAACCCTAAAACACTATCCCCAGCACGACACCCTACACTACCCAAACATAACTGCACTACCCTAAAACACTACCACCAGCACGACTCCCTACACTACCCAAACACCACTGCACTACCCTAAACCCTAAAACACTACCCCCAGCACGACTCCCTACACTACCCAAACACCACTGCACTACACTAAACCCTAAATATACCCCCAGCATGACCTCCCACACTACACAAACACCACTGCACTACCCTAAACCCTAAAACACTACCCCCAGCACGACCCCCTACACTACCCAAACACCACTGCACTACCCTATACCCTAAAACACGACCCCCTACACTACACAAACACGACTGCACTACCCTAAACCCTAAAACACTACCCACAGCATGACCCCTTCACTACACAAACACCACTGCCCTAAACCCTACAACACTACCCCAGCACTACCCCCTACACTACCCAAACACCACTGCACTAACATAAACCCTAAAACACTACCCCCAGCACAACCCCCTACACTACACAAACACCACTGCACTAACCTAAACCCTAAAACACTACCCCAGCACGACTCCCTACACTACCCAAACACCACTGCACTACCCTAAACCCTAAATCTACCCCCAGCATGACTCCCTACACTACCCAAACACCACTGCACTACCCTAAACCATAAACCACTACCCCCAGCATGACCCCCTACACTACACAAACACCACTGCACAACCCTAAAACACTACCACCAGCATGACCCCTACACTACTCAAACACCACTGCACTGCCCTAAACCCTAAAACACTACCCCAACACGACCCCTATACTACCCATACACCACTGCACTACCCTAAACCCTAAAACACTACCCCCAGCATGACCCCCTACACTACTGCACTACCCTAAACCCTAAAACACTACCCCCAGCACGACCCCCTACACTACCCAAACACCACTGCACTACCCTAAACCCTAAAACACTACCCCCAGCACGACCCCCTACACCACCCACACACCACTGCACTACCCT
The DNA here is from genome assembly GCA_963921515.1 of Calotriton arnoldi. Taxonomy (NCBI): domain Eukaryota; kingdom Metazoa; phylum Chordata; class Amphibia; order Caudata; family Salamandridae; genus Calotriton; species Calotriton arnoldi. Next base: position 64,827 of record CAWUFW010017939.1, read on the forward strand.
AAACCCTAGAAAAGAAAGCCCCACCCCATGCCCAATCCCTTTACCTCTCACTCCTCATGGTTCCTCTCTCCTCGTGGTTCCTGCTTCACGTCATCTCTGAGGGGCGGTGCACGTCGTTGTGAGGAAACGGAACAGCCTCTGTTTCCTTACAACGACATGGATCGTCTACATGTTTTTAGAACGCATGGTCATTTACCATACATACCTTTACAACAAAATTTGTTGTAAAGGCATGCGAGGTAAATGACCATGCGTTCTAAAAAAATGCGTAGTAATGACTTCGTGATGTACAACGCATGCGTGGTAATGCATGCGTTGTAATGGTATCGCAAAGTAAAAAAGTCGTTATAACGGCTGTTTACCGATCAAAGCTGGCCCCTGTTCTTCAGTGAGACGTTTATTTGATTAAATAGGAGGAAGGAATGTGGTTTTTTTGTATTGTATTGTGAAAGTGTCCGTGTGGCCTGGTTTCACTTCCGATGAGAGAGTGGAAGAGTCTGTTTGGATCTAAAGGAGTTCTGTTGTTGGACGGGGCCGGCGCGACATGTCATCAGAAAACATAGCTAATGGAAAGCGTCCTCCCTGAAGTGTGGAGCAGTGCCATGAGAGGTCAACGAGTGTGCGTCCCACCGCAGTATGACCGTACCGCCTGACCCATGTGCCGCCTCCAGGGTACGGGAGGCAGAAGCGGCATCGCAGGTCCTCTTGAAGACCGTTGTAGCACTAATTCTACATTTTGGTACTAGGGCATTTTAACTTCGTTGTTCCTGCCAGATACAAAGAGAAGATCCTGTGTTATTCAGTGCCCTCATTACCTTTTTTGTGGGTTGTGGTGCTTGTCACTTCGCTGCCCCGCTGGTGCACACGACTGGGCACCCCACCTCGTGTGCCATCTGCAGGGCCTCTGCCCTCGGATCACTGGTTTCGGTTTCTGGAGTGGCAACATAAACAGTTGCTCCCAAAGGATTAGCCTGAACACTTAGGTGAATATCCCCTGCACCAGCATTCCACGGAAATTCTTTCCTAGCTCTCCCACGTCAACGAGCACGGCTCCGCTCGCGACACCGTATGACGTCATCGGAGCCATAAGAGGACCTCGTCGGCGTGCTGACGTCAGTTCCACCCATTTTTTCCGTGCCACCGAGGCAAACAGGGGACCGAGACATTTTCACATGTATACATAGTATAATAAATATATATATATTCACTGAAAAAACCATAGGTTTCAGGCACGTTATAGTTAGAAATTAGCATTTAAAAAACCTTAGAAATTCACTGTAAAAACCATAGGTTTCAGGGGCGTTATAGTTAGTTGGACATTTCACTCATACAAAATCATAGAAATTCCCCCGTTATAGTTAGTTCAGCTAACTATAACTCGCGCGCTCGCAATGCACTGCTGATGACGTCACATATTACATCACTCATGACATGGTCAGTGACATCACTCATGACATCACTGATGACATCTCAAATGACATCACTGATGACATCATCCAGTGAATGTGTGTTTTTCTGAAAATTAAATATGTTTTATATATGTATATCTCAAGGTCGATGGAAGAATAAATGGGTATATAAGTGTCTAAATGGATGATTTTTTTTGTAAAATTGATTGTATAACTGACTAAGTGTATCTTAGTGAATACATGGGCTAGTGAGTAATGTTTAAATATGAAAATATCTGTATCAGTCTCTCACTTTGTGTATAAGTGGCTGCATGGGTTGGTGAGTAGCTACATGAGTGTCTATATGGGTTATTAGTTGGTTTTTTGAGTATCAGTATGAGTGTCTGAGTGTCTGTATGGTTCGGTGGGGGTATTACTTAGTGCATAGATGCATGAATGAGTGACTCACTGTTTGTATGTGTTGAAGACAGCATGTGTGCAGGACTGTATAGGTGGATGAGTATGTGTATGGGTGTGTTAGTGAGTGAATGACTGTCTATAGTGTCTTTATGAGTAACTACATATGTTTTAAACTAGTATATGTGAGTATTGGTGTATATAAGTGAGTATATGTGAGAGTGAGAGATTGGAAGAGTTCCTGTACAAATAAGTAGGTGTTTCTATAATTGATTGTTTAAGAGAGTAAGTATGTGTAAGTTTCTGTAGAAGTAAGTGTGGTAGTGTGTGTATAACTGTATATGCAAGTAAATGGATGTTTGATACTTTGTTTGCATGTGTGACTATGTGTGTGAGTAACTCTATGGATGAGTGGCGGTGTGTAACAGGATGTATAGGTGTATGAGTACATATGATGAGTGAGTACATGTCTGAGTGACTGTATAGGGACTGTTGGTGATTGAGTGGATGTGTGTGTAGATCTTGGAATTACTGAATAGGTGTGTTGTAACTGGTATTGGTATGTCCATTGTTTTGAAAATGTTAGTTTGTATTTTTGAGTGTGTGTATCAAAGGTTATATTAGGGTGAGAGGAGGTCTGCCACTCTATCACAAGGATGATGTCATCAGTGATGTCATTTGAGATGTCATGAGTGATGTCATGAGTGATGTCACTGACCATGTCATGAGTGATGTAATATGTGACGTCATCAGCAGTGCATTGCGGGCGCGCGAGTTATAGTTAGCTGAACTAACTATAACGGGGGAATTTCTATGGTTTTGTACGAGTAAAATGTCCAACTAACTATAACTGCCCCTGAAACCTATGGTTTTTTCAGTGAATTTCTAAGGTTTTTTAAATGCTAATTTCTAACTATAACGTGCCTGAAACCTATGTTTTTTTCAGTGAATATATATATATATATATGTATATATATATTACCTACTGGTGGCCGCCAGTAGGTAGTTATAGTTAGGACCTTGTTTCTATTCAACAAAGCGTTTTCTTTTGCCAATATCTTTGGCGCCATTTCGCGAATCTTCGCGAAAGTTTCAAAACTAATGGTTCACTCAGGTCAGCTCCTGTCCTGAAAGTTTTGGGCTGATTCATCAAGCGGGGGCCGAGAAAAAAGGGGGGTCCCAAAACACATTTTCCCCATGTTAATTTCCATAGGAACTTTAGACACGTCTACAGCCCGAACTGCTGAACAGAATTACACCAAAGTTGGCAAAAAGGTAGCTCTTGGTTCAGAAAGCACTCTTTTTGTTAAATGGTGTAAATCCGTTTGGTAGTTGCTGAGAAATTCAAGAAATAAAAATATCGATATCTGAGCACCGAGGAGGGTTCGCAAACCCTCCCGAGCACGAGCTTTACTCTGATTGGCTGCCAACACTCCAAATCAGAATGTGTTGGCAACCATCTTGTGACTCGGTAACTGAGTCACAAAAAATCAGAAAGAAGAAGATGAAAAATAAGAAAAGGGGGCAGGGTACAAAGACCCTGACCCCCTAGGCCTGCTCAGGGGGTCCCACAAGGCCCCCCAGGGCCAAAGAAAGCATTTTTTTTAAAATAATTTTGGCCGAATTTGCGCTGGGTATGCGAATCCAGCCGAAATTATTAAAAAACTAAGCGCAGGCTCCCACGCTTTGTTTTCTTAAAGTCCCTGGGTGGGCCAGGTCCCGGGGGCAATCCAGTGTTCATCTTAATGTCATCGGCGTGTCCAACCCCTTTTCATCAGTTGCCTACCTCCCACCTCATGAAGGCACCTGTTGCATCCTGAGACTCCCCTGCCCCGTAATCTGGCCGCTCCAGTCCCAGAGAGAGCAATCCCGTATCATGGTTGGACAGGTCCCCTCCCGTGACATTGCTGCACCCGTCCCATGATTGGCTCACTCTAGCCCCCTTGTCTCAGGGTCATACCGCTCCAGTTCCATGATAGAGTTGCTTCCATCCTATGATTTGACCGTTCCAGTACCATCTCTTGCAGGTATCAAGAAAATCCAGAGAGTAGATTTACGATTTTTGACAATCGCATTCTCCGCCTTTATTCTACAGCTGTGTTAGGCGCGGTCCGAGCTCTCTGGGCTTTGCATGAACCTTGGATTCCTGCAGAAATCTAGTCCTGGCTTTGCGCTGACGGCTGCTGGGGAGGTGGTACCAGCCAGCCCAGTGGATGGAAGTGGATTGCTAGATGCTGTTAGATGCCTGGAGCTCAGCTAACGGTACAAAAAGCCGGGATGAGCACGGGAGTGCAGCCTTACACTGGTAACCGGATTTACTGATGTGCAACTTGTTCAGAAAAGCTGCCAACTTTTTTGGGGGGTTTTCGATTTAGAGGCGAGGTCATCTGACCACGTGGAGTACAAATGATTGAACAGCCAGCGCAGTTCTTCCATAAAGCTCATTGAAACAGGCAGGGGAGTCGCTGTCTCGAGCTTCGCAGAATGTTTTGGGGGAGTTGGCATACAAACATAACTGTATAGGTGCGGTTTGGACTTTACTAAAGCACCCACAACGAGTCAGTCCCCAGTGAATCGTTTTCGGGCAAAGCTGTTTTTTGTGATTTTTTTTGTGTGAAACGCACCCTTTTTGGATGAAGTGAGGAATTTGGTGAATGCTCATCCGTAAACAGCCGTGGAATGGGCCGAGGCCTCCAGTGGTGAGGTGAGTGTGCGAGGCTGCAGTGGGGCAGTAGATTGGTTTCTGCCTGCATGCTGTTGTGTAGACACGTGTTGTGTCATGTTACGTCACAGCAGTGTCTCTTAATTTGTTATGCAAGGCGTAAATATGCATTTCAATTGTGTTCTGTCCCCAGACACTTGTAATTGGGTTAAAGCGGCAGCAAAACATCTGTAATGTCAGTTTTTGTGTGCACAAACTTGTGACAAATGGCTCGCAGCCTGGATAAACTGTGGTTTTCCGAAAGCTGGCACTTCCAAGTGCTGTTTTGTTGACAGCTTTTTTCACCCCTTCGAAATGTGAGCAATGCAAACCATTTGTCATGACACATAAACACAGGGCTGGGTAATAGATGGCAGCGTTTGATGGGCCGGGCGGTGGTAATGACATATGGGCTGTAAACTTTGAGAGAAAAATCCCAGCCTCGCCTTTGATGCGCACGCTGCTCTTGTGACCACAGGGTTCGCAGATGTGCAGCTTCCACTCTGGGGCCTAGGGTCTTATGGTAAGTGCATCGGGTCGTATTGATTGTAACAAATGGGGGCTATTTGATATCGATCAGGCTTGGAGCACGTGCTCATCATGGTTGAGCAAGGAGGAAGTGCACGCACTTTGTCTCATTTACCAGCTTTCGTCTGGGAATTGCTAATATTGCCCATAAGAAGTAAACAGTGCTGCTGGGGTGTCAGCACGTCTCATAAAATGTCACGCCGTCGTGCTGCGAAATGTTGTCACTGCCCACAGAAGGTAGAGCAGCCCTGTTGAGAAGTGTTGGCTCTGAGCACTACAAACAGAGCAGCTTTGATGAGAAGGGCTGGTGTTGACCGTAGAAAGTTGAGAAGCCTTGCTGAGATGTGTAGGCACTGCCCATAGAATGTGAAGCAGCCGTGCTGAGATGTGCTGGCACTGTCCATAGAATGTGAAGCAGGCCTGTTGAGATGTGCTGGCACTGCCCAAAGAAATCCGCACAGCCATGTCGAAAAGTGTTGGTACTGCCCCCAGAAAGTGAGGCAGCCCTGTAAAGAAGTGCTAGCACTGTCCAATTGAGGTGGAGAAACCCTGGTGACAAGTGCTGACAAGCACTCCCCACAGAATATAGAACATTCCGGCTATGAAGGCCATTTGAAGGCCCTTATAGCCGCCAGCGCTGTTGGATTTAGTTCGCGGGAGCGCACATTGCATTTCTGCAGTTGCACGAGGCAGGCCCGAGCGCATACTCCAACAGTTCATGGTGAACGAATGTGGGATGCGTGGGTGCAGGCTCCAGTGGGCATTGTGTACAGTGCACTATTGCATAGTTTGTCTGGGCAGGGTGCATGAGCGCCTAGTGCGCAAACGTCTAGTGAAAGGAACATGGTGCTTGAGTGCTTGTGGGTGTGAGGTATGGCGCATTCGCGGCGTAGATCAGCCATAAGTGAATCTCTGCCTGACATCGATCAGACATGCACCTGTGTCGAATGACGTTGACTAAGCTTGGAACGTATTCTGCCAATCAGAACTGAGGCCCCTCCTAGGGATCAACGGTCAGATTTGGAAGCTGCTGTGGATGAGGGCGCGAGATATACAGTGGGTGCAAGGGCAACATGAGCTCTAACACAAACCCACCCCTCCACTGGTTGGGAAGTCAAAATCATCCAAAACTGGGGTAGGGTGGCACCTTACACACCTGTGCTCCGGCACCACTACCCCTGCTGCACTAATGGGAACTACAACCACGAGGCAAGGAATCGATATCGACCAGTCACAGAATGTGAGCGGGGTGACAATTACTCGTATAATGTATGTAATTTTGTGTTATGCAAATTATGCAATATGTGATGCCGCCGCAAAATTTCCCACAACGTTTTGCTGCAGAGGACGAGTTTGTGCAGAAATACTCCGCAGGAGACGGATTTCAGCACAGCATGTGTCCCAAGGGACATTTCTCTGGAACCAGTCGCCTTCGTAGTATCTCGAGAGACTTTAGAATGCAATTTAAGCCCCCACGTTCAATTTTCAGTCAATATACCTACAAGTGCATTTGTCATGATTTACATGTCATTTCATGTAATTTTCCTGACTTTGTGTGTAATTTTGTGAAAAAATATGCAATTTCATATGCGCTTAGGTAAAAGAATCACATCATATTTTGCTGGAAATGGTCTGGGAGGCAAATGCTGGTGAGGTGTCTACCACAGCACTTGAGGTAAAAGCTTGGGTGGGCTCTGATTTTAGTAGATGGACTTCAGGACTTGTGTGAATAAACAGTGTTGGGTGTGTGCCTGGGACATTTTAGCACATATATTATGGAGGAACGTAGCTGTGTGACGGAGAACGCCAAAGATATTTAGCATCAGATGTCTGGCTGGGCTGGAGGTAAGTTACTCCAGTCACATGCTGCTGATGAATAACGCCCTCTCTAGCCATAGGGAGGGCTTTGATAGAAGGCCGCAAGCAGGATGGAACCTGGCCAGTGAGCTCGCTGCTCACGCAGTGAGCAGGGCAGAAGATGAAGAAAAGTATTTGAGAATCTCAGCGTAAGAGAGAAGTTCACCAGCCACTGTCACTTTTGTGAGCCAGTCATGGACACCAAGCTGGAATTGTAGGGAGACGGGTGGAAATGACACTAGCTATGAACTCATTCAATAACCCAGGCACTACTCTTGCACTGCTCCAATCACCCAGCCACTACCCATGCACTTATATAATCACCCAGGCACTACCTATGCACTCGTCTAATCACTCAGGCACTACCCATACACTCCTCTATTCACCCAGACATTACCACTGCATTTATGCAATCACCCAGGCACTACCCATGCACTCATGCAATCACTCAGGCACTACCCATGCAGTCATACATGTACCCAGGCACTAGCTATGCACTCATACAATAACCCAGGTACTACTCTTGCACTCCTCCAGTCATCCAGGCACTATCCATGCACTCCTCCAATTACCCAGCCACTACCCAAGCACTTATAAAATCACCCAGGCACTACCTATGCACTCGTCTAATCACTCAGGCACTACCCCTGCAGTCATGCAATCACCCAGGCACTACCCTTGCACTCCTCCATTCATCCAGGCACTATCCATGCACTCCTCCAATCACCCAGCACTACCCATGCACTTATAAAATCACCCAGACACTACCTATGCTCTTGTCTAATTACTCAGGCACTACCCATGCATTCCTCCATTTATCCAGACATTACCCCTGCACTCATGCAATCACCCAGGGATTACCCATGGACTCATGCTATCACTCAGGCACTACCCATGCAGTCATACATGCACCCAGGCACTTCTGCAGCACTCATGCAATCTCCCAAGCACTACCCATGCAGTCTTCCAATCATCCAGGCACTACTCCTGCACACATGCAATCACCCTGGTACTACTCATGCACTCCTCCAATCACCCAAAACTACCCATGCAGTCCTACATGCACCCAGGCACTACCCATGCACTCTTCCATGCACCCAGGCATTACCCATGCACTCATGCAATCACACAGGCATTACCCATGCACTCCTTCAATTACTCAGGCAATACTCTTGCAGTCATGTAATCACCCAGGCACTACCTATGCACTCATGGAATAACCTAGGCACTACCTTGCACTCCTTCAATCACTCAGGGGGCTTATAGAAAACAAAGCGTGACCACCAGTAGGTAATATATATATATATATATATATATATATATATATATATATATATATATATATATATATATATTCACTGAAAAAAACATAGGTTTCAGGGACGTTATAGTTAGAAATTAGCCTTTAAAAAACCTTAGAAATTCACTGAACAAAACACAGGTTTCAGGGACATTATAGTTAGTTGGACATTTCATTCGTACAAAACCAGAGAAATTCAGTCATTATAATAACGTTGTAGAACCTCTGTTGCTTTTTTCTGCAATTCTCTTGCCTCTTTCTGCACTTCTCTTCCTTGTTTTTGCACCCCTCCTGCCTCTTTCTGTACCCCTCTTGCCTCTTTGTGCGCCTCTCCTACCTCTTTCTGCACCCCTCTTGCCTCTTTTTGCATCTCTGTTGGTTCTTTCTGCACTGCTCTTGCTTTTTTCTGCACCTCACTTGGCTCTTTCTGCACTTCTCTTGCTTCTTTCTAAACCTCTGTTGCTTCTTTCAGCAATTCACTTGCCTCTTTCTGCACTTCTCTTCCTTCTTTCTGCACCCCTCCTAGCTCTTTCTGTACCTCGCTTGCCTCTTTGTGCACCTCTCCTACCTCTTTCTGCACCCCTCTTGCATCTTTTTGCACCTCTGTTGGTTCTTTCTGAACTGCTCTTGCTTCTTTCTGCACCTCACTTGCCTCTTTCTGCACCTCTCTTTCTTCTTTCTAAACCTCTCTTCTTTCTGCACCTCTCTTGCCTTTTTCGGCACCTCTGTTAATTCTTTCTGCACCCCTCCTGCCTCTTTCTGCACCCCTCTTCCCTATTTGTGCAACTCTCTTGCCTCTTTCTACACCTTTCTTCCCTCTTTCTGTACCACTCTTGCCTCTTTCTGTACCTCTGTTGCTTCTTTCTGCACTTCCCTTGCCTCTTTCTGCACCCTTTGTGCCTCTTTCAGCACTTCTGTTGCTTCTTTCTGCACTTCTCTTCCTTCTTTCTGCACCCCTCGTGCCTCTTTCAGCACCTCTGTTGCTTCTTTCTGCACTCCTCTTCCTTCTTTCTGCCCCCTTTGTGCCTCCTTCTGCACATCTGTTGCCTCTTTCAGCACCTCTGTTGGTTCTTTCTGCACTGCTCTTGCTTATTTCTGCACCTCACTTGCCTCTTTTTGCACTTCTCTTGCTTCTTTCTAAACCTCTGTTGCTTCTTTCAGTAATTCTCTTGCCTCTTTCTTCACTTCTCTTGCTTGTTTCTGCACCTCTGTTGCCTCTTTCTGCACTTCACTTCACTTGCTTCTTTCTGCACCTCTCTTGCCTCTTTCGGCACCTCTGTTGCTTCTTTCTGCATCCCTCTTGCCTCTTTCTGCACCCCTCTTCCCTATTTGTCCAACTCTCTTGCCTCTTTCTACACCTCTCTTCCCTTTCTGCACCACTCTTGCCTCTTTCTGTACCTCTGTTGCTTCTTTCTGCACTTCTCTTGCCTCTTTCTGCACCCTTCGTGCCTCTTTCAGCACCTCTGTTGCTTCTTTCTGCACTTCTTTTCCTTCTTTCTGCGCCCCTCTTGCCTCTTTCTGCACCTCTGTTGCTTCATTCTGCACTTCTATTGCCTCTTTCTGCACCTTTCTTGCTTCTTTCTGCACCTCACTTGCCTCGTTCAGCACCTTTGTGGCATTTTTCTACAGATCTCTTGCCTCTTTATGCACCTCACTTGCCTCTTTCAGCACCTCTGTTGTTTTTTTCTGCAGATCTCTTGCCTCTTTCTGCACCCCTCTTTTCTCTTTCTGCACCTCTTTTGCTTCTTTCTGCACCCATGTTCCCTGTTTCTGCACCTTTCCTGCCTGGTTCTGTACCTCTCTTGCCTGCTTCTGTACCTCTCTTGCCTCTTTCTGTACCTTTCTTGCCTCTTTCTGCATTTCTCTTGCTCTTTCCGCACCCTTCACACCTCTTTCAGCACCTCTGTTGGTTCTTTCTGCACTGCTCTTGCTTTTTTCTGCACCTCACTTGCCTCTTTCTGCACTTCTCTTGCTTCTTTCTACACCTCTGTTGCTTCTTTCAGCAATTCTATTGCCTCTTTCTGCACTTCTCTTCCTTCTTTCTGCACCCCTCCTGCCTCTTTCTGTACCTCTCTTGCTTCTTTGTGCACCCCTCCTACCTTTTTCTGCACCCCTCTTGCCTCTTTTTGCACCTCTGTTGGTTCTTTCTGCACTGCTCTTACTTCTTTCTACACCTCACTTGCCTCTTTCTGCACCTCTGAGTTAGAGGTAGTTTTAATTTCCCTGCCCTATTGTGTACTAGGGCCTTACAGGGGAGGTCATGCCAATCACAGGGGTACCCCAACCCATAGTGTACCCTAGTGTATGTAGGTGTTTTCACTGTATTCTAAGTGTCTTTCAGCATAGCACTGGCTCTGGGCCTGGTTAGTCAGAGTCAGTTACCACCAGTACCAGTCAGTAAAAAGTTGGGGGCACAGGATGACTTTGCAACAAGGCTTTTTACTGCACCTCTGTTGGTTCTTTCTGCATATCTCTTGCTTTTTTTGCACTTTTCTTCGTCTTTCTGGACTTCTGTTGCCTCTTTCTGCATTTGTCTTGCTTCTTTCTGCGCTTTTCTTCCTCTTTCTTCACATGTCCTACCTCTATAGGCATAGTTAGAAATTAGCATTTAAAAAACCTTAGAAATTCACTGAAAAAACCATAGGTTTCCGGGACGTTATAGTTAGAAATTATCATTTAAAAAACCTTTGAAATTCACTGAAAAAACCATAGGTTTCAGGGACGTTATAGTTACAAATTAGCATTTAAAAAACATAGAAATTCACTGAAAAAACCATAGGTTTCAGGGACGTTATAGTTAGTTGGACATTTCACTCGTACAAAACCAGAGAAATTCGGCCGTTATAGTTAGTTGAGCTAACTATGACTCACACCCCCGCAATGCACTGCTGATGATGTCACATATTACATCATTCATGACATGGTCAGTGACATCACTGATGACATCTCAAATGACATCACTGATGACATCACTGATGACATCATCCACATGATAATCTGATGCACCTCCTCACACCCTAATATAACCTTTGATACACCCACTCTAAAATACAGACTAACATTTTCGAAACCATAGACACACCAATACCAGTTACTACATACCCACTCACTGATTCCTAGGTCTGCACACACATCCACTCATTCACCCATACAGTCACTCATACATGCAATCGCTCATCAATACAGCACTATCATTTGCACTCATTCATCTATACAGACACTCACACATCGCCACTCATCCATAGAGTTACTCACACACCTAGTCAATCATGCAAATAATTATTCACACTCCCATTTACTCACCTATACAGTTATACACACACCACCTCACTTATTCATACAGATACTAACACATACTTACTCTCTTATACAATCACTGATACAAGCACACACTCATCCATACAGCCACTCTCACAATCACTCACTCTCACATATAGTGATTTATATACTCAACACTCACATATACTGCCTTTCACATATGTAGTTACTCACACATGTACCCCTGGGACATCCATTCACTCACCAACACAGCCATACACACACTCACCCACCCATACAACCCCTCACAGATGCACTCATGAACCCATACACCCAGTGAATCACCAACTCACACATCTATGCAGGGAGTCACTCACCCCCCACCCACCCATACAGACACTCAGGCACCCATACAGATACTCAGACAACCAATCAAAAGCCCATATAGACACTCATGCAGCTACTCACCAACCCATGCAGCCGCTTACACACCAACAGACATACTGATACAGACATTTACACAGTTAACTCACTAACCCATGCATTCAGTAAGACACGTTTAATCACTCACTATTACAGTCAGCCACGCACCTACTAAATCATCCATTCAGACACTTATACACCCACTCATTCTTCAATACACCTTGGCATATATATCTATAAAACATATTTAAATTTTACAGAAGCACACAGTCACTGGATGATGTCATCAGTGATGTCATCAGTGATGTCATTTGAGATGTCATCAGTGATGTCACTGACCATGTCATGAATGATGTAATATGTGACGTCATCAGCAGTGCATTGCGGGGGCGTGAGATATAGTTAGCTCAACTAACTATAACAGCCGAATTTCTCTGGTTTTGTAAGAGTGAAATGTCCAACTAACTATAACGTCCCTGAAACCTATGGTTTTTTCAGTGAATATATATATTACCTACTGGCGGCCGACCAGTAGGTAGGTATAGATAGGACCTAGTTTTCATAGGAAAAGCGTTTTTTGATTTGCCAATATCTTTAGTGCCGTTTACGAATCTTCGCGAAATTTTCAAAACTAATGGGGCGCTCCGGTCAGCTCCTGTCTTGAAAGTTTCAGGGTGATTCGTCAAGCGGAGGGCGAGAAAAAAGGGGGGTCCCAAAACCCGTTTTCTCCATGTTAATTTCCATAGGAAACTTAAGACAAAGCTACAGCCTGAACTGCTGAACGGAATTACACCAAATTTGGCAAAAAGGTAGCTCTTGGTTCAGAATGCGGGCTTTTTTTTTAAATGGTGTAAATCCATTCAGTAGTTCCTGAGAAATTTAAAAATAAAAAATATCGATATCTGGTGGCCGAGGAGGATTCGCGAACCCTCCCGAGCACGAGCTTCATTCTGATTGGCTGCCAGCACTCCAAACCAAAATGTGTTGGCAGCCATTTTGTGACTCGGTTGAACCGAGTCACTAGCAAAAGAGGTTATAAATGAAGGAAAGGGGGCAGGGTAGAAACACCCTGACCCCCTAGGCCTGGTCAGGGAGTCCCACAGGGACCCCCAGGGCCAAAAAAGCACTAAATAAAAAAAAAATTGGCAGAAGTCGTGCTGGGTGCGCGAATCCCACCGAGAAAATTTTAAAAAACAAAGCGCTGTCTCCCGTGCTTTGTTTTAATGAGCCCCCGGGTGGGCCAGGTCCTGGGGGTATTTGTTAATATTTATGTGGGGGCCCTGTGCAGGCCTCCACAGCCCCAGGGACCACCACCTCCCCGGGGCTATGTTGATTACATGTGGGGGTCACGCAGCCCCCGCAGCCCCGGGGACCGCCACGTTCCCAGGTTTTTTTTAAAATTAAAGGTGTGTGGGGGCTCCTGCCCCCCTATTTTGCCCCGGGGACCGTGACCTCTCCTGGGCATTGCTATTATGTGTGGGGCCCCGGGTACCACCACCTCCCCGGGGCTTCAATAATTAAAAAAATAAGTGTAGGAGGGCTCTTGCTCCCCCCACACTGCCCCAGGTACCACCACCTCCCCAGGGAATTTATACATTAAGTTAGGGGGTCCGTTGCGGACCCCCGGCCCAGGGGACCACCACCTCCCCGGGGCTTTGCACACAAAGGGAGGGGGGCCACACGGCCCCCCTCCTGGAGCCCTTCATGGCCCTGGGGACCACAACCCCCCAGGGCCGGTTCCGGCAATGTCCGGGGTGCCCACCCCCGGAACATTGCAGTTTGCAATGACAGGGCGGTAGCACGGCTCCCACCCTGTCATTGCAAACTATGCTTCGCTTCATGGAAACGAGAGCAGAAAACCTGCTCTCGCTTTCATGAAGCGAAGCAGCATTGGTTTTGGACAAGGGAAGCTACATGGCAGCAGCTTCCCTTGTCCAAAAGCAATGCCGGCTCTTGCAGGAGGCGGGGAGCCGGATGGAACCACGGGGGCATTGGGGCTCCCCCCGCGGTCCCCAATGTGTGGCCAGGCTCCAGGAGATGGGGTCACCGGGGGCAATAGTGGCCCAGGGAAGGGGGGCCATGCGGCCCCCCTCCCGTACTATTTTTTTTTTTAAATAAAAAATAGGCAATTCCACAGGGGATGGGGTCCTCGGGGTCATTATTGGCCTCAGGAGGGGGGCCACGCGGCCCCACTCCAAAATAAAAAATAAAAAAAATGCTGGCCAGGCCCTGGGGGATGGGGTCCCCATGGCCAATAGTGGCTCAGGGAAGGGGGGCCACACGGCCCCCGTCCCTTATTATTAAAAAAAATAACAGAGGTGATGCCCCGGGGGATGGGGTCCCCGGGGCGAATACCGAATAATGAAAGTGGGGCGTTTTTTTTTTCTTTCTATTTTAGAGTCGTGACCCAAACGCGGCTCTCAATGCGACCCCCCCATGTAACATTGCGTTGGATTCGCGAATCCACCTCAAATAAATAATTTTGTAGTATATCATTTAGAAGGTAGTGTTGCATTTGTGAAGTTGTTTTAAAGAGGTACTGTGATGGAAGTTAATGATAAGATTAAAATTGATAGAGTTAGTAAAAATATATAAAATTAAAAATTAATAGTTAAACCTGAAAAGTGTATTGTGTTGTAGTACATTGAATTCATGCTTTTGCAGATTCGCGATGGATTCGCGAACCTTAAAATATTTTTTTTAAAGTATGTATGTTTAAATAAGAATAAGATTCACTATTGTGTAATAGGGTGGCTCTAAAATGAGCCCTTGTTTTCATTATGAGTTTGTTGTAGCTATATGTAAGTGTGGATGCACAGCTTTAGGTTGTTGAGAAAGACTCTGTTCCCATGATCTGTGAAGTGTACTCCTTCACTTCTGTAGATGTCATCCTTATCAAAACGTAGATTGTTGTTATAGATGGAGCCCATCCTATGGTCTCTGAGGTAAGCAGAAACAGCTTTATTGACATTCTTTCTAGCTTTGTCAATCTGTGGACAGAATTGATTTGACCACTTCCATTTCTGTCTTTGGCATATATTAGAGTATACAAAGACAGTTTGAGGTAAAAGCAACATCAATTGTGCAAAGGTGTCCTTCATTAGCATTTCCAGACCTACCCCAGTCAATGTGCCTAGGTCATTGCCACCACAGTGCACAATCATGAGGTCAGGGGGTTGGAGATGCAAAAAGGTTTTAACCAAAGGCATCAATTGGTGCCACTTTAATCATCTCTGTGCAATCCATTTAATATCCACATTTTGCAAAGCTAGGTCTTTGTCAATACCTCTGCGTTCAGCATACCTTTTGCACCAGAAAACATAGCTTTGCCCAACAATCCATACTGTAAGCATCTTGAAGGGATGTCTGGAAGTAATGAAAAGATGTCTGTAGCTGAGGTAGTCAGTTGGTAGAATGAGAGGTATCTCAAATGGTGGACAAGATGCTGTTTTTTAAAAGTAGAGAATTAATTGGCTGTTTATGAACATTGTACACTCAAAAATAGGGTGCATGTTATTTCTTTAAAAAGCATGTTTCTTATTGGTTTTTAAAAAATGTTTGAAAGGTACAGTAGATAGGATAAGGTAATATTTTGCAAACGTCAACCCCACCTGCTGTTTGCATTTGTAACCTTGTGTGTTGAACTTGAAAATATGGTGAAGTTGTGACCTGCCTCTTCAGTTGAATGTTGCAGAAACTGTTACTATGGAAACTGGGATTAAGCAGAATGGGGGAAGGGTTGAATCTTATCTGTGGTTTTAAAATATGTAAGTATAATTTATATATAAGTGATGTGTTATTAAAGTAAGATTTCCCAAGTCAGTACTATGTTTAGAAGTGGTGTGTTCTTAAAAAATAGTGCTATTATTATTAGTAATATATTTTTGAACTCCCGTATGGATTCGCGGCTCCATCGCGATCGTGCACGGTGGAGTCACGACTCTAGAAAATTGCAGAACCAGTTTAGGCACTTTTAGAAGTCAGTTGGTAAGGGTTAATATGTCTAACCATTCGAAATGTGTTTTACAATTTGAAATTATGTAGGAAGTAATGTGATTTGTTATCTACATTTATTTGTGTGGAGAAAGAGAGGGAAAGTTTGCGATTACTGGTTTTATCTTGTTGAGAGTGGTGCATTACATTGATTGTATGCATGAGAAAATCTTTTATGAGTTTCTGATATTTCATATGCTACAAATCTATTTGAAAGGTGAGTTATAAATTTGTGAGGTGTGTTATGTATTAGCTTTATTTTTAAACTATAAAAATTATTCAAGAACTGTGATGTTTGAAATATTATTAAATGTAGAGATGTGTATTGTAGTTTGTTTAATTGTACTTAAATATTGTTTGAAATAGATTCTGTATAGTAATATGTGTATATTGGAAGATGGATTAGTGATTATGGTAGTTCGTTTTAGTGTGTGGAAATGTACAATTGAAGTGTACCGCATACTTTTAGGTGTCGTTTTCAAATTGGAAGTGCAGTCTGTCAAGTTTTAAGGTGTGCATGGACTTGTGACTGAAGTATGTCTCTACTTTTATATGTATTTTCATATGTCTTATACATTTGAAGGTGCATGATGTATAACAAAGAGGTGTTGTTGCTTTGTATGTGGTAGGCTCGAAACTGTGAGTAGTAGTAGAATGGTGAAGATGCAGCACAAAAGTGTGGTTTAAAAGATGTTGACATACGTATTAGTGATTAGGCTACTTTTTATAAGTCTCTAGAGAGGTACAGTTGAAATATGCCACATAAAATTTGGGGGCATATTAGCAAGACCCACGTTAAAATTATCGCTGTTTTAGCGGCAGGAAACTGCCGCTAAAATGGCGATAATGGGCTTGCTAATATGCGTTATGGAATTCCAATAGAAGCCCAGGTTAGATGTCCTGCACATCTAACCTGGGCTTCTATTGAAATTCTATAACGCATATTAGCAAGCCCATTATCGCCGTTTAAGCGGCAGTTTCCTGCCGCTAAAACGGCGATAATTTTAACGTGGGTCTTGCTAATATGCCCCTTGGTGTTTGCTTGAAATTGGAAGTTTGTTCTGTGAATTTTTCAGGTGTGCATAGTGTTGTGATTGAAAGAAATCTCTACTAGGAGGTATATTCTGATATGTGTTATGTATCTGAAGATGCTAGATGCATAAAACACATGTGTGCATCTATTTGTATATTTCTTTTATATATGATGCTGCTAGAAAAAGGTACAGACATATGCATGCAAGCTTTCAGGAATATGGTGAGACTTAAAGCAGAGACATGAGAAGGGTTCCTGCTTTGTATTTGGCTAGGTGTAACATTCTAAGTAGTTGTAGAATGGTAAAGCTGCAGCACAAAAGTGAGGTTTAAGACATGTTTGAAGAGAGATTAGTTATTAGAGTAATTTGTATGAGTGTGTGGAAAGCTACACTTCAAATATACCGCATAATTTTCAGTGTCTGTTTGAAATTTGAAGTGTAGTCTGTGAAGTTTTAAGCTGTGGATGATGTTGTGTCTTAGGTATGTCTCTACATGCAAATGTATTATGGTACGTGTTATGCACCTGAAGATGATAGACGTATAAAACACAGGTATACATCTATCTGTATATTTCTTTTATATATGATGCTGCTAGCAAAAGGTACGGACATATGCATGCATGCTTTTAGGAATATGGTGAGACTTACAGCAGAGACATGTGAAGGGTTGCTAGTTTATATTTGTCTAGGTCCAATACCATTAGTAGTTACAGAATGGTGAAGCTGCAGCTCAAAACTGTGATTTGAAACGTGTTGGCAGAGGAATTAGTGATTAGGCTATTTTGCATGAGTCTGTTGAAAGGTATGGTTGAAATATATCACGTGATTTTAGGTGTCTATTTGAAATGAGAAGTGCAGTGTCTTAAGTTTTAAGATCTGCATGGTTTTGTGACTGAGGTATGTCTGTACTTGCAGATGTATTTTCATATGTGTTATGCATGTGAAGATGCTAGATTTATAAAATACAGGTATAGATCTATTTGTATGTTCTTTTATATGTGATGATACTAGGAAAAGGTATAGATATATGCATACATGCTTTTAGAAATATGGGGAGACTTTCAACAAAGATAAGTGAAGGGTTGCTTTGCTGTTAGCTATGCTCAATACCTGATTAGTAGTAGAATAGTGAAGCAGCAGTAGTAGAAAAGTGATGTTTAAGATATGTTGGGAGAGGAATCAGTGATTATGGTACTTTATAAGAGTCTGTGTAAAACTTCACTTGAACTATGCTGCATAAATCTAAGTGTGTGTTAGAAATGTTTCGTATAGTCTGCCAAGTTTTAAGGCCTTTATGGTGTTGTGAGTGTGGTTATGTTTCTACTTGCACATGTATTCTGATATGTGTTATGCTTTTGGCAATAGGTACAGTTACAAGCATGCATGTTTTTAGGAATATGGTTAGAGTTATAGTAGAGACATGTGATAGGTTGCTGCTTTATATTTGGCTAGGCCCAATATTTGTAGAATGGTGAAGGTGCAGCACAAAAGTGAGTTTTAAGACATGTTGACTGAGGGATTAATGATTAGGCTACTTTCTATGAGTCTGGGGAAAGGTACATTTGAAATACACCGCAGAAATTTAGGTGTCTCTTTCAAATATAAAGTGCAGTCTATTTGTTTATTTCTTTTATATATGATGATGATTTCAAAAGGTAGACACATATGCATGCATGTTTCAGGAATATGGTGGGACTTGATAGCTGAGTCATGTAATAGACTGCTGCTTTATATTTGGCTAGGCCCAACATCCTAAGTAGTTTGCAGAATGGTAAAGCAGCAGCACAAAAGTTAGTTTTAAGACATGTTAGGAAACAGATTAGTGATTAGGTTAGTTTGTGTGAGTGTGTGAAAAGGTACATTTAAAGTATGACGCATAAATGTAGGTGTCTGTTTGAAATGTGAAGTGCGGTTTCTCAAATTTTAAGGTGTGCATGTTCTTGTGATTGGTGTATGTTTCTACTTGCATATGTATTGTTATATGTGTTATGCATCTGAAGATGGCAGATGTATAAAACATAGATTTATCTCTATTTGTATGGTTCTTTTATATATGGTAGTACTAGTAAAAGGTACAGACACATGCATACATGCTTTCAGGAATATGGTGAGATTTATAACAGACTCATGTGTAGGTTTGATGCTTTATATTTGGGTAGGCCCAACACCCTGAGTAGTTACAGAATGGTGAAGCTGTAGTACAAAAGTGTACACCATGTCATAAACCTCACTTTTGTGCTGCAATTTCACTATTCTGCTGCTACTCAGGATGTTGGGCGTAGTCAAATATAAAGCAGCAACCCATCACATCTCTCAGCTGTAAGTCTCCAATCACCCAGGCACTACTGATGCACTCATCCATGCACTGAAGCACTATGTATGCAGTCCTTCAATAACCCAGGCACTATCCATACAGTTATAAAATCACCCAGGCACTACCCCTGCACTCATGCAATCACTCAGGCACTACATATGCAGTCATGCAATAACCCAGGCACTATCCATGTAGTTATAGGATCACCCAGGCACTACCTATGCACTCCTCCAATCACCCAGGCACTACCCCTGCACTCATGCAATCACCCAAACACTACCTATGCAGTCATGCAATAACCCAGGCACTACCCTTGCACTCCTCCAATCACCCCGGCAGTACCCATGCACTTCTTCAATCACCCAGTCAGTACCCATGCACTTACAAAATCACCCAGGCACTACCTATGCAGTCCTCCAATTACCCAGGCACTATCCCTGCACTCATGCAATCACCCAGGCATTAAACATGCACTCCTTCAATAACTCAGGCAGTACCCATGCACTTATAAAATCACCCAGACACTACCTATGCACTCATGGAATAACCCAGGCACTACCTCTGCACTCATGCAATCACCCAGACACTACCTATGCACTCCTCTAATCACCCAAACACTACTTATGCACTCATTCAATCACTCAGGCACTACCTGTGCACTTTTCCAATCACCCAGGCACTACCGCTGCACTCACGCAATCACCCAGGTATTATCCATGTACTCCTTGAAT
This sequence comes from Calotriton arnoldi, assembly GCA_963921515.1. Classification (NCBI taxonomy): domain Eukaryota; kingdom Metazoa; phylum Chordata; class Amphibia; order Caudata; family Salamandridae; genus Calotriton; species Calotriton arnoldi. The sequence goes on from CAWUFW010017939.1 coordinate 84,771, forward strand.
CACTCAGGCAGTACCCATCCACTCCTTCAATCACCCAGACATTACCCCTGCACTCATGAAGTCATCCAGGCATTACCCATACACTCCTTCAATCACTCAGGCACTACCCGTGCACTCCTGCAATCACCCACGCATTACCCCTGCACTCATGAAAACACCCAAGCACTACCCATGCAGGCTTCCAATCATCCAGGCACTACCCGTGCACTTATGCAATCACCCAGGTACTACTGATGCACTCCTAAAATAACCCAGGCACTACTCATGCACTCTTCCATGCACCCAGGCACTACCCATGCACTCCTTTATCTACCCAGGCACTACCCATGCACTCCTTCAATCACCCACACATTACCTTTGCACTTATGCAATCACCCAGCCATTACCCATGCACTCCTTCAATCACCCAGGCAGTACCCATGCATTTATAAATTACCCAGGTACTATCTATGCCCTTCTCCAATCACCCAGGCACTACTCCTGCACTCATGCAATCACCAAGGCATTACCCTTGCACTCATTCAATCACCCAGACACTACTGTTGCACTCATCTATTAACCTACGCACTACTCATGCACTCATCTATGCATTGAGGCACTTTTCATGCACTTATCCATGCACTCAAGTTCTACCTCTCCACTCATGCAATTAGCCAGTCACTGTCCATCCTCTCCTTCAAATACCCAGCCATTACCCTTGCACTCATACAATCACTCACGCACTACCCATGGAGTCATGCAATCACTCAGGCACACCCATCACATGTGTCAGATGTTGCCTCACCATATTCCTGAAATGATGTATACATATGTCTGTACCTTTTGCTAGCAACTTCATATATAAAAGTAATATACAAATAGATGTATAGCTGTTTTTTATGTCTATCAACTTCACTTGTATAACCCTTATCAAAATGCATGTGCAAGTTAACAAATACCTCAGTCAAAAGATTATAAAGGGTTTAAAATTTGACAGACTGCACTTCTCATTTCAAACACACATCTAGATTTATGTGGCATACTCTAAGTGAACTTTTCCACAAACTTTTACAAAGTACAATAATCACTAATTTCTCAACCAACTTATCTTAAACATCACTTTTCTACTGCTGCTGCTTCAGTATTCTACTACTATTCAGGTATTGAGGATAGCTACAAGGAAAGCAGCAACCCTTCACATGTTTCTGTTGTAAGTCTCCCCCTATTTCTAAAAGCATGCATGTATGTATCTGTACCTTTTGATAGTGACATCATATATAAAACAACTATAGAAATGGATGTATGTCTGTGTTTTAGACATCTATCATCTTCAGATGGATAATACATATCTGAATATATATGTAAACAGAGATATACTTCAGTCAGAACACCATGGAGACCTTAAAACTTGAGAGACTGCAGTTCATATTTGAAAAAGGCAACCACGTTTATGTGGTGTACTTTAAGTGTAGCTTTCCACACACTCATACAAACTAGGTTAATAACTAATCTGTTTCCTAACATGTCTTAAACCTCACTTTTGTGCTGGAGCTTCACCATTCTGTGACTACTTATGGTGTTGGGCCTAGCCAAATATAAAGTAGCACTGTTTCACATGACTCAGCTGTAAGTCTATCCATATTCCTGAAAGCATGCATTCATATGTCTGTACCTTTTGGTAGCAGCATCATATATAAAAGAAATATCCAAATAGATGTATACTTCTATTTTATACGTCTAGCATCTTTAGATGCATAATACATATCAGAATACATGTGCAAGTAGAGACATACCTTAGTCACAACACCATGCAGACGTTAAAACTTGACAGACTGTACTTCACATTTGAAGCAGATAATGAAAATTATGCGGTATATTTGAAGTCTAGCTTTCCCCAGACTTATACAAAGTAGTGTAATAACTAAACCTTCTCCTAACATGCCTTAAACTTCAGTTTTGTGCTGCTGCTTCACCATTCTATGACTACATAGGGTGTTGGGCCTAGCTAAATATAAAGCAGCAATCCTTCAGATGTTTCTGCTGTAAGTCTTACCATCTTTCTAAAAGCATGCATGCATATGTCTGTACCTTTTGTTAGTAGCATGCTATATTAAACAAACATACAAATAGATGTATACCTGTGTTTTATGTGTCTAGGATCTTCAGATACATAAGACATATCACGATTCATGTGCAAGTACATACATACATCAATCAGAAGATCATGAAGACCTTAAAACTTGAGAGACTGCACTTCATATTTCAAAGAGAGACCTACATTTATTCAGCACACTTCAAGTGAACTTTTTCAGAGACTTTTACAAAGTACCATAATCACTAATTCTTCACTCAACATATCTTAAAAATTACTTTTTCTGGTGCTGCTGCTTTACCATTCTACTAGTAGTTAGGTATTGAGCATAGCCAAAAACAAAGGAGCAACCTTTCAGATGTCTCTGCTGTAAGTCTTACCATCTTCCTGAAACCATGCATGCATGTGTCTATACTATTGCTAGTGCACCATATATAAAAGAGGCATAAAAATAGATTTATACTGTTGTTTTACACATGTACCATCTTGAGATGGATATCACATATCAGAATGCATGAGTAAATAGAGACATATCTACATAGACACTAACATTTATGCGGCATACAAACATATGCATGCATGCTTTCAGGAAGATGGTGAGACTTGCAGCATAGACATGTGATGGGTTACTGGTTTATATTTGTCTGAGGAAAGGTGTGCTTGAAATATACCATATGATTTTAGGTCTCTACATGAAATGAGAAGTGCAGCTTCTTAAGTTTTAAGGTGTGCATCATCTTGTGACTGAGGTATGTCTGTACCTGCAGATGTATTTTCATATGTGTTATGCATCTGAAGATGCTAGATGTATAAAATACAGGTATATGTCTATTTGTATGTTTCTTTTATATATGATGGCACTAGGGAAAGGTACAGACACATGCATCCATGCTTTTTGAAATATGGGTAGACTTACAACAGAGATATGTGAAGGGTTGTTGCTTTGTATTTTGCTAGGCTGTACATCTGAGTAGTAGTAGAATGGTAAAGCAGCAGGAGCAGTAAAGTGATGTTTAAGATATGTTGGGTGAGGAATTAGTGATTATGGTGCTTTATAAGAGTCTATTTAAATCTTTACTTGAAGTATGCCACATAAATCTAGGTGTCCATTTGAAATGTTAAGTGTAGTCTGTCAAGTTTTAAGGTCTGCATGGTCATGTGATTGATGTATTTCTCTAGTTGCATATGTATTCTCATATGTGTTATGCATCTGAAGATGCTACATGTATAAAGAGAGATATATCTCTATTTGTATGTTTCTATTATATATGGTAGTACAAGTAAAAGGTACAGACACATGCATACATGCTTTCAGGAATATGGTGAGATTTATAATAGACTCATGTGTAGGTTTGATGCTTTATATTTGGGTTGGCCCAACACCCTGAGCAGTTACAGAATGGTGAAGCTGTAGTACAAAAGTGTACACCATGTCATAAACCTCACTTTTGTGCTGCGATTTCACTATTCTCCTACTACTCAGGATGTTGGGCGTAGTCAAATATAATGCAGCAACCTCAACACATGTCTCAGCTGTAAGTCTCCAATGACCCAGGCACTACCCGTGCACTCATCCATAGACTAAGGCACTATGTATGCAGTCCTTCAATCAGCCAGGCACTACCCCTGCACTCATGCAATCACTCAGGCACTACCTATGCACTCTTTCAATAACCCAGGCACTACCCCTGTACTCATGCAATCACCCAGGAACTCCCTATGCACTTCTCCAATCACCCTGGCACTACCCCTGCACTCCTCTAATCACGCAGGCAGTACTGATGCACTGATGCAATCACTGAGGCACTACTGATGCACTCATACATGCACTCAGCCACTACCCCTGCACTCATGCAATCACCCAAGCACTACCCATGCAGTTCTCCAATCATCCAGGCACTACCCTTGCACTCATGCAATCACTCAGGCACTACCCATGTACTCCTCCATAAACCAAGGCACCACCCATGCACTACTCCAATCACTCAGACAGTACCCATGCGCTCCTCCAATCACCCAGGCACTACCCATGCACTCATGCAATCACCCAGGCATTAGCTATGCACTTCTTCAATCACTCAGGCAGTACTCATGCAGTCCTCCAATTTCCCAGGCACTACCCCTGTACTCATGTAATCACTCAGGCACTATCCATGCAGTTATCCATGCACTCAGTCACTACTTCTGCACTCATTCCATTTACCGATGCACTCACAAATCTCCCAGGCAGTACCTATGCACTTATGCAATCAGCCAGTTACTATTCAACCTCTTCTCCAAATACCCAGCCACTATCCTTGCACTCATACAATCACCTAGACACTACTGTTGCACTCAAATTCAAATTCAAATTCAAAAATACTTTATTCGGATAGGACCATATCCATAAAAGCACATCAAATACGACAAGTTTAAAAATACAAATTCATATCACAATAAAACAATTTCAGTAGCATTAGTCATGATTGCACATAATTTTAAACACAAATGACAAATTTCTAAATGAGCCCCTATGCTTCAAAACGCTCTTCAGGGATTACTCATTGATTTGCGGGCCCGTACAGCGGTTCTCAAAAAGGTGCCGACGTGAAGAATTAACTCATCATCTTCTAATCTAAGCATGCTCGTATATGCATCTGCTAAATGGATTGGCAGGCTTTTTTTTTTTTTTTTTAACGGTATTAAAAGTTCGCGAAGTAGCGCTACGCGAAGCTATGCAAAGTGCAGTTCGCACTACACGAGCTACGCGTAGCACTACGCGAACTGCGTAGTGCACTGTTCGCAATGATTGCACAGTGCCGGATGCTTGTCCGCACTGTGCAATCATTGAAAATGGCATCTTGCACAGTGCGAGCTGTCTTTTACTGCCGCTCGAGTAGATTTTTACTCGAGCGGCAGCTTTCTCAACGCGGACTGGTAGTTTCTCAACGCGAGCGGTCGCGAGCATACGCGACCACTCGCAATGAGAAACCTGACCTCCCTGCGTTGAGAATCTCGCCGGGAGGTTTATTTTCCACGCTCGCGATCGGCAACTTGATGTTGCTGATCGCGAACGAGGAAAAAGTCTTGCCGGGATGTCATTTTGCTTGCTCGCGGTCGCCAACTTGACGTTGAGGACCGCGAGCAAGCAAAAAATGACCGCTGCACTACGCTACGCTACGCTACGCTACGCTACGCGTGTTTGCACTGTGCTACGTGCAATTCGCGTTGTGCGAAGTAGCGCAAACTTCACAAACTACGCGAGCGTAGCGTAGTGCTTTGCCCAGGGTTAATTAAAAGCCATTTTGAGTACTTTATATAAAACTTACAGAAAAATAAAAAGTGTAAGATTGTTTGGCCACTCTGTCCATCGCACAGACAGGGCAGGGAATCGAGATTCACATTAAACCCGAGGGGGAAACAGCGCAGGAATTTGACCGTACCAGCCCTCAAACGGAAGAGAAGGCCCCTCTCCCAGTGACATATGGGCAGAGTGAGATAGCTAGGCAAGGGGTACATAGTGTGCTCAATATTCATATAATTCGCAACAGTAGATTTCTTGGATTCCCTCTCCAGTCTTTCCGTGCTGTAAAGTGTATATAGTGCCGTTCTCAGGTTTTTTTTTTGTACAGTCTCAGTTATGCTTGGACTCTGAAAGAGCCTTCCATAATTAACGCTACTTAGGCTCTGGTTCACCCCGGCAAGCCACGGGATATCCATCCCCTTTCTCGCAACTAATACAGTCACTTATAATCTCTCTTGTAAGTGACGCCACTGGATTTTTCCATATGGCGAGCCAGAATAAGGCGGGGCGGGGCGGGCCCTTAAGACATCCTCAATGTAGCTTAATTTCCGTTCGCTGTGGCAAACATACTGGGAGGTGGAGATCAGTGCACCCAACAATTTCCGACAAAACCTATTTTCTTCTTGCTGAATGCTGTGACTTTTAGCGATGCCCCAGACCTCTGTGCCATAGGTAGCTGTGGGTATGCACTGGGATTTAAAAAATTTAAAATCGCTAAAATAGCCCCTGTTCTCTTTGGCCGGGGGAGGCTGAGGATGGAATTGGTGGCCTTTGAGAACTTGTTCCTGCAGAACACCATGTGTTCAGACCAGGAACCGTTCGCAGCAAAGACCAACCCAAGATATGGAAAAGTGCTAGTACATTTTAATTTTTGGTTACCCACAGATATGGAATTTAATAAATGTTTTCTTGGCCGACAGGACATTATAAAAGATTTCTTAAAACTAGTACATAAGTCTAAACTGGTCATAAAATCAACAAATCCCTGAACTAAAGTGCGTAAAGCGTTGGGTGTGCGGCCCATTAAGACCGCGTCATCGGCATGTAATAACACAGGAAGGATTTTTCCATTTATTCTGGGAACATCATTAGTCAGTGTAATCAGTGATTTGTGCAAATTATTAATATAAATAATAAAAAGAAGGGGGGCTAGGACGCACCGTTGCCTGACCCCTCTACTTACTTTAATATCATTGGTAACCTCGCCCCGCCACTAATCCTAACGCGGGCCTTCAGGTCCTTATGTAAGTGTGCCAAAAAGTGCACCAATGCCTCGTCCAGACCATGAGCTAAAAGAATGGACCATAGACGTGACCTATTAACAAAATCAAAGGCAGAGGTCAGGTCCATGAAAGCCAAATATAATGGCGATTGTTGGGCTATAGTATATTTGCCAATAATTAGATTAAGATTTAGGCATTGTTCATTAGTGCCTACTTTGCTCCTAAATCCCAGTTGACATGGCTCTAAAATATTGTTTTCCTTAGTACAATCTAATATCTTATTATATAAGACTCTGCCTAAGATTTTCAGAGTGTTATATATCAAGGAGATTGGTCTGTAACAACTGGGTTGAGAACGATCGCCCTTTTTAAAAATCGGAACAATAATGCTTGTTGACCATGAGCTTGGTAACGGAGCATTGGTTAAATTATTAAAAACGTTTAAAAGGAGCGGCGCCCAGAAATCAGGTTTATGTTTGATGAGGTCGATAGGTAGCCCGTCCGGGCCTGGGGCTTTAATGCCCACGCTCTGGTGGATGGCTTCCTCGACCTTGGACAATGATATTGAGATCCTGGTTGGGGCCCTGTGCTTGAAGGGGTCTGCTTCTTGTGCGGGTGCTGTATAGATCATGGAGAAATGATTTTCCCATGTTTCACTTGTTATGCTACAGCTTATCGGGGTTAATAGCTATCCCGTGGCCCTGAAATCTTTTACTGCCGCCCAGAATGTGTTCCCATTTTTTAAACTAGCGGCTTTGGCAAGTGCTTCCCAGCGGTCATTTAATATTTCTTCTTTCCTTTTCGATGTCGCTAATTTATACCTCTGCCTTGATAGTTTAACAAGCGAGTTGCACCTCGGGCTGATCGTCAGGGCCTTGCGTAGCGATCTATTGGCCTCCGAGCACTCGCGGTTAAACCAGCTAGGTCTGCGCTGTACAGAAGAAATGGGCTTCGATAATAGGGATTTGATGGCCAAACAACATTTTGTGAAAGCGCTGACAGCCTCAGGATGGGGGTCCTGTGCTAACAAACAAAAGTTAATAAGATTAAAGTTGTCCTTTGCCAACATGCAAAACAATTCAGAGTTATTGACACCCCGCCAAACAAATCTTAAATTATCAGTGGGGGGGTGATAAATTCCTAGCACCACATTCAGTATTGAATATAGGCCTGGGAGATAGTCTCAGCACTATTTGGATTGGATTATGATCCCCGTGGGTTGTGGCAATAACTTCAGCTCTCAGTAAATAGTCCTCTAAGGCAGGGGAAATAAAAACATAGTCGATAGTGGAAGCGCAACCCCTTCCTCTAAATGTCGGCTCAGGAGTGTTATCTTTTGTTACATCAGCAATTTCCATAACATTGGTTAAGTTGTGAGTATTCAAGTATTCCGCTAATTCCTCACCTCTACGGCAAGTTTGTCCTCTGTAATGTGGCCATATACTGGTCCCAGTGTATGGTAATTTGCCATTAAAATCACCTCCCAGGCAAATGCCTGTTGCTTTGGTAAATTCATTGTGATACTGAAGGGTGTCGATAAATTCAAATACATTTATAAAATTCCCATTTGGTGTCGCACTCATTCATTCATGTAGGCACTACTTATACACTTATACACTCATCTATGCATTCAGGGACTATTCATGCACTTATCCATGCACACAATCTCTACCTCTGCACTTATGCAACCAGTCAATCAGTATCCAATCTCTCCTCCAATTATACAGACACTACCCTTGCACTCATACAATCACCCAGGCAATACCTATGGAGTCATGCAATCACTGACACACACCCATCATATATCTTAGCTGTAAGTCTTAACATATTCCGGAAACCATTTATACATATGTCTCTACCAATTGCTAGCAATATCAAATATAAAAGTAATTTACAAATAGATGTATACTTGTGTTTTATATGTCTAGCATCTGCAGATGCATAATGCGTATCAGAATACATGTGCACGTAGAGATATACCTTAGTTACAGCACCATGCATACCTTAACACTTGACAAATTGCTCTTCACATTTGAAGCAGATAATGAAAATTATGTGGTATACTTGAAGAGTAGCTTTCCACAGACTCATATAAAGTAGCGTTATAACTAATTCTTCTCCTAATATGCCTTAAACCTCACTTTTGTGCTGCTGCTTCATCATTCTATGACTACATAGGGTGTTGGGCCTAGCCAAAAATATATCAGCAATCCTTCACATGTCTCTGCTGTAACTCTCACCATCTTCCTAAAAGCATGCATACATATGTCTGTACCTTTTTTTAGTAGCATCATATATCAAAGAAACATTCAAATAGATGTATACCTGTGTTTTATATGTGTAGTATGTTCAGATGTATAAGACATATCACAATACATGTGCAAGTTCATACATATCTCAATCAGAAGATCATGAAGACCTTACAACGTGAGAGAGTGCACTTCATATTTTAAAGAGACACTTAGATTTATTTAGTGCACTTCAAGTGAACTTTTCCAGAGACTCTTACAAAGTACCATAATCACTAATTCCTCACCCAACATATCTTAAACATTACTTTTCTGGTGCTGCTGCTTTACCATTTTACTACTAGTTAGGTATTGAATATAGCCAAAATAAATAAGTAAGAAGCTAGAGAAGTGCAGACAGAAGCAACAGAGGTGCAGAAGGAGGCAAGATAAGTTCACAAACAGGCAAAAGAGGTGCAGAAAGATCCAAGAGCAGTGCAGAAAGAACCAACAGAGGTGCAGAAGGAGGCAAGAGGGATGCAGAAGGAGCCAAGAGAGGTGCAGAAATTTGCAAGAGAGGTGTAGAAAGAAGCAACAGAGGTGCAGAAGGAGGCAAGAGAACTGCAGAAAGAGGCAAGACAGTTGCAGAAACAGGCAAGAGAGGTACAGAAAAAGGTAACAGGGATGCAGAAAGAAGCAAGAGAAGTGCAGAAAGGGAGAAGAAGGATATAGAAAGAGGCAAGAGGGGTGCAGTAGGAGTAACAGAGGTACAGAAAGAAGCAAGAGAAGTGCAGAAAGAAGCAACAGAGGTGCAGAAAGAGGCAAGTGGGGTACAGAAAGAGGCAAGAGAAGTGCAGAAAGAAGCAACAGAGGTGCAGAAAGAGACAAGAGAGGTATAGAAAGAGGGAAGAGGGGTGCAGATAGAGGCAAGAGGTGTGTATAAAGAAGCAAGAGTACTGCAGAAAGAACCAACAGAGGTGCAGAAGAAAGAAAAAGGTATGCTGAAAGAAGCAAGAGGAGAGCCAAACTTTGCAAGACATGTGCAAAAAGAAACAAGAGCAGTGCAGAAAGAACCAACAGAGGTGCAGAAACAGACAAGAGGGGTGCACAAAAAAACAAGAGAAGTGCAAAAAGAAGCAACAGAGGTGCAGAAAGAGGCAAGAGCGGTGCAGAAAGAGGCAAGAGAGGTTCAGAAAGAAGCAACAGAGCTGCAGAAAGAGGCAAGAGAAGTACAGAAAGAGGCAAGAGAGTTGCAGAAACAGACAAAAGAGGGGCAGAAACATTCAAGAGGGGTGCAGAAAGAGGCAAGAGAAGTGCAGAAAGAGGGAACAGGGGTGCAGAAAGAGGCAAGAGAGGTGCAGAAAGAGGGAAGAAGGGTACATAAAGAGGCAATAGTTAGGTATTGAGTATAGCCAAAAACAAAGCAGCAACCCTTCACGTGTTTCTGCTGTAAGTCTCACCATCTTCCTGAAACCATGCATGCATGAGTCTGTACCTTTTGCGAGTGCACCATATATAAAAGAAGCATATAAATATACTTCTGTTTTATATGTAAAGCATCTTCAAATGTAGATACATACCTCAATCACAAGACCATGCAGGCCTTAAAACTTGACAGACTGCACTTTACATTCGATTTGGGTAGCAGTAGAGAAATCCTTTAGTTGTGCTCTGTGATTCTGTTGTGGAGGTTGTGATGTCTTCTAATTGTAGGAATTGTGCAGTGTCTGACATAGCTTTGCAATGCAATTAAAAGTATTTATTTATTTATAGATGAGAATATTTGTATATGATTATTTTAATAATATAACATTATTTTTAGAAACTATTTAAACTTTTCTTTTTTTTCAGATATTCACCATTATTAGTAATAAAGATTGAGTATGGCAAGAAAAGATCAAAAGAAAAGAAAAGAAAAACAACAGTAGTATTTAAAGTAAAGAGAAAAGCAGAAATTAGTTGAAGTTCAAAATGTGACATTGAAGATAAAGACTTCTTATAAGAAAACTAAAGAATTTGTTAAAAGACTTTTAAAGAACGTAATGAATTTTCAAAATGTGGAAAAGAGAAAGAAACGTTGTACAACCAATCAGAAAGAATTGAAAAAAGGACATATTAATGGAAAATCAAGGTATGGGAAAATAATCCATGTTGAAAGAAGGATGAAAGAATATAAAGATATTAGGAAGAGAATGTATAAAAGTAGAGTACTACAAAAGTTATTTAAAGATTGTAAAAAATATAAACAAAGATCAGCAGCTTACAAGACAAAACAACAGATTGAAAATGTAGTAGAAAAAGCTTTTGAATTGAAAAGAAAATTATTTATATTGGTATTGAAGAGAATGAAAACATTGAATAAAACAATGCACTTTATGAAGGAGAAAAGCAAAAGAAAAAGACTGATTAATAGATGTAACTTATGCAAAATATTTTCGGGTGAATGGAAGCACACTTTTAGTACTGAGCCTTTTTTTAATGAAGAGAGCTATTTTCAACAAAATACATTAGTTCATGCAGTTGATACCAGTGGTCGTTGTTATGAGATAAAGGATGGTTGTCCAGTTGAAAAAGAAAAGATGGTTCCTAGAAATGTGGAAGAAGTAATAGCTGAAGAAGTTCAAGGGAGACGTGCATAAGCTCCAGTGTATAAGTGGGATTGTAGTAGTATTTGCAGTATTCGACCGGAATCTATTGACATATTATGAGTTTTTTTACGAGAATATGCCAAAAAAAGTCTTAAACAGAAGATTAAGATGTTACAAGGACTAGATCCATGTATAGTAAGAAAATATACTAACTTGCAAGGTCATTCTCTGACTTGTCTTTCAAGAAAAGTGTGTCAAAGTACTTTCCATCATTTAAGAATGTTAGCAGTACACTACTCAGAAAGGTGGAAGTTAGTAAGGAGACTCTACTATGTAAAAAGTCCTGCATTATGTTTAAGTGAAATGAACACAGCTCTTTTGCATGGTTCAGTATCGGATGTAAAAAATGTTTGTGATGGTATGCAGTTTCGTTTCTTTGGTTCACAAGATGAGTGTAGAGAAAGTGAGAGCTTGATAAGTGTAGGTGTTGAAGAACAGGTGGAAGATATTAGTACAGAGAAGTTTGCAGAATGCAGAAGAAATTACAAAGTTTAAGATACTTTCATGTGAAAAACCAAACTTTGTTTGTATTTGTTGGCGACGTACTCACTATAAAAGTCAAACTAGGAATGTTGATGTGTGTTTAAAAAGTGAAAAGAAAAACAATGATAAGTGGGAGCAATTTGGTGCCTATTTGTTGGTGGAAGGTCATTTTGAGTTGGGTACTGATCAATGTATTTGTAAATATTGTTACAACAAATTAGAAGAGAACAAAATTCCAGCTAGAGCAGTACATAACCACTTAGAGTTGATAGCTATTCCTCCGGAACTGGCAGATTTAACCCGTTCGCTGCGGCACAAATTTCTCCGCTGTGCATGCGGATTTTACGCGTGGGGAAATCAGACGGCCCCCAGCCATCCGACGCACATGCCCACCGTGATGTCAGACAGCCGGGGGCCGTCCGATGCATGGAACGCGTTAAATACACATGAGTCCATTCTTATTCAATCTGTGCACCCGTTTCAGGCTGTAGTTCGTAAGGAGCCTAAAACAGGTAAGCTGCCTCCAACAGATTTACAAAGAGGTCTGAAAGGAAGAGTTGTGTACTTACCTTTAGATTTTATGAAAAATATTGAAACTGTTGGTATAGAGAGAGAGAAAACTGAGCCTGTACTTATTCTAGTTAATGGTGTAACAACAAAGAGTCAGAAAATATGGCAAGAGTTAGTAGATGTCACCAAACTTCAAAAGGCTACATTATATCTTGTACAGAACAATATTTATTATAAAACTGTAAATGTGGAAGAACAGGAAATATGTTTAGAAAATGATACAGAAATTTCAACTGGCCAAATAGAAAAAGTGGACAAGTCCAGGAGTAAAGAGATTTACGAACATTACAGTATACATCCTCTACATTCAAAAGAAGTGATTGGAAACACTATTGAATTATTTCAAATGAAGAAAGCAAAGGGAACTCCCATGAGTGTATGGGAAAAAAGTTTAGAAGTTCGTTGTTTTCCACAGCTCTTCCCCACTGGAAAAGGTGGACGATATGATGAACGACCACTACAGATTCCAGCTTCAGAATACCGTTCGACAAGATTGTACTCAGAAGATCCAAGATTTCAACAGTGTATTCCATAGATATTATATCTTCTGTTTGAAAGTGATTTGTCTGGACTTTCATATGCAGTGAACCACATATTAAAAACAGGAGTTCATCTTACACATGTTTCTGCATAGGAATTCTTGGACAAAGTTCAACAAAGAGACGATCATTTAGAATCTCAGTTAATTAATTTGATGGCGTGTCAGCGTGGTACTAATGAGTATTGGTATCATCGTCACAGAGAACTTAAATGTATGTTAAGAAACTTAGGTACGCCTACGTGTTTTGTTACGCTTAGCTGTGCTGAATACGCATGGGACGATTTACTTGAATTTCTACGACAAGCAAATTCAAATGTAAAAAACATTGAATTGAAGACAGCTGGAGAACTATGTTCCTTGGATCATGTAAATGTGTGCAGATATTTTAATCATAGGTTTCAAGCTATGATGTCTTTTATCTGCAATAAAAATAATCCACCTCTTGGAGAAGTTATTGATTTCTTTTGGAGAAAGGAGTACCGTGCCAGAGGTGCTCCTTATATACACATGCTATTATGGATCAAGAACACACCTAAATTTAGAACTGATTCTGATGAAACTGTTTTGTCTTTCATTGAAGACTATGTTACCTGTGCCATTCCAAAAAAAGGAGGAGAAAACAGTTTCAAAGTCATCGATGTGGAAAATATTGTCGACAAAAATACAAGTCAAAGGGAAACTTTTATACAAAATGTCGTTTTGGATTCCCACGTCCAATAATTTCAAAAGCAAGAGTCAATAGTTTCATGTCAGCAGTAAGGCATACTATAACTCGAAAATCTCCGAAGAATACATATAACATAAAAAGAACTGAAGATTCAAAATATATTAATGACTACAATCCAGTGATTTTGACAATGTGGAATGCAAACATGGATATCCAGTATGTTGCAGATAATTCAATTGCTATTGCTCGCTATGTTAAGTCATATATAACCAAATCTGAAAAGACAGAGTTGAAAGAAATGTGGGGAGAACTTTCACAAGAGAAGACTCTTAGTAACAAACTGTACAGCTTTAGTTTGAAAATGCTTTCCTATCGAGATATATCTTAAGATATCATAGATATGATTACTATAGGCATTGTATTGCGTTATAAACACTACAGCATCATCATCCTTCTTCTTGGTGGCTCGATTCCCATGTGTTACTAAGGTATGTTTTCTGTCTACCTTCAATATCTTTTTTTCTGCTTGTGAGAGACATTGGTCAGTGTAGCCTCTACTCCTGAAGTTGTTTTTCATCATCTCAAGATTTGATTTAAAGGATTGTTCCTGACTGCAATTCCGTTTTGCACACATGTACATTCCTTTAGGCTCCTGGCTAAAACTACAATAGCCTCAATTCTAGAACAGGGTGAAGAATATATTCATTGGGACTTTATGAAGATTTTTCAATTTCAATTTTTCCTACAGATAGCAATGGGATTATCATACATACATCGTTGATAATAATGGCCCTTGATAATGTTTGAATGGATCATATTGGATGATGCATACACCATTGGAAAATACCTAAGGTATGTTCCAAAAATAGGATTAGTGTAAAATAAAGAGGTAAAATATATCTCTTAAAATTACAAATAGAATTATGGTAAACATACCATCTGATTACATGTATGTTTTCCCCTCTCTGATCAGGATTTAATTCATTCTATCCATAAACTGAGTTTCCAAATAAAAGAAACTTCCTTCCATGAAACCTAGAGGAACAAACGTCTTACTGTCTCGGTAAGATTTATAACTACATTTTAAGAAATTATTTAATTGTCAGGAACTTAAAGGGCATTCGTTTGAATAATGTAGTCACAAAATACTTTTTTCTTTTAGTTTCTCCTTATCGATTATGGCTTTCCACAACTCGTTTTACTTATAAGATGTTGTGGTTATCACCCATCATTGGGCAAATTTTCATAATTATTGTGTTCAGCAGGTGGTTCGGAATTAGGAGTAGAAAACGATCTAATAATTGTATAGTCCAAATTAACATTGTTTATGAGACTCACTTGAGATGTTTTTGTAAATTCATTTGTATTTTATGTACATATAGTCCAATCACATTGTTTATATATCCCTTTTTTTAAATGTTGTGTTTTACATGTTGTAAATATTGTAAATTTAATGTATATTATGTATATTTGCTTGTAGCCCTGAAGAAGTCCTTGATGGACGAAACGCGTAGGCTACAATTTCTCTTTAAAGAAGAATCTGAATAAAGAACTGGAACAAGACCAGACCTGCTGAATCATTCTTTGAACTTATTTTTTATTAACTGCTTTAATCTGAATTTGTTTAGGAGTGCTGGATCATTTTGATGTTTTAATGATTGGTGGGATCTTGTATCCTAGGGGACTTAAGGGTATTGAGTCTCAGGTCCTTGGCACCCAGTCAACTTGATTTACCCTTTACCCCACATAAGGGTTAAGTGCAGCCATTATTGCCCCATACCCCTCTTTTTTGTGCATCACATCATTTAAACCTATTCGAATGTACATCAGTGGTCAAGCTGGAACAGAAAAAAGTTTCTTAATTAAAGTTTTGACCAGTTATCTACACAAAACTACTGAATCACATTTATCTTGTGTTGCAACAGCTCCAACTGGATTAGCAGCACACAACATTAAAGGGATTACGTTACATCAATTACTCATGCTACCAGTTGAACATGAAAATAAATTGGAATATCACAAGCTATCTGGAGAAACTTGTTATGCAGTTTCAAGAGTACTGAAGAAAATGAACCTCCTAATTATTGATGAGGTGAGCATGGTCTCAAACTTAATGCTTGCTTTTGTACATTTAAGAATGCAACAGATTTTAAAAACAGATTATGATGTTCTATTTGGAGGAAAAAATGTAATTGTATTCAGCGACCTACTACAACTTACTCCTGTAAAAGGGCAACCTGTTTTTAAAACACTTGTCCATGAAGACACTAGAAAATCTTTGGGAATTATTGGAAATGTCAACATTTGGTATCATTTTGAATATAAAGAACTTATTAAGAATATGTGACAAATAAGTAAACATTATGGAAACATTCTTCAAGATATAAGAAATGGTGTTTTGACAAAACATCGTAATACATTTTAACAAACTTGTTTGCAAATGAAAACACAGCACCTGAAATAATATACAAAAAAATTGGAGTAAAGAAGTCTATAGTTTGCCTAATGCCTACACTGCAAGAGTGTTCTACTTTCAATCAAGAACTTTTGAAATTAGAAAAACAACCAACAGTGAAAATGGAAGCTATTGATAAAATGGAACACAAAGGAGTTACCATTCTGTTCTCAGAGAAATTACAGTCAAAATTGGATTCTTTGGAAAAGTTGGTGTCTAAGACTGCAGGTTTAGAAAAGACTTTATATGTATGTGTAAACTGTCGGGTAATTTTACGGCGTAATTTGAATGTAGAAGAAGGTTTAGTAAATGGAGCAATGAGAAAAGTTGTTGATTTTGTAAATTTTCAGAACAGAGATGGAATTGAATTTTTGAAGATTAAATTTGATCAGATTGAAGAGGTAAAACAGATTGGACGTTGTACTGTTCATTTTTTGCTTGTAAAAGACATGTATGTTCGTAGAAAACAGTTTCCTCTGTCTTTAGCATATGCAGTAACCATTCATAAATCTCAAGGTTTAAGTGTAGACAGTGCTTTGGTAAATATTGGAAGTACAGTGTTTAAAGAGGGCATGGCATACGTTGCATTGTCTCGAGTAAGAACATTATCTGGTTTGTATTTGATTGATTTTGATGAGAAAAAAATTAGTGCTGATGTAAATTGTGTAAGAGAGTACAATCGGTTAAGAATACTTTATGCTCCTAACTTAGGTGAGTATCCCGTATATGAGAAACGTGTAGTGTGTCCAAAACGGAAATATGACAAACATTCTACTGAGATTCAAAAAAAGAAAACAATTCAAGAGAATGATGAAACTGCAAAGAAAATGAAAATGGACACTGTTGATGATATTGTATGATACCAGTTAGAAAATCGTTCAGGTATCAACTGCTATGCTAATGTATAAACAACTAATGTAATTGTGAATGTTATCGTTTATCTAGAGGATCTTTATCATGAAATTAGGGAAAATCGAGAAAAAATATTCTGTTCTTTACTACATTATATTTTTCAAAAGTTGGTAACTGATAGAACTAAAATCCATACTGCTTCTGGCATTCAGCATCTTTTGGCTATATGTACTGGTTCATTGAAATTTACATTGAATATACAACAAGTTGCACAAGAATTTCTTATGTTTATGCTTTCAGTATTGGAAGATGAAGGAATAGAAAATGAAAATGTATTTGGACTAAGTTACAGATGGGATCATAAATGTGAAGAGTGTTCATTTTCTTCTACCACTGAAATAGATACTGAACAATTCATATACTTGACGATACCAGATTGCAAATCAGTGTCTTTTAACAAATTAGTAAAAACAGCTAATCAAGATATGAAATGTTCTCATTGTAAATCAGAAATGTTGTCAACATTATATATAGAAAGATTTGGAAAATATGTCATTTTAATGCTACAACGTTGTAGAGCAAATAGAACAAAATTGGAAACCAAAATTAAAAATGTTGTGGCAAGTCAAGTATCAATTTCAGGAAGAACTTTTAAAGCAGTGGCTATTATTTTCCATGATGGACCTACTATAACATCTGGACACTGTACTGTGTATTTAAAGTGCAATAAAGGATGGACACATTGCAATGATGCCCATTTGGAATTCAAATGTAGGTTGCCTTACGAATTACCAAATTCATATCTGATAATTTTTATGCCAAAGTTTTGAAAACATCATTCGGCCTATTGGGAAGATGTGAACACGAACTAACGAGTTTATTTTGGATATTTTCAATGCAAAAGATTTGGAAACATTATTCGGCCTATTGGGAAGATGTGAACAATTAGTGTTTGGATTATTGTTTGTACTAATTCATATTGCATTTGGAAAATTGTGTTTGAAACAAGTAGTTTATATATTTGATCTTTATATTATACGCGATGTAAATGAGAGTGTACATTTTACAGAATGTACTTGAGAGAAATAAAAGACTTAGGGGGATATTCTCAAGAACGTGCGATAATCATCAACAAAATAGGTTAACGCAATTTTTCATATCGCCGTCTATTGCGGGAAAATAACGCCATGTTAACGTCTTATTCTCAACACGGGGGTAACATGCGATAGTTTCCTGATAACGCGTCAAATGTCTGCGATAAAATTACCGGGACAGCGATAAAAATCTAAAGCCGAACGTAAAAAAAGTGGCGATGGGCCCAACCACGATAAAAAAATCAGCGATAAGCTGCGCCAGGCCTGCAATTCACACACGTCAGGCGGGAAAAATCGCCATAAAAGCAGAACAAAAACCCACAAACAAAACCAAAACAACTGCGAAGCACAATGGAGGTAGCCGGAGCAAGTACAGAGGACAACCAGAACCCCACAAGCCCCACGGAAGACCAGCCTGGGACCTCGGGGTCAGGGAAGGGCAAGGAGAAGAAGAAGAGGAAGATGCGGTTCAGTCCGCAGGAAAACAGGATCCTGATAACGGAGGTGATAGAACACCATCAACAACTGTTCGTCACCTCCACTGTGTCATTGGCAACAAAAAATGGAATATGGCAGTCCATCGTGGACAAGGTGAATACAGTCGGAGTGCTGAGGAGGACAATAGAAGAGCTCAAGAGGCGCTGGAATGATGTGAAGCGCAAAACCAAGCAGAAACTCGGCAACATCCAGAAGACAGCAATGCAGACTGGAGGTGGGAGTCCAGTGCCACAGGAGGAGCTGGATGAGATGGAGGAAATGGTGTCCACAGTCATCAGTGTGGAGACGGTGGCAGGAGTTGGGGGACTGGACACTGCTCAACATGACCTGACACAACAGCAACAGGGTGAGTAATGACCAGGGACTGGGGGGACGGGGGGAGATGGGCACAATGTCACACATGCACAATTAAGTATAGCACAGTGCACACCCACAATGACTCTGGATCATGTCCCTGATCCCCTGGCACACTGCAGCACACCTAGAAACAGCAAGTAGGCCCCCGTCGACTATGTGCCCAGAGGGGCCCTTCCCACACATCACCAATCTCACAACCAACCCATGCACATGTGCCAAACCCAGCAAAGCGGCGTGTCTGTGAGCGACACTGACAATGCAAGTGACACTGCATGACGAATAGCATGGCTGCAGTCAATATATCATGACATGTTGCACGCCACGACACTGAGGTGGCTGAGTGTGGACCACATCCGCAAAGGAGCAGGTCACACTCTGACACATCCAAGTGCACAAGCAACCCCTGACGTCAACAACACATCTGCGGACAAACCATGCCCCAGAGTCCCAACTCCCACCAAGAGCCCAATTTACCCAAGTATGCAACATCTCAGCACTGTATAAGCACAGAAGTCAAAGGCACACCGCCTGAAAGGGATGAGGCAGCAAAATCAGAGCTGCAGGGGCGACTCTCCCAAAATGCAGCACACACACATAACATTCAGAGCACATCAACTTTGACAACAATGTGGTACAAACTGCAACACGTTCACAACAGAACAGAGGACACAACTGGTGCCGCTTGTGTGTAGAAACTGGCCAATCACATTTGGCATAGCAGGGAAATGTGAGATGATAATGTACAAGTACAAACACACATCCATGATGTTGTAGAAATGTCCACTGTCCCGCATCAAATAGGCAGCTCCTCCCAAACAGTCACAATGTACATTGTCATGCAGTCTGTATGTAACCTTGTACAATGCGTCAACATACATGTGAACACAATGTTAAATGCATCTCCCCTTCACATTGCAGAGGGAGAATCAACACCTTGTGCAGAGCAGACTGAACATCTCTTCACTGATGACGAAGAGGACCTCCACACCTTCGACACCGATGCCCTCCAAGAGCTCATGGACAGCTTCGGCACCTCACCTCCAGGAGCAGGGCAGCCCAGCTGCATCGAGGAGACCTCACCCCCTGCACAGACCACACAGCAGGAAGCACCCACCACCCCGGCTGTCTCCCAAGACCCCCACGAACAACACATGGCCTTCCAATGCTGTGTGTTAGGGTGCCAGGAGAATATGGCTGATCAGGTGCGGTGGGGTTCGACCTCATGGCAGTCAAACTAGATGCCATACGTGGGTGTCTAAGTCCCATCAGGGACCACTTACAGTCCCTAACGGACACCCACAGTCCGCTCCATGCTCTCCAACGATCCATGGCTGACATCGCTGGAGTCCTGACTCTGAGACAAGGACAACTGTCTAGTCAGAGTGGCTCCAGCGATGTCAGCCAGGAGTTGGGACACATGCGGAGGATCATGGAGAACAGGGAGCGGATGCAGGCGGAAAGAATGGCTGCCACGGCTGCACACCAGTGAGATGTAGCTGGGATCTTCCATGCCCTGCAGATCCTCATCATGGCATTGCTACCACAAGGCCTGGCACCGATGAATTCTGCTGCTGCTTCTACATCCACATCTCCGCCCCCTGATGTGTCAGTGCCTCACAGTGCGGCAGACAATCCACCTCCGGCCCCTGATGTGTCACTGCCACACAGTGTGGCAGACATTCCACCTCCGGCCCCTGATGTGTCAGTGCCACACAGTGCTGCTGACAAAACACCACCACTCACATGTGAGGCACATGAAACATCAGAGGATGAAGATGCGGATGATTCTGCCTTAGTGGTAAGAAGGAAGCGGTAGCATTCATCTCCGCCATATGGCCTGTTTCTGCTTGGTTCTGCCCTCTGCATCATCACCTTCCACTGTCCCCTGATACACTCTGCAACACTCACCTTGGACCTCGACATGGACTGCCATATTCTGTTTGGTTACCAATGACACAGCAATCAGACTGCGGACTGAACTCTTTCTCTTCCGATGAACTTGTCATTCCCTAAAGGACTCTGGCTGGCCCTCCACGGGGCAACAATGTAAAGTGGGGTTTGCATGGCCCTGTACTGCTCCAGCTTCAACACTCAAATTCACACAGATGTGTCATGTCTATGATCATTCAAGTATGAAAGTATGGATGAATGTAGGGTCAGTGATTCCCCCTTACGTCCATGTTGCTCATGTTGTGGAACTTGAGTCACAGGGTGCAACATTACCGATTGCGGTCCGGGTGGCGCCAACACTACAACAGAGACACACGCATTAGTTACTTTCTTGTCCAGTCCAGAACTGAACCACGCCCAGAGCCCCGGGCTCATTGTTCACACCCCTACGCTGGACTGGCATACGCCAGCCCAGCCCACTCCGCTTACGCTTACAGCGGGGGGACGACAAAGCTACATGTCCCAGGTCTTCCCTGTAGTGATCTGCTGATCAATGGTCTAGTTGTCAGCATGCCACAGCCACTCCCTGAGGGCTGGTTTACACCCACACCACACCCATCCAGCACAGGCGTCACAGGACATGTGACCCTGCCAATAAAAGGGGCCTACCACATCACATTCCCCACTGCCGGAGGTGACATGATGGCGTCCGCACCACGAGACTCAATCATAAAGGGGCCATGACTTGTGGCACATTGGATCAGTGGCACCCGATGCACTGCGGCCGGCACGGGCCTACCGCCACGGGACGATGACTTGCGGTGCACAGAGTTGGTGGCTCCCGATGCACCGTGGCCGGCACGGGCCTACCGCCACAGGACGATGACTTGCGGTGCACAGAGTTGGTGGCACCCGATGCACTGCGGCCAGCACGGGCCTACCGCCACAGGACGGTGACTTGCGGTGCACTGAGGTAGGGGCACCTGAAGAGCTGAGCGGGTGTGCAGCCTGCAATTAAGCGTAGACCTCGATACGCCGTCCTGCCAATCAAGATTTGATTTGAATTGAGATCCCTGCTGGACCGAAGTGTACGCCGAAGGCAGCAGTCAGCGCACACATGACTCCGCGGTGCGGTGCTGCAGGGTGCGCTGGGGGCCTGTGGCGCGGAATCCAGCAATCGGCTGAGGAGGTTGCACCGGCACGTGGTGGGCCCTCTTGGACACACACCGGAGGCGGCAGGTGAGCATTGAGGCCTGGGTGCGCAGGGGCGGCCACTCATCGCTGGGCGGTGGACCGGTCTGGGGACCAGGGCTGGGGTGCAGCAGGCGCACAGGATCGCGCAGACACCACCGGTCACGGCAGCGGCCTCGTGGCTGGGTGGGGGCACCGCCCTGGCAGACACGACCCTGCATGCGATGACGAGATGTGTGTGGGTTGGCTTGGGACATAGCCACCTCGTCTCCAGTGTAAATCTGTCCGTTGAAGGTGGTCGGCCACGTGTGTGTAGGCCTGTGGACAGGATATGGCGGACACAGAGACACACGCAGTAGTTACTTTGGTGGCCATCCCGGAACTGAACCACGCCCAGAGCCCCGGGCTGTTTATTCACGACATACGCCAGCCAAGGCCACTCTGCTCACGCTTACAGGGGGGACGACAAAGCTACATGTCCAAGGTCTTCCACACTGCCTGAGGTAACCTGTTTGCGTCCACTGTCCACAACACTACAAACACCAGCAGTATATGTCCACATGGACATGTCTGTGCTCTGCATACTGAAGTCTGTCCAGCACATCACCGCCACACTTGGCATTGTGTAGATTCTTATTGATGGGTCACTTGCCTCCTTCGCACATACTTGGTTCCCACCTCTCCCCACATTCTGCAATTGTGTGGCAGAGGTGCCATGCCGTGGATGGTTTGTCTACATGGCTGGCCACGGTTACCACAGTTACTTGTGTTGTCGTGTCTGGTAGTTGGGCAGGTTGATTGGCATGTTGTATGTGATTTTGTAACGTGTGCATTCCCACATTTGTGAGTTGTATGATTGTGGAGTTGAGGTGTGTGGTGTGTTCAGTTGGTACTTACCGATGAGCAGTGCATTTCCATAGGTGCCATCCTCAAAGCGCTGGTTGGTGATGGACTTGCGGAAGAAGTAGGAATCATGCACACTGCCTGGGAAGTTTGCGACGACGTTCGTGTACAGGCCCCGGTGGTCCACTTTTGCCTGCACATTGATGGAATGAGTGTGGTTTCTGTTGCGGTTATTGTGTGCAGAGTCGGCAGGGGGCACAAGTAGTACATGTGTGCAGTCAATTGCCCCCAACACGTGCGGGAAGCCAGCTATGGCGTAGTTCCCTTGCTTGGTCTCCAGCTGTTCCTGCGCAGTGTGGGGTAAGTGAAGGTGCAGGGGTATCAAGCTGATACAAACCGTGATGCTTACAGGTATGATAAATCCTGCATAATGAGACCGTAACAGAAGTTTGTGTGGTCGTAACCTTCCTTTTCTTTCCTATGAAGGTTACAACCACACAAACTTTTGTTACAGTCTTTTTATGCAGGATTTATCATACCTGTTAGCATTCCGGTTTGTCCAAGTGCAATATTACGTTTGTAACTATACGGACGCTTGACCATTGTCACCATTTCTACAACAGGTTTCTGAATACTGACTTTCAGAATATGGAATTGTATTGGGGAGTTCCCGCAGCATATGCAGTTAATTGAATCCACATGTTGCCCTGATGAAGTTCCCCATTGGGAATGGAACGCGTTGGCTGAGCTTTTCGTATTGTTGATTTATGTATTTGTAATGAAGAACTGTTTTTACACTACTGTTGACTACTGGACTTCATGACCTGGCGCACCCCCATTTCAGTAACTTCAATCTTGGCTCTGGAGCACAGAGGCGTCAAGCAACGGCTGGCGTTGGGGTTGGTTGCGCAGGAACACTACGAATTGGAACTAGCGTGTGGTGCAGATACAGGGGCCCACCGTTGCTTTTGTGGACAAGCATCCAAGACATGTGTGAGGAAGTTTGATAGGGCTGGCTGTAAGACTCCTCCGACTCTGGCAGTTGTTGGTTGGAAGGTACCAGAGGCCAACAGGTGCAGCACAGCCAGCAGCTTTGTCTGCAGAGGGATGTTGGTTCTCCACTGTGTTGGTACCGTCAGCCTGTGGGCAATGTGGGTCAGGATGTGGAGGATGGTTGTCCTTTTGAGCCTGTTGTGGGCAATGGCATCCTCTGGCGTTGAGTAGGCCTGGGCGGAAAACTACGCTACGCTCGCGTAGTTTGCGAAGTTTGCGCTACTTCGCACTACGCGAATTGCACGTAGCACAGTGCAAACACGCGTAGCATAGCGTAGCGTAGTGCAGCGGTCATTTTTGCTTGCTCGCGGTCCTCAACGTCAAGTTGGCGACCGCGAGCAAGCAAAATGACATCCCGGCGAGACTTTTTCCTCGTTCGCGATCAGCAACATCAAGTTGCCGATCGCGAGCGTGGAAAATAAACCTCCGGCGAGATTCTCAACGCGGGGAGGTCAGGTTTCTCATTGCGAGTGGTCGCGTATGCTCGCGACCGCTCGCGATGAGAAACTACCAGTCCGCGTTGAGAAAGCTGCCGCTCGAGTAAAAATCTACTCGAGCGGCAGTAAAGACAGCTCGCACTGTGCAAGATGCCGTTTTCAATGATTGCACAGTGCGGACAAGCATCCGGCACTGTGCAATCATTGCGAACACGCACTACGCAGTTCGCGTAGTGCTACGCGTAGCTCGCGTAGTGCGAACTGCACTTTGCGTAGCTTCGCGAAGCGTTACTTCGCGAACTACGCCCAGGGTTAGCGTTGAGTGTCTGAGGCTGGTGCGTTTTAGGAACGTCCGCTGTCTTCTTCTGCGCTGCCTAGGTGGTAGTCCGGGGGGGGTGGTCCAGGGGGGTCCTGGGAGTGGTGGCGGTGGGTGTTGTGGACCTCTTGGGTCTCCGAGCTGCATGATCAGTAGCTCCATGACATGTGTTGGTCTTCAGATGTGGCTCTGGGCTGGGCTCCCTTTCATACTGCAGGTTGTCGTCCTGCTTAACACCAGTAAAAGGCAAGTGTTAAATCCCTGCTGCTAACGCGCCTTATCGCCTGTTTTTGGATCGCATCGCAGATCTGGCTGGTCGTTGAGAATATCGCGAAGTGGTGTTTTTGTGTGTTTTTGCACGGGAACGCCTACTCTGCATATCATTAGAGTTAGTTGTCGCTCTCATCCGTGGCGATGTTTTTTGCAGAAGCTATCGCTGGAAAACTGGCGATATTCGCAGTTTGCACCAGCTTGAGAATAGGGCGATAAATCTATCGCCACTTTTGCGCCTCTAAAGTGCCGATAAATCGGCGATAAGTCTTTGAGAATATGCCCCTTAATGTAGTTGAAAAATGTAATTTAGAAACTATAGATAGGTAAACACATAGTTACATATGTTCTAAATAATGCTCAACGCTGATTTGTTTTTTTTCTTTCCAATCTCGTTGATTGGTTTTTTTCCCCACTGTTGTGTGATGATCTACATTGAAATCACTGTGTATGGTGAAATTCAGTAGAATCTGAGAACAGCAAAAAAGGGAAACTGAAAATGTTATGTAATTCTAAAATTATGCTGTGTTTTTAAAACTATAATATTATATTCAATAACAGTTTTTCTTCCTCTTTTTTACAGAAGGTAATGGTGAAGTTTGAAAAGATTTTAAATTCACTTTACAACAAAACTACTGTAAAATAGTTCCACTGAGTTTTGTATCTACATTAGTAAAAAAGGTAAGAAGAAATAATATAATAAACATGATAATGTGAAATAATGTTTAGAGCCACTTTTACTGCACTCATCCATTCCTTCAAACACTACCCATGCACTCACCTATACAGTTAGGCACTATTCCCAAACTCATTCAATTTAGCCAGGCACTATCCATATACTGGTACAATCACCCAGGCACTACTTATGCACTCATGCAATCACTCAGGTATTACCCATGCACTCCTTCAATCACTCAGGCACTACCCATGCACTCATCCAATCACCCAGGCACTACCTATGCACTCATGCAATCACCCAGGCACTACTCATGCACTCCTCCATGCACCCAGGCATTACCCATGCACTCTTCCAATCTCCCAGGCACTACCCCTGCAGTCAAGCAATCACCCAGGCATTACCCATGCACTCCTTCAATCGCTCAGGCAGTACCCATGCACTTATAATCACCCAGGCACTACCTATGCACTCCTCTAATCACCCAGGCACTACCCATGCACTCATGCAATCACCCAGACACTACCTATGCACTCATGCAATATCCCAGGAACTACCCCTGCACTCATGCAATCACCCAGGCACTAGCTATGCAGTCATGCAATAACCTAGGCACTACTCTTGCACTTCTCCAATCACTCAGGCACTATCCATGCACTTCTTCAATCACCTAGCCAGTACCCATACACTTATAAAATCACCTAGACAGTACCTATGCACTCCTCCAATCACCCAGGCACTACCCCTACACTCATGCAATCAGCTAGACATTACCTATGCACTTCTCCAATCTCCCAGACATTACTCCTGCACTCATGCAATCACCCATGCATTAGCTATGCACTCCTCCAATCACGTAGGCACTACCCTTGCACTCCTCCAATCACCCAGGCAGTATCTATGCACTCGTCTAATCACTCAGCCAGTACCCATGCACTCATAAAATCACCCAGGCACTACCTATGCACTTATGCAATCACCCCAGGAACTACCCCTGCACTCATGCAACCTCCAAGGCAGTGGCGGCTCGCAGAGGGAGTCCTGCGGGTGGTGGGGCAGGGCGGGTGAGGGGCTGGGTGGGGGCTAGTGGAGTCGGACATACAACGGGCAGGAGTAAGGTAAGTAAATAAATAAATAAAACTATTTACCTTGCGCTCGCTGCATGGCCAACTCGGTGATGCAGCGAGCGCAAGGTAAATAGTTTTATTTATTTATTTACTTACCTTACTCCTGCCCGTTGTATGTCCAACTCCACTACCCCCCACCCAGCCCCACCCCACCACCCCGCAGCACTCCCTCTGCGAGCCGCCACTGCTCCCAGGCACTACCTATGCACTCATGCAATCACTCAGGCACTACCCATGCACTCATACATGCACTCAGGTACTACCCATGCACTCATCTAATCACCAAGACATTACCCCTGCACTCATGCAAGCACCCAGGTATTACCCATGCACTCCTAAATCACTAAGGCACTACCTATGCACTCCTCCAATTACCCAGGCACTACCCCTGCACTCATGTAACCACCCAGACATTACCCCTGCACTCATGCAATCACCCAGGCATTACCCATGCACTCCTCCAATCACACAGACATTACATCTGCACTCATGTAATCACCTAGACATTACCCATGTACTCCTTCAATCACTCAGGCAGTCCCCATGCACTCCTCCAATCACCCAGACCTTACCCCTGCACTCATGCAATCACCCAGGCATTACCCATGCATTCCTTCTATCACTCAGACACTTCCTATGGACTCCTCCAATCACCCAGGCACTACCCCTGCACTCATGCAATCACCCAGGCATTACCCATGCACTCCTTCAATCACTTAGCCAGTACCCGTACACTCCTCCAATCACCCACACATTATCCCTGCACTCATGAAATCACCCAGGCATTACCCAAGAACTCCTTCAATTACCCAGCCACTACCCATACTCTTATATAATCACCCAGGCACTACCCTTGCACTCCTCCAATCACCCAGGCACTGCCCCTGTACTCATGCAATCACCCAGCCAGTATCCATGCACTTATAAAATCACCCAGGCACTACCTTTGCACTCCTCCAATCACCCAGGCACTACCACTGTACTCCTCCAATCACCCAGCCAGTACTCATGCACTTATAAAATCACCCAGGCGCTACCTATGCACTCCTCTAATCACCCAGGACTATCCCTGCACTCATGCAATCACCCAGGCAGTACCCCTGCACTCATGCAATCACCCAGGCACTACCTATGCACTCATGTAATAACCCAAGCACTACCCTTGCACTCCTCCAATCATCCAAGCACTATCCATGCACTCCTCCAATCACCCAGACATTACCCCTGCACTCATGCAATCACCTATGCATTAGCTATGCACTCCTCCAATCACCCAGACACTATCCTTGCACTTCTCCAATCACCCAGGCAGTATCCATGCAGTCCTCCAGTCACCCAGGCAGTACCCATGCACTTATAAATCACCCAAGCACCTATATAATCAACCAGGCACTACCCTTGCGCTCCTCCAACCACCCAGGCACTACCCTTGTACTCATGCAATCACCCAGGCGCTTCCTATGCAGTCATGCAATAACCCAAGCACTACCATTGCACTCCTCCAATCACCCAAGCACTATCCATGCACTCCTCCAACCACCCAGGCACTACCCTTGCATTCCTCCAATCACCCAGGCATTACCCATGTACTCATGCAGTCACCCAGGCACTACACATGCACTGATGCAATCACACATGCACTACCCATGCACTTGTCCGTATATTACACTTACCGCAATTCATACAACACATACAAATTTGTCTATTTTTAACCAAGTAGGCGGTTCTAATAAGAACCATTTTTTTCTTCTTTTTTCTTTTATAATTTTTTTGTATTTTTTAACTCTTTTTTTGGTGTTTTTTTTTTTTTTAAATGAAAAAATTAACAGAATGAACGGAGAAAACTTTGGAAACATTATGCAATTAGGAAGTCATTGCAAAAATAAAAAAATTAACAATGGTGGTTTTTAACAGCAACCACGATAGCATCCACCGATTGCTCTCCATAGCAAATAATTTTTTTACACTTTATACAACGCTGCTCCACTCCAGCAAATTCAGGTATAATATGGGGTCTGGCAGTAGTGGAAGAACCTGATGACGTGCTTGGCCCTGCAACTTGGTCGTCTTGAGTTGCCTGTCTTTGTAGGTCTTGACGCTGTTGTTCTTTTGCAAGACGTCGTGGATGCATCGTTTGGAAGTGTTTGAGCATCGAAGAGGTCCCACACGAATATTTTATGTACGATCCACGTGAGAGGACCTTATCGCATATTGTGCACGTCACCTTACATGCGTTCACTTTCTTCTCCCCAGCAGAAATGGAGAAAAAGGCCCATACAATACTCTCATACCTTTGTTTTACAGGTTCTTCCAACTCTTCTTCTTCTTCTGGAGGAAGCTGTTGTACAGGATTAGAACAAGCCATTTTCTCTTGATGACAAAAAAACACTAAAAAAATACAGAGAAGAAGAGAGAAAACACAAGAGCTGTGTCTCTGTAGATGTTGTTGAAAGAATGAAAAATTTGGGTGGGGTCCTACAAGTTCTAGATTCAAAAGCTTCTTAACCAATGAAATGCTTTCTTTTGAAGTCACATGGGATTCGCGCACCCAGCGCGCAAAAGGTGCGCATCAGACGCGCAACCAGCGTGCACCCGACGTGATTCCCGAAAAATATATTTAAAAATAATATATCTTTATTCCAGTTACAAATATATGATATTTACAATTGTGTATATTAATCTCTTGGTATAATATATATAATAAAGTTATATACATATACTTTTAAATCAAAATAATTTACGGTGGATTCGCGCACCTGGTGCGACCCACGGAAATATGTAAGTGAAGTTGCACGGGACCGCCGCGGCTCCCATAACTTTATTATAAGACGTTAAACATCGATATTATTTAAGTAAATATTACTTTTAGAACTCATAGAATAAACCATATATGACTGATTTAATAAATTTATAGTATATATCATATATTTAAAATTATTAAAAAAAGAAAAATGAAAAACGCGCACCCTTCGCATACCGTACGCGTATCGTACACGACTTAACCAATATGTCGGCAAAATTCTTGAATTCGCACACCCACCGTGACTGGTACACGATCGGTACGCGAATCCACTTTAAAATTCACTGAAAAAACCATAGGTTTCAGGGACGTTATAGTTAGAAATTAGCATTTAAAAAACCTTTGAAATTCACTGAAAAAAACCACAGGTTTTAGGGATGTTATAGTTAGTTGGACATTTCACTCGTACAAAACCAGAGAAATTCGCCTGTTATAGTTAGTTGAGCTAAGTATAACTCGCGCCCCCGCAATGCACTGCTGATGACATCACATATTACATCACTCTTGACTCCATGTGGTATTCCAGCCTGGGTCCCCAGGCAAACTTGCACTCAACAATAACACCAAAGCGGCAGTCATGAATCAGGCCAAGAATAAAATTCTGTTCGCCATTGAATGAGCCCTGCTCAAATTCAAAACTGCTAAATCAGATACCAACTCTAATATTACCATGGCCTGCCACAGACTTCATTAGACAGAACCAGGCCGCCTTGCACAACAAAATCATATGTGCTGCCCAAGATAAACAAATACAATGGAATAAACCACATTGCCACCAACTCTTAAACCACTGAATCCTTGCTAAACCACTCTCCAGAAACATTTATGAGAAGCATTCACCCTGCAGAACTCAACCTAGAAACACCTATGTTCTGCCTCTCTCATGAGACGCAATTACACTAAATTGAAGAAAACCCTTAGCCATTTTCCAATGCTTGAATTCAGTTCTCTGCCTGAATGAATTCCTCATATAAAACTGTGGCTCACCAAAACACATTTCACACTGAGGTACACTAGAACACTCACAATCAACTACCTGATATCAACGGTCATCATGTTTCATGCAAGTTCAGATTGAGAGACAACTTAATTAATATTGTCAAAGTGAATCTTCTCCGGGATGCAAATATCTCCCTCAGAACGAAAGTTGTTAAGGGAGGAGGCTGAGTAGTGCTAGTCCTTACTGGTTTATTAAACTGCACAGAACTGCCAGACACACTATACTTCTTTTTAAATGTTCATTCCACCATGGTACAACAATTTGCAGAGGTTCATTCATCACAATACAAGCACCACTCTCCAAGATACAATCCTGCATTCTTAGATACATTTCTTGAATTCACCTTTCAGCAACAGAAAACAGTCAAGCAAAAATGGATTATTCATGAATCTCTTCAGCAAAGTGCTCAACCATACAACTAATATTGTTGATATGCATTAATATATGGGTTTTATGAAGACGTGCTAGCACACACTGAGGTCAGAATACCCAAAATATCTGATTTTGCCTCTAAAACGTATCACCATACATGCCCACCACCTGACCATTGATGCAATCAATTTTACCACATGAGAAAGTCTGAATAAAGATTAGACATTGAGACTCACCCTTAAAATAAAAGCCATTAACATACCTTCAGGCCTCACCGAGGCTCGCACATAAAAACATTTCTTGCATCGCTCACAGCTGGTATCATGATCATATTAAATTCCTTCTTCCAAAAATGAAAGTGAAATCACCGGAGGTCACTGAAGCCTGTCTTCATCACTCCCCTATGAAAGAAAGCATTGGCTGATCAATAGATGATGGCAAGCAAACACACTGTGCAATAACAGTCCCTATTCCAATAAAATAATAGAGAGCCTATGAGACAGATCCGATGAAAGTTATGAGAAACAATGCATCTTACTGAAGACCTACTGTATTGTCACTGATAGTAAACTGACATCCTATCGTACCTGCTCAGCATAATTAAGGTCTATGGTAACTGAACACCAAGAAATGGAGTGGCACAGTCCCATTCAGTGCTGAATATGGCATGGCAGAATGGTCATTTCATCTGCTAAAAATCTGTAAAGTCACTGTTTCATCTCCTAATGCAGTACAAGGTGAGCTTTCGAATGTACACTAATGGTGCCTATCAGTAAGTGGCTATAACTTGGGATGGTGGTCCCTCACCCACGTAATAACAAACCTTAGTTAGATCTCAGCAGAACTTTTAGGGAACATCTGCTCCATCCCTGGTAGTTATGGCACAAGAAGCAGGCAATTCTCCAGAGAACTGTGGTGTTAACGTCAAGTAGTACCAAAAACATTAAAGTAAAGAAAAAAATGCAATGAAATTGCCAAAACTAAAGAAGAGAAAAAATTGATGAGCAAAATGACACCAACATCAACAATATAAAAGAAAGGAAACAGACATATGATTTTTTTAATGTTTTAGGGCAAAAGCACCTAGCATAGTTCCATTCAGGAGTAACACTTTGTGGTTGACCGGAACCAAGCAATGATTTCAGGCCAACTACAATAGAGCAGAGGTTGGAGACACAAGGCAGGTCATCTATGTCAAAGTCTTTACTGTCTAGCTTAGTCTTTTTTTCTGGAGGTTAAAGTCCTTTGGCATGGCAAGGTCCAAAGCTGAAGCCAGCAAAGGTCCCTCAAGGTCTGATATGTCATCATCAAACTCCCGCTGACCCTGTTGACAACAACCTGTTTGACAACAAAATCTCTGGGACCAAACTGGATTTCTTATCTGATTATGTTGCTTTATTGCTGGGATGGATTTTCTGCCCACCCCGCTCCAAGGTTTTACCTTTGGACTTAGTCACTGTTTCTGAAAGTCAAAATTCTCCAGTGGGGCAAGACTAGAAGACATTTTCACTGCAGCGAAAAGCTCCAAGCAGAATGAACCTGGTGTTCTTGCCACCTTAGGTGTAACCTTAGTCCCTAGGTAAGCTAAGCATCTTGTCATGGTCCTCCAAAGATGGAAAGAAATGATTGCTTCACAACTTTTTACAAGTGCTGGAACAGTTCCTCCTAGTCAGTCCTACAGGACTGAGCTCTTCAACGATTTATAGACATCAGGTCTCTCTCCAGCCAGGGCTCATGCAGGATCAAGTCCTCTATGTTGATCTGGGTCTTGGTGGAGTCAGGAGTCCTTCTATTTTTTTTGTCCCCAGAGCAGTTAAACAGGAGGCCAGTCACTTGACCCATAGAAAGACGTTCCAGTATGCAGGTGCAAGGTAGAAGTCAGGAATTAGGAGTACTCTTTCCTCC
Source organism: Calotriton arnoldi (assembly GCA_963921515.1). Classification (NCBI taxonomy): domain Eukaryota; kingdom Metazoa; phylum Chordata; class Amphibia; order Caudata; family Salamandridae; genus Calotriton; species Calotriton arnoldi. The sequence continues at coordinate 117,621 of CAWUFW010017939.1, forward strand.
AGTAGGGATTTTTCTTCAGATGTAGTCTTTCCAGATTCAGCAATGTTCAGAGGAGGGGTGGTAAGGTGCTGGTCGTCTCCTGAGCAATAACTGATGATCGGAGAATTTTTCCCAACCAGTCCTGAACATTTTCTTACCCTATGGCCAGCTCTGTTTGCAGAATTTCCTCTCGACTTTAACACCCTTGCCTTCCTGGGTCCAGAGGCCAGACTATTATCCTCTGGGAGGCAGTATGGTTTACTCCACCTAAATTATCATCATTAAATGAGATTTTGAAAACAAAGGGGAAAATAATGTTGATTTATTTTGCTAGCATTTTTCCAGGTGGAGATACAAAATACTAGCTTTAATTATATATCTAGGCCTGTTCCTGGAAAATTCAGCCTAAACTTACAAGGTAAATGCTGTTTGTAGGTCTTCAGTCACAGTGACACACCTATTTCAAATACATAGAGCCAACATATTTGCGGAATCATTACAAGCAGGGGCCATGGTTAACAGTATGTGTATTTGATGGACCAGCAATTGGTTGCTCATCTGAGACACTAAATGGTAATTGCAGCGTCTCTCAAGGGGGCTTGAAAGATAACAGTGAATCAAGCCACTCATCATGGGCTGCATCGAAAAGTGCCACCAGTGATATTCCTCTGTCATAGTTAGCATCCTTTATAAGGGACAGATGCATTGCTTGTCATTGTTTCTGGTGCTCATGTAGAGGTTGGAGTTGAATTTGAATTTAGTTTTGTAAGCGCAACATATGCCCGAAGGTGTCTTGGTGCTACACATCTGCTGTTAAGTCCTCTACACCTACACTAGTCAAGAATTAAAGTGGGAAAGTAAAAATCCAGGTTTTCAGCTGTTTCCTAAATATCTGCATGTTAGATTGGCCTCTCAACTGTTCTGTAATAAGATTCCAGAGCTTGGAGGTGTGGTACCCAAAACCTCTACCGCCCCAGGAGGCCTTGTGAATTCTTGGCACCACCACTTTTTTAGAGACTGCAGATCGCAAATACCTATTTGGTAAATACCACAAAAGTCTTCTCCTAAGATATTCGGGCCTGTCAGATTAAGGGCTTTGTGAGCTATACAAAGCACCTTAAATGCTACCCTCTTCTTGAAAGGGAGCCAATGTAGTTCCTCCAAGACTTTTGAGACACAGTCGAACTTCTTAATATTTCTGAGCAGGCAAGCTGCTGTGTTCTGTATCTTTTGCAGCTTTTTTAACATCCCTTGCTGCATGCCCAAATAAAGGGCATTGCAGTAATCCAATCTCGAAAAAACCAGAGCAATGGCAACTGTTTTCCTAAGATCATAGGATATAAAAGGCAGAATCTTCTTTGACGTTTTTAATACAAAAAAACAGAATGACATGAGCTGGTTAGTCTGGTCCATGAAACTGAGTTTGGAATCATTGTTTTCATATCACGGTTAGCCACTGGGGGCTGTTCTAGATGTATCCAAGATGTCTTTAGTTGGACAGTTTATGCACCAGAACACAGGTTTCACTTGTGTAGCACCCATTTTGGGAAATGTGAGCATCCAGTGCTCGCTGACTTCAGATAGCCAAGCATGTACCATGTAGTGTGCTAGAGTCTCTCTGCAGCTTTGTTCAGATGTATACATGTACTAGATGTTGATTTCCTTGTCAGAACAGGAGAAAGAAAATGATACCACCGCCGATTAGCAGTATTATGATTGGAAATCCGCTAAAAAGGCTGGAGAACAGAGAATTAAAAAGTGATGGAATCAGTCCAAATACTGCTTTAAATCCAGTTACCAGACCAGATCCAATGTTCTTAAAAGATGTACAACACTAGTTGTCACAGATGAATTAACTATTGTTTGTACGATATCAGCAAAATGTGTTGGGTAGTGCGTGTGTAACAGCCCCTGAAGTTCTGAAGCAGTTCTTGCACTCTGCATATTATAAACCTCATCCGCTGAAGTCAAATGGACTTCTATTTGTAACAGAACAGATAATAACTTGTTTAAATCATCAAAATGCATAGATTTCAGACTTATACTAGGCCAAGGGATGTTCCTAATGATATTTCAAGGCAGAGGATACAAGTTCCTTCCACAACACTGTATTGTTTCTAAAACTGTTCTCAGGAACGGCTGGCCGGGTTCCAACCCACAGCAAGTAATATTTATTAAAGAATTAAAGAGAACCGTTATTCAGAAGTTCATGATGTATGTGAATGGATGCAATGGGGGAAACAGATAAAACACCCTGGGAGTGATTGGTAGCATCCCTGCTTTGCAACTGCAAGTCAAAAAAAGTTGTGTTAAAGCAGTCGACTCGCAGGTGACTAATCCCTGCTAAGTGGTCAATTGTTGACAACTCTAGGGGTGGGCAGAATGTTTCTTTCCGCCCGTGGAATTGGGTAATTTTGGTCACTTTAACCAATTTTCTACAAGAGCAGCAAAAATCAACTCAAATGGCTGCACACTCTTGCACAATGCATGGTGCCATTCGCACTGATTTTCAGCTCTGCTTGCGCTACCGGCACTAAATTGCAGCGCGACCTGCATATTTTCCGCCTATTGGTGGAACACTGCAAAATCTCACTGAGTTTTTCTGTAACTCCATGGAATTATACAGACTGAAACTCCACAAGTTCCGCACACCCCTAGACCACAACTCCCCTGCCTTCCTGGGTCCAGAGGCCAGACTATTGTCATCTGGGTGGCAGTATTGTTTGCTTCAGTCAGGAATGTATACCGGTCTTTAAAGGTAAGATGAGTGACAGAACTGGTTCCATGCCAGTTTTGGTTCAGACAGCAAAAAAATGCACTTTTGTAAAGTTACTCTTAACTGAAATTATCACCATTCAATGAGATTTTGAAACAAAGGGGAAAATAATGTCGATTCGTTTTGCTAGCATTTTCCCGGGTGGAGATACAAAATACCAACTTTAATTATCTATCTAGGCCTGTTCCTGGAAAATTCAGCCTAAGCTTACAAGGTGAAGGTAGTTTTTAAGTCTTCGGTCACGGTGACATACCTATTTCAAATAAATAGAGCTCCGTGTTTTTATATACAAAGCATCCTGCCCTATTGGCTTACAAGGCACACGTTGGGGGTGACATATTGAAATTTAAAAATAATTTCCTTACATTGCAAAGGCACTTTTCCTTTCCAGGTGTCACTGCAGTGCATTCAAAATGCAGCCCAGCCACAGCACAATTGTGCTTCAGGCAGCTGTATATTTTTGTCATATTTTTGGTTGGTATATATACACAAATCAGCCCACATATGACTTTTGTCTTCTATGACATTAATGCATTTCTGGTCCAATTGCTTTGGCCTTACAGGAATGTTAGATTGACCAAGTGGGTGAAACCAATTTTACCTGTACAATTTGTGGGCAAGAGCACATCCACAGTGGCAATAAATAAGAATCCTGCCAAAAAAAGAGTCTGGAAAAGGTGAAAAATCTTTGGTGGCCATGAGGAAAAGCAACCATATCCACATTTGGCACAAAGGTATGCAAAGGACCAGCCAACCCAGAGCTTACCTAAACCACATAATTCATTGAATGTATAATAGCTTCATACAAACAAATATTAAAATTCTCTGTACTGTATATAAAATACACTGGGCAATGATTCCTGTAGAAATTAACCCTGACTACTCATCAGCCAGTATACTGTGGTGGCTGGAGCTGACATGAGCCTTAGAGATGACATGTTTAGACTAAAAGAAAACCATTCACTTGTTTCAAAGGGTACAAAATTAAGCTGATAGAATATGCTTTTTTTGAAGAGCAAGGAAAGGTACACATTGTTTTGGCTAAAAACAACTGAACTCAAAGAGCAGAGGATAAAATGGTTTGCCATTGTTTTTACAGATAACTAAGCTAGTGGGACTTCCATTACATAATTTATTTATATGCTTATCTTTATCCTTAGTGGTATATTACTTATAGTTTAAATCCCAGTCTTGTATGTAAGAGAATGGGTTAAATAAGTGTCAGCAGGTGAATAAGCAGGAACCTCTTCTTCCCTCCCCATACCCAAATGTGCATCTTCCCTTTGTGCTGTCTCCATTCAGGGGCATGGTATGACAAAAAACCTACTGTTTTATTTGAGCATTGATAAAGATGGGAAGAACGTGTCTCAATATTGATTGCCCTGTTGTAATACAAGCAAGAACATTGAAGAGTATTTGTTTTTACCTGGGTTTGAGGTTTTGAGATAATTGATCAAAAATCTCTATCATATGATTTTTTTTTTGCCTGAGCCAGATGTTTGTAATTCAAAAAGTAAATGTTGCAATCCATTTACCATGGCTCCAGTGATATTTGATTCTGATCTAACTCAACACAATAGAGTGCTTTTGACAAACAAAAGCACAATTTATAAATATTGCTGTCTAAGTAGGTGAAATTTACTCTTGTACCTCTGCCTTAGTTCTGAATTTTAGGAGTAAAAAAGAAGCACTCCAGGCTTAATCTTGGCATGTGACCAAACTCACAACTCATTTTGTAGAGAAACAACATACTGTAGAAGACCTGAGATGGATTGTTATTGACAAACCAACCCTGACAAGAGTGGGCATGCATGTGAAATTGGAATTCCTGAAGAGGGAACAATGATGGGTATTCAGGACCAAGAGCAACAGTAGAGGTCTGAACGATGATATCCCATGCCATCAATTAAACAGCCAAAACTGAGGGGTATGAATGAACTGAGTTTGTGGGAAAATGAAAGGCATGACAGAAAGTGATCCAGACACTTAATTAAACAAAAATGGAGTCCTTCTATTAGAGACTAACAAAGGAGTTTGGACTGAATTAAATACATATATGTATGAAGACTGAAGGCACACATTAGAGCCCGGTTAAAACCCGTTTTTGAAAATTTAGATAGATAAACCAAAAATATGACTAGGGCGAATAAATATTTGTTTTTGGGGAGGCATGTGATAAAAGTAGAATATCCCGTCCTCACAGCGATTAGCGATCCACCCACAATAAGCAACAAGAAAGAAAGTTAGACATGAAGAGTTGAGAAGGGAAGTACAAATAGGAAAACCAACATGGATGCCAGAGTGAGACAGGGGAGAGAGGAAGTAACGCTCCAGACGGCATGTGAGTGACATGCATAGGAAATGATGCATCACACCAAAAATCTCTGTATAGAAGACGTCCAGCACCCGAGGGAGACCATCTACGGAGGGTAGCGGATGGCAGACACGTAATGCATCAACCCTGACAAAGTGAGTACGCCGACCACAACTGGGGGGGTGTAGAAATACCAATATGGATTATAAGGCGGTGACTGAGAAGAGAGTCAGACCATAACAGAGGTCATGTGGGAACGCTAAGTGAAGAACGATGGGGGCTCATTTATTAAATGAATTGGTTCAATCGAGAAAGGCCACTCGATATAAAATGGGGTAGAAATTAAAACAAAAACACTACTCGAGAACGAAACATCAGCGACTGACCCTGGGAAGGTGGCATGGTTCTCCCTATGGGGAGAGTTCACGGTAGACAAGTCGTACAACATGGCCCCTCGAAAGGGGAAGGGGCGAGCCTAGATGTAAATTTTATGACACGAGAGAAGGTGAACTATTTATCACACTCTTTAGGAGAAGTAAAGTAATACAGAGGATATAGATATCGAGGCAGAATGTTTATTATAAAAATTGTAATGCGAGAATAATAAACAAATGAAAATCTAATCATGTACCATATTATACCACAGTGTGTGACTAAGGGAGACGTTCCCACCACTACCCTGGTTTCAGACTGATGCAATGAAACATGGGTAAGAAAACTCAACTGATAATAAACTGTATAAAATAGAACAAGTTGAATAAGTTCACACTCTGTGAGATGCGAAAGGAAACAGGTTCTGGAAGTGTTTTTAACTATGAGAGAATGCGTGGAATTAATATTTCACAGTGAATCATATTGATTAAACTGTCTTGTTGGAGAAAATGAATCTTTGTGACAAAAAGTAGGGAGCTGCTTAAAACAAGGGAAGTAGAGATGACTAAAATAATGTATTTCCATTGTAGGATGTTCCCAAGATAAGAGGGAAATCGAAGGAGAGAAAAATAAGAAAAATATCCCCATACCAATACCTGAAAAATAAGGTACTGTACAGAGGGGAGGGTAACAAGGAACCCAAAGAAGCACAAGGTGTCCTAATCCTGAAGAAGGCCGGTAGACCCGTTAGGGGCTCAGGGAAGGCTGAAAAATGTTGATCTAACAACACTAAATGGAAGGGGGTACGGATACTAAGCATCCAATATATCCCCAAGACACTGATTTTAACCCTGCCAGGCGAAGTTAAGAATAAAGATTTTTTTAACATTCTCCTAGGTAGTTTTAACCATCATTTTTGTGTTGAGAGGATCCCAATCCCAGTGGGGAAAGAGGGTGTGAATCAATCCCCTCAATTGTTTTTGGGAAGAAAAAAAAATAATTCACTCCATCAAATGACATTGGTCTGCGTCTTGATGTTGATGCGGCCCTATGATGAAGAATGAGACTATCTAATGTGTGAGGGCAGTATTAAAAACCAGATGGTTTTTCCAAAACAGGAAATAAGTGGCACCCAGGGACAGACTGGTCCCACTGAATCCCCCTTTCCCTTTTCTTTGTGTGTGTGTTAATCTTGGCATAGTCATGAAATTACAAGTAAGACATGAGTGCTTCAAGACTAAGTCACTGCAAAATCTTTGTGAATCAGGTCGGAAATTATAGGGCCACATTCATTTCATCCAGATGAAATTATTGCTTCACATATAACATGAAATATATTAGTAATCTACCATGTTGTTTAAAGTATTACATGGCATTTGGTGACAAATAGTGTCATTGATGGGACATTACCTGGTTTTGAAATTAAAGTTAGAGTCAAATTAATACATGAATTCAATAAACTGTTTCCATAAATGTTTTCTATATACACAAATAGCAACTTTTATTCCTATTCACTTTTTGTGCAATGCATACATTTAATTGGAAATCATACTTCATGGCACTGTACTAAAGGCAGTCCGCTCCTACAATTTGTTGTTAAGTGTAGAGGCAGACCGTTGCAGGCTCTAAGTCTCTCACAAAATCAAGATCATTGGTAAGGAGACTCTGAATGTGAGGTGAGGCATTTGAAATGTGAATTTATGCAAAGTGCCCAAAATGCGCCAAGGAAATGCTTGCTGTGAGTGGCCCAGTATATTTGGCAAAACACATTTCGAATACCACAAGACTTAAAGAGAGCAGTGGCCATATTGCAATCGGGTGGAAAAATCAAAGAATAATTACCACCAATCACACAATCATGTAAGCCATCTTGAAACAGGTAGATTTCACGGAAAAAGCACCAAATTGAGGTTTGTTAGGCATACAAAAGAAAAGTGAAAAATACAAAGGAAACCTACTATAAATAAACAAAAGAATAACAATGTCATGCTACATATATAAATATACAAATTAAAAAAGATTTGAAAGAAGAAAATTAAACAGGTAATGAGGCTGTAACAATATCAATTAACATGAAACCTATACATTTAGAAGAAGAAGAAAGTATTTCTGGTGTGGTATTTCACAGAACTTTACCCTTTGACTTGCTTGAGCAACAAATAGTTGCTCAAAGGTGAAAAAAGAAGAGAAGTTTGAGGATTTCCTTAAATCAATGTGCAGAAAATGAACTGATGAGCAAGCAAGAAATGTATTGCTCAATTTGGTTGGAGACCAAGTAGAGGATTTAATAGTAACATATCCAGAAAAGAAACAAACACATATAAAGGGCTACTAAAATGCTCCAATGACAGATTAGATACATTCTCAAACACAGATTTTGAAAGGTGTATGTTCAAAATGTCATGTCAAGGTGAAGAAGTGTTCATGGATGACTGTGTAACAAGACTGAAAACATTAGTAACTTTCTGAGAATTTAAGAAATGTAATAATGTACAAACCATACTATTAGAATAATTGAAGGATGTAACTCAGCAGAGTTTAGAAAAAGTTCATTAGACATAATGAAGGTCTTTTAAACTATATTACAGATAGCTCGTGCAGAATCAAGAGCAGGAACACATGCAAATAATATGGAAAAAGATCAAATTAAAGCTATAGAACAACGTTGTTAAATGTTGTGCAAATATATGGATAAAAAGAGAAATTTGAGAGTCCAAGACAAGAAACTAATACGTTATAGATGTGGTTTGCAATTGTGATGTGTAAAAGCATGACCAGCATTAGGACAACTGACCCGTAAATGAAGCAAGATGACCATTGTGTTAATGTGTGAAAGGCAAAGTCGGATTTACTTGAGCAAGATATTTTTAAACTTGAAAAAGAACAAGGAAAGTAAATAAGCGCTATATCAATCAAATGGAAAATTAAGAGTGTAAGTATGTCCAAAAAGTAATAAAAATAGCATTTAAGTGAGCAATATTACATATTTCAAGATGTGCAAAAGGTTCAAAGATAGATAATGAACAACTAGCTCTGATACAAAGAGATTGCATAAGCGAAAGAGAACAGTAGAAATTTCAGTGGGACATCAAAACGTGCCATTGATCTAGGATATAGGAGCAAAATGCAACATTATGTGCTTTACAGAGAATAAAAAATTACTGGAAAAGCCAGTTTTGATTCCATCAAATGTAAGTGTGTTTTATTGATGACCAATCCAACCTGTATCTGTGGCAGAATATTTGTAAAGTTTTCGAAAAATGGAGACCTGCAAAGAAGAAATTCATGTTCTAAAAGGAGGAACTCCTGGAGCATGTCTGGTCCAGGAACTGGACCCTGGCTGTTAAGACATGTTACTACTCAAATAACTGTTTTAATTGCAATGGTGTTCAATATGACAACAGAACATCCCAGGTTTGCTTGTTTTTAAAAAACAAGTTCCTTACCTATAAATGAATGAGTTAACCCAGTCATGCAGACTCACACAAGAGTACCCATACAACATAAAACGAAAAGTAGAAGACATAATTAACTCCCTCTTACAAAAGGGTATAACAGAACCAGCTGCAGGCCTGACTCCTTGAGTTTCGTCCTTAGTGGTGGTTCCCAGAGTAACAGTAATAATATCAGAATATGTTTGGATATGAGAAGACCAAATTTAGCAATTAAAGGAGAAAGGGACACAGTACCGCATTTGGACATTATAATAAGTAATTTGAAAGGTGCAGTATTGTTTTCAAAACTAGACTTGTATACAGGATACCCTTGCTTGAAAGTTAATGAAAAATCAAGGTACATTACGACATTTTCCACTCATGTAGGTTTGTTTAGGTCCAAAATGTTAAATTTTGGTATACGTTATGCAGCGGAAATATTTCAGGAGACTTTGAAAAGCATCTGTAGACTGTTACTGAACTGCATGAAATATAGTAGCAATAGGAAGATCATGACTGTGTTTTAACAGCAGTTTGCAAGAGTTTAGCAGAAGCTGGGTCAACAGTAAATGCAGAAAATGTGAAATTGATAAACCAGAATTATTCTTTCATGGGCATATTTTTTCTAAATTGGTTGGGTATGCAACCAGACCCTGAGTGAGTATCACCTTTGAATTCTACTGCATCACTGATGGATGTGTCTGTACTATACTCTTTTCTAGGAGTGGCTCGTAATTTTCCTCACTACATAAGAAATGATGCGACTAAAAGTGCTCTTCGACATGAATTGACCAAAAAAAGAATGCATCCTCAGGCACACATCTGGCATATTTTGTTCTGACACTCTGCTTAGAATTGCGTATAGATTAAAGTCTGTGTGAGCAAGAGCAATTTTAATGCAATGCAAGCTAGGAGGAGAAACACATAGATATGTGGTTACCCAATTCAGCCGAAGTTTAACAAATGATGAAAGCAAATATTTTACTCTATCTAGGATCTGTGATCACAGCTCAGCCTTCTTTGCAGGTGGAATATTGGATGAGGCAAAATGGTGATTTGAATTGCAGTAAACTCATTCACCAATATGTCCGCCTCATCCTCTGTCAATTAAATTTTGTGCTTGTTAGTGATTTCCTAGCTTCCTCTGGTTCCACAAGATTTTGTTCTTCTCAGCAAAGTAGTGTTGCAATGTTTAGTGTTGTAAAATTATATTTTGTGTGGCTTGCACAATACTATCTTAAGCTTGTATGATGTATATAGTGCATAACATTGCTAACCATACATTACATCATTATTCAATGTGCCCAAGCAGTGTGATGCGTCATTAAAGAGAGACTTTTCATACATTTGGTGCTGTGCAAGATTTGTGTTTATGTGCAAAGAAGCACAGCGTTGTCAAATACTGCACTGCTAAATTATTAGTAAATCTATCCTCAAGTGTGACACTTTGTACCATGAGGAAGAGGAACAGAACATTAACTTTCTGTGATATCAGAGATAAACTATAAGCCAATGTGGAAGATGAAATATTGTGACTTCATTTTAGTTTATTTGTACTATTGGACTAAAGATTAGAGCACGTTTTAGGGAAATGGGGAAAGTCTGTGCGTTTCCTGCTTTTCATAACATTACAGATGCTCAGGAACCTTCACCGGTGAACATGCAGAGGCTAATAATTTTAACTGAAGCATGTGGCGCTGCCAGTACCAGTGCCACAAATGCCTAATATTTCAAGTCGGATGCACCCTCACCATCTCCTCATGGCTTGCACAGATGACTGGGCCAGCAGCCATCTGCTGTGCCATTGTTAAATATGGGTTGTGTTACACACACACAGCAGGTGCAGGTGTGCTTACTATTAGCGCCACTGTTTACATTATTGTGACCTCACAGTGCTACAGCAAGTTATTCGGTGGGTCAAGGCAAGGGAGGGATATCCTTCTGACTATACCCTACTCAGTCTTCAGACAGGCAGCCACAGCACTATGCTCTTGCCATTCCCATCCTACTTACACCATTTTCTTTAAGCTACAGCCAAGCCCACACTTGAGATGGCCACAACCTAGCCAATTAACTTACAGTTTTACTGTATTACATTACATGTGATAAATGGCTGGACAATAGGGTGGAGTGTGCCAGTCATGCCACAACAGTTGCTAGTTGCTCGACAACAGGTAGAAGCTAACAATTTCAACCCCTTGCTGGGCCCATGCTCTACCAGGCCATGTTTCATGGGCGTGGATGAGGCCAAGGAGCAATAAGCATAGGGCATCATATGTCCCATCCCATGCCTGCAGCCTGCTAACTGTGGCATGGATAGTTGTGCATGGATAGGCGGATACAATCATCAATTCCTGCCTCGGAGTCCACCCAAGTCATACCTTTCAACCTACGGAGGTTCTTGCATGGTCTGCTCTATCAAGGCCCAAGTCAGACATTAGCTGGGCTTTAGAGCACTCCTTGAACACCTGGCTTTGGTCCCTGGTGGTCCTCAAAGAACAGGCAAGGATGGCCAATGACATGTTTCAACTGGAGTACTGTAGAAAGGAGCACCAGTGTGGCATCTGCACCTGTTTACCTATTGTTCTTGTGATGCCATGGTTACGAGGGAACGCATCTCACAAGCTCTGTCCTGGTAGCTTAGCTACGGTGGGTTGGAATGTATGATTTTGAATTGTGCCAGGGCTGTTGACGGATCTTGATGCTGTGCCTGGATGGGATTTTCCTATCTAGAAATAAACCTAATTCTCACCTCATTGACCTGCCTCGAGTGATCCTTCTGCACGATCCCTGGATCCTTCATCCAGGAAGATTACCGGTACCCTACATATATTGTTGGTGGCTTTAATTGCACAAATTAAGTCTATCCTAATTTACAGTATTACTCTTAGTACTGTTACCAATTCAACAAGAACTGCTATTCCATTCTCTTACTGCAATATGTTGTAATAATACTACTTGTACCACTGGAATTGTCCTCCTACCTCCTGTATTGTTACAACTAGTAGCACAACTACTGCAGGCACAACTATTGAGTCCATTGCTACTCTACACTACTAATTGTATTGCTACTACTATTTCACTGTGGTCTGCTTTCTCTCACCGTTTTGGGTACCTATAAACCTTAAAACCAACTCTTTCTGCCACCATAAATGAATATTTAGCAAATGATTTCACATTATTAGGATGGCAAACTAATTTCATTGTTCACATTAAACTTTCTAATTTGAATTGTTTTCAATTAATCAATCAATCAATCAGGGATTTGATAAGCGCGCTACTCACCCGTGAGGGTCTCAAGGCGCTGGGGGGGGGAAGGGTGAGCAGCTCCGGTCAGTCGAAGAGCCAGGTCTTGAGGGTCTTCCTGAAGGTGTGCAGAGAGGGGGCACGTCTGATGTCGACCAGGGCTCGTTCCAGGTCTTAGCTGCGATGTACGAGAAGGCTCTTCCACCCGTTCTGGCTCTGCGGATGCACAGGTTTTCGGCGAGGTCTCCGGATCGAGGTTTCTCTTGGGTATTTGTAGGCGTGGGTGAGTATCTTGAAGGTCACTCTCTTCTCAACAGGGAGCCAGTGGATGTCTCGCAGGTGGTGGGAGATGTGTTCTTGTCAAGGGATGCCGAGGACGAGTCTGGCTGTGGTGTTCTGTATGGTCTGGAGTCTGCGGAGCAGAGCCTTGTTGATCCCAGCACAGAGGGCGTTCCCCTACTCCAGTCTGCTAGTTATGAGTGCGTGGGTGAAGGTCTTTCTTGATTCGGGGGGGATCCATTTGAAGGTCTTGCGAAGGATGCGGAGGGTGTTGAAGCAGGAGGAGGCTACGGCGTTGACCGGTCGGGTCAAGGAGAGGGAGAAGAGGGAGGAGTCAAGTACGATGCCAAGGTTCCAGGTGTGGTCCGTTGGGATGGGCAGGCTGCCGAGGGCGGTGCACCACCAGGTGTTGTCCCATGTAGTGGGTGAGGGTCCGAGGACGAGGACCTCTGTCTTCTCTGAGTAGAGCTTAAGGCAGCTGCTGCTCATCCAGGATGCAACGTCCTTCATTCCTTCCTGGAAGCTGAGTCGGGTGGTGACGGGATCCTTGGAGAGGGAGAGGATGAGCTGAGTGTCATCGGCGTAGGAGAATATGTTGAGGCCGTGCTGTCTGACGATGGCAGCTAGTGGGGCCATCTAGATGTTGAAGAGCGTCGGGCTGAGCGATGATCCTTGAGGTACTCCGCAGTTGATCTCTATGGGTTCGGAGATGAAGGGTGGCAATCTGATTCTCTGAGTTCTGCCGGTGAGAAATGAGCATAGCCAATCGAGGGCGGTTCCCAGTACGCCGGCGTCATGGAGTCTGGCGGCTAGAGTGCGGTGGGAGATGGTGTCAAAAGCTGCAGAGAGGTCAAGTAGGATCAGTGCTGCAGTGTGGCCTTGGTCGAGGAGGGTGCGGATGTCATCTGTGGCGGCGAGTAGGGCGGTCTCGTGCTGTGGTTGCTGCAGAATCCGGATTGGGAGGGGTCGAGGAGGATAGTTCTCATCGATTAATTTCGTTAGTTGGGTGTTGACGGTCTTCTCAGTAACTTTGGCTGCAATGGGGAGGAGGGAGATGGCACGGTAGTTCTTGAGGTCCAAAGGATCTGCCGAGGGTTTCTTGAGAAGGGGCTTGACTTCTGCTCGTTTTCAGTCATCGGGGAAAATGCCGGTTTTGAAGGAGGTGTTGATGGTGCGTTGTAGTTCCGGTGCAATGGCAGCAGCGGCTCTGTGGAAGATGTGAGGAGGGCAGTGGTCCATTGGTGCTCCTGAGTGGATTCCTTTCATGGTTGATTCAGTGCCTTCTGTGGTGGCTAGGGGGCCAGGCGGAGATGATGGGTTGGCTGGCGTTGCTGGGGGAGTGCGTGTTTTCGCTGCCAGGTGTTAGTTCGTAGAAGTTGTCATAGAGGGACTTGATTTTCAGTTGGAAGTAGGTGCTGAGCTTGTTGCAGAGGTCCTGGGAGGGGGTGATGTCCATGGTTTTGCTGGGGTTTGGTGAATTCTTGGATGATACTGAAAAGTTCCTTCGAGTTGCTGGATTTGGCGGCTATCTTGTTCTGGATGAAGGTCTTTTTGGTTGATCTAATCATAGCGTTCTTGTATGTGGTGCAGTTTTCCGAAGATTTGCTGTTCCTCCATTTCTTTTCGAGGCATCTGCAGGTGCGTCTGGATTCTTGGAGGTCGGTGGTGAACCAGGTGGCCTTCCTGGGGCGTTGTATGTCGGGGATGCGAAGGGGTGCGAGTTCATCTGCGCAGTTGGTGATCCATCTGTGTAGTTCCTTGGCGGCGAGGTTGGCGTCATTCGGGGTGGGGGGGCATCGCGGTTGAGGGTGGAGTAGAGGTGCTCCTCTGTGACCTTGCTCCAGTTCCTCGTGGAGGGCAGGGTTTAGGTTTGGGTGGTGAGTTTGTTGACGTGGAAGTGGATGCAGTGGTGGTCTGTCCAGAGGGGCTGCGAGGTGTGGCTCAAGTGGACGTTGTTGCCCCCTGCGAAGATGGGGTTGAGGGTGTGTCCTGCCTTGTGGGTGGGGGTGGTGATGAGCTGTTGCAGTCCGGGGTTGGTGAGGTTGTCCAGGAGAGCGGAGGAGTTGGGGTCGTTGAGGTTGTCGAGGTGGAAGTTGAGGTCTAAGATGAGTATGTAGTCTGTGGAGGCGATGGCGTGGGGTGCAACGAGGTCGGTGATGGAGGTGGTGAATGCTGTTCATGGTCCAGGGGGCCTGTATGCGAGGGTGCCATGTAGGGTGGTTCCAGGGTTGGTCTGGATCTGGAAGTGAAGGTGTTCGGTGGTGGTGGAGGAGATGTTCATGGTGGAGGTGGAGAGTTGGAGGGAGCTCTTGTGTGCAATGGCGAGTCCTCCTCCTGGGCGGATGGGATGGTCTTTCCTCTGGATCTTGTATCCATCAGGGATGGCGGTGGCGATGTCGGGGCGGAGGAGGCGTTGGTCCAGGTTTCCCTGAGGAAGGCGACGTCTGGCAAGAGGGTGTTGAGGAGGTCCCAGATCTCTACGGCGTGCCTGTGTAGGGAGCGCACGTTGAGGAGGATGCACTTCAGGGCCTTGGTGTTGCTGGTGTCTGGCGTGAGGGTGGTGAAGGTTCAGCAGCAGTGGCGGCCGGAGAACTTGCCGTGGGTGGTGCTCAGCATGGACAGCTGGCAGTTGTTCCTTCCTGGGTTGAGTGCGAGGACGGTGGCTGAGGCGTATCGGTGGGTGGTTGGAGATCCAGGGTCCCTGGCGCTTGTCGCGGTCAGGTCGCGGACGAGCTTGCCTTTGGCGCGGCACGGCTGCAGAGCAGCCGCCATTAAATATGGAAGGGGGAGGGAGGACACAGCTGAGAGGCAGGAGCGGGACCGGCAGGGGGGAAGGGCAGCGGGGGCAGCAGCGGCAAAAAAGGGCAGTAAGCAGGCATGGAGGATACAACAATAGGGGCACAGACTGAATAAGCAGGCAGAATTAATGCAGAATACAGGAGATGCCAAAAACCAGACAAGAAAACAGAACCGGCACAGTCAATAACAGGAATACAAAAAAACAGACCAGAGAGACAGAACGGGCACAGTCACAGGGGTAGACTCTAACCCATGAGGGGACTCAAATCTAGTTGCGGCGGGGTCAGCGGCACAACAGCGGAGCTGCGGGAGAGAGAGCAGGTCCCTGGACATATCTTGTTTTTCAATTAATTTCCAGACATTGGTGTCTTTTTCCACAAGGTTCTTTTTATTAAGTATCCAATTCATCAGAGCAATTTGGGCTTCAAGTTCGCAATTATATGGAAGACTTCACTTTCTGTCATAGGTTTGAAGTCAGAACAATTAGCCTTGTTTTTCAGCTGAAGGAGATCATAGTTGACATTAGTTTTTCTTGGTGCCATTAGGTCATTAATTAAGTCTGGATGGTGGGCTACTGTAGTGGGTGGGATGTGAGTCAGTGGGGAAGGTTGGTAGGGATGTCAGATTTGTGACTTGGATGAGGTATTGCTCAAATTCTGTGGCTTTTATCAGTGAAAAAGTTAGCAATTTCTTCACAGCAGTCTTCAAGACTTTCCTAAATTAGGGAGGTCCTTATAGATATAGAGAAGTTGTTCCAGATCATGGGTGCATAGATTGAAAGGCTTGCTGCCTTGTTTTTAATTTTTTACACTTCTTATTCTTCAGTCTGATGGTGTCTTGGCTGCGAGTTTGCCGAAAGCCACTAGATATGGTGAGTTTGTCTGCAAGATAAGCGGGGATGACTTTGTAAAAGAGAATCAGCTGATTATCAAGATGGTGCAGTCAGGTATGGGGAGCTAATGAAGTTCCATCAGGGTGTGGATGCTGTTATTTTATTTCTTCCAGCCCTGGATGAGATGTGCTGCAGCCTGTAGAGTGGCCTTTAAAGTGGGGGTGGCAGGGTGGAGTCTGGGAGGCCATGTGTAGGGTGTTTTAACCATCAAGGAACAAGAGTATGAGGGCTTGAACAGTCGTTCTGAAGTCACTTGTTGAAGGAAATGGTTTCACTTTCCTTAGAAGAGAAAGCTTGTACTAGGCTGTCTTTGTTTATTTGGCAATATATTCCTTCAAGATGAGGCTGGTGTCCAAAGTGAATCCAAGTGACTTGTCATTCAGTGAAAGTTGGAGTTCGAAGCTGTCAATATTTGAGACAATGAGCTAGGTTTGTACTATTGACTGTATGATTATAGACACTAATATAAATGCTAAAAGTATAACTAATTGTATTAATATTATTGGTGTAACCACTTGTTACAAATGTTGGTACTTTCAAAATTACCTCTTCTGATAATAATCCAACCACTACTAACAGCAAAAGTCACAGTATATATGTAAAAATAACTGAAAGTGGAGATCATATTTTTGTAAAAATCCTATGTCCTAAGTGCATCAAGGGATGGGATATTTCTGCTAAAGAAGAATAATTATAAAGATTAACTGATCTTGATTTAGACAGCAGTGTATCAGTAGCATGTGACATAAGCTTTTATGGACCCTGTCATTTGAAAAATCATATGTCTATAATGATTCATACTGTTCTGCAAATGTCTTGTTAATTTTGCTCAGATCAGTAGTTAGCTTGTGATAATTTGCATTTAATGACATTATATTTGTATTATTTCATTAGAAGTCAAATGCCATTCAAAACATGTTCATTAGCTTCAAAATCAGCAAGAGCTTATATCCTGAGTTGGAGTGGATTTTATTTTTAGACTAGTGATTCGTGTAGCAGATCGCTTAAGATGTATTTAACTGGAATTAAATTATAATACATTTTGCATGCATATGCAGCCAACACATTGTTATGGCAGCTCGTTATACCGCACATTTCATCACAAATAACAATTTACGCTTGATTCCATTTCAGATCTCCGTTGATTCATCATTATATGACATTTTGTGTATTTTTCTATCACATATCCACGCACCTTTAAATTTTTACATTTCTTTTTTATAGCATTTCTCTACATAATTAGAAGGACTTTCTGGCTAGAACAACGTTTTACCTTTCAATATGTCTTGTTGAATTAGAGTTCTGCGAGGAAGGAATAATTCAAATTTGGAATGCAGCTGAATAAGTGAATTAAAGTAATGTTGTAGGGTCTGCAAATATCTACCTCTTGCCTACAAGCATTTGCGGATTTTGAAACCAATAAAACTGTTTTTAAAACCACATGACCACTAATGGAGTTTGTCTCACACTGAAGTCTTTGCAAAAATAAGTGAGTGTTGCATCTAAAATGTGCTTTCATTTTTGTATTTATGGGCTCATCGAAGAGAGACAACACACCACAAGAAACTCATTTTCACTTTTTTTACATTTTGCTTAATATTGAATTAGCATGGTAATCAACTTAAAGGCTATTTTTTTTATTTGATTTTACTTCTTTTATATGAATCTTTTTCTGTTAAAGATTACCAATGATTATTAACACTCAGATCATGCAGTCTATTCAACTAAAATCTCTTGTCACTAAAATGCAATTTTTTTACAGCTCGGTGTTAGTTCCAGTTAATGCCAATAGAGCTATAACATCAGAACATCCACATCAATGTCCAGCAATTGCTCCTAGGGGGATTTGTTTCTCAACACTTTTACCACTAGTTTCTGATCCACAATATGTCTGGTAGAGGTTTTGCATGTCTTTGGTCTGCAAAACTCCTGGTGATATCCATGTCTCACCAGTAACATGTCAGAAGTCAACAGCAGGGTAAGTGAGAAACAACTTGTGCTATTGATCCCCTGCAATGTGTGGGACTGATATTTTATTGCAGTAACTGCAAAACAGTTTACTAAATGTTTTCCTCATAATCTTTACTTGGGCTCCAGCGTCAATGGTTCTGACCTGATGTCTAAAGAAGCCAGACTGGATGCTACTCTGAGCTTGGTCATAGTAAAAAGGATTGTTAACCCTTGATAATAAGGCCATTCCTAGAAGTGTGTGGGTGCCACTCAGTCACTAAGGGCTTCTACAACTTCTCATCTTAGGACGGGCTATGGCGCCTCCCGCTAGCGCGTAGCCTCAGGTGATGCTCCTCCCCCCTCATATGACGATGTTTGGTGGAACGGGAGCGCGAGCGGTCGGATGCTAAGGATTATCGCGGGTTTTTTGAATTTCACCGCGTATACACTCTCGGATGCGGCGGCTGTGCTTCCAGTGGCTGCATTGCTTGGCGGCGTTTGAGGCTTTCGGATTGCGGTTTTCCCGTGTTTAAACCGGAGAACTGTTTATTTGTTCAAGTTGTTCAGCTGAGACTGGAGGAGAGTAGAGGATCGGCTAGATTCCATCCGATGTAGTGACTGTGGCTGGAGACTCTGCAGTAGGGTTCGCGATGAGATTGAGAACCGGAGCTATATGGGTTTTCAATTGACTGAGGCTTGGGATTTCCGGTGAGCCTAAAAACTTTGGGACTGTTGCTGGAGAACGGCAGGAGGGTAAGTCCTGATGAGCTCATAATTTACCTGGCGAGAGACTTGGGCGGTCTGGCATTGGTGTTTTAAGTGGGGGTACCTCAATAAGCATTTTATAATGAAGAAACAGCTGAGACTCGCCGCTGCTGCAGCAAAAGTGGATGCTGCAAAGACTAAAGCACGCACTGCCAAAGGGAAGCTGAATTTGACAGTGACTAAAGTGGGAGGTAAAATGCGTCATGCGGAGTCCTCCTTTAGTTCACAAAGCTCCGAAGCAGACGATCTTTCTTTAAAGGAGATTAGCTTAACAGAAGCCTCAGGAATTAAGCCAAGGGATATTGACTTAGCTAGCTCACCAGGAGGTGGCGCATGTTATAAAAATCAAGAGCAAAAAAATGCCAGAGACTTTCCTCTCTTTTCCAAAAAAATGTTACCTCCTGTCACCTCTCCCTGTTCAGATATGCTCAGTCGAACTCTCTTAGCCCAGAATAATCATGACATATTAGAAGAGTCGATAATGTTAGCTGTAACACTAGAGCCAGTAAAAACTCTAGGTCCAGCATCCTCCTCTCCTCTAGTGGTCTCTTCTCCGGATACTCAAGGAATACAGATACAAGTGGAAGATCCGCCGATGGCTTTACTTGATTTGGAACAGCTTAAAATCACTGCGTTAACATTGGCAAAGGCTGTCGCGACCCCGCTTCCTCAGTCCCCGCCTTCTCTTCTCCCTTCTCGTGAAATGTCTATTCAAATGCAATCTAATGAAATTATGACAGTTCAGCAAGAGCAGCAAGACCAAATAGTAGCCTCAGCCTTAGCTTTAGGAAAGCCTAAACCACTGGGTCCTTTGATGCCCGAACATAATAACGAGACTCTATTGGGAATTAAAGATTGTGACCTGGTTCTTGAGGGTGGAAACGAGAAGGCTATGTCATATCAGCTGGATGTTAAAAATATGTTAAATATGATTCTTGAAGAAATACGCGATATGAAAAAAACACAACAAACGGATATCGCAATGCTACAGCTGCGCTTGGAGAAGATAGAAGATGCAGTAGCCAGCCTTCCACCTCGAATCCAGGAGGCTGAAGCAAGAATCTCCCTGGTTGAGGACCAAATGAACCATATTTTGCAGCAAGTAGATTTAGCCTCCCGGGAGAAAACAAGAATGGAAAATAAGATCGAAGAACTTGAAAATTTTTCACGCCGCTCATATCTTCGTATAGTTGGTGTTCCGGAGCGGATTGAAGGCACGGATACACTTAATTGGGTTGATTCCTTTTTGAAGAAGGTTGTAATTCCTGAGTTTACGGGCGATCTGACTGTAACCAGAGCTCATTGGGTCCCAGCGCATTCTTCCCCTAATCTGAAGTTTCCCCGCACTATACTTGTCAATTTTGCAGACTTTCGTATAAAGGAAAAAATCTTGTCCAAGGCAATTTTGTCTAGACAGTTTGAGATCGAGAATGGTGCGAAATGCAGAATTTTCTCCGACATGTCTGCGGAAGCGGCAAGAAGACGCAAAGAGTTTGTTAAGTTATTGTACCTTTTTAAAGCTCAAGGGGCACAAGCCTCTATTGCTCAACAATCCAAGCTCAAAGTCCTTGTGCAGGGGAAATTTCACTTATTTACACGCATTGAAGAGGCGCAGGAACTTCTTAAAGCTATTTCAGCTGGAAAATAATCTGGGTTTGTTTATCCTTTGTATTGTCTTTTTTTGTTTGAAAAAAGAGAGTACCATTTAGATCCTGTTACCTTTTTTTTTTCTCTTTTTTTTTTTCTTAGGAGGGGGGTAGATCACCTCAGGTGCAATTTCAGGGCACCAATATTAGTATTTGGGGTGGTTGGGAGAAGGTGGGCAGCGGGGCTAGCCACTTTCTCAAAGGGGAGGGTGTGGGTCACTGGGGTGAAAAAGGCTGAATAGCCAGAAAACGAAGTCCATTTTTTCTAATCTTTATACATCCATTTTTTAGATCAATGCTTTTTTTAATACGTGGGGTGCCGTTTAGGTGGTTAGATTTGCTTCTTATTTATTATGGTTAGTAAGGAGATTTTGAAAGTGGTCTCTTTTAACGCCAATGGTCTTAATAATAGAAAGAAAATGCGGGCAATTGAAATGTGGATTAAAACAGAAAATCCGGCGGTAATTTTATTACAAGAAACCCATATACCAGTTGTGAAGCTGTTAGACTTTTCTATGTTTAAGTCGTGGGCAGCCTATAGGGGATTTTCTTCATCTTCAGCCTCCCTTCGAGGGACGGCAATATTTTTAAGTAAAAAATTCCAGACGGAAGTCGTCAGCTTTGACAAAGATCAGTATGGTCGTTGGTGTTGGGTCACTTGCATTGCTGGACAGAAACCGATAACCTTTGCCAGTATTTATGCTCCTGTAGAGGATAATCCAAAGATATATGAGGATTTTTTTCAATCTCTAATTCAAACACCCGGGGAACTGATTTTGGGGGGAGATTTTAATGTTTTAATGAATCCTAGAATCGATTCCTCAATGCTGGCTAAAAAACAATTGAAACCTAAAACTTTAAGAACAATACAACATTATGGGGTAACTTTAGATCTACTGGATCCATGGCGGAGGGCTTTTCCAACTAAAATTGTTTATACTTGTTTGTCTGGTAGATTTCACACCTCATCACGCATTGATTTCCCGGAGCTTAAGTTTCTGCCAGCAAAGATTTCTGCAGAATGGATTTTCTGACCATGCTATGCTGGTACTTGATTTACAAATTGGGGAATGTGCTAAGACCCCTAAAAGATGGTTGCTAAATAGGCAATATTTATTAGAGGAGGACTGGGTGGGTCTTATTGAGATTGAGATTAGGGAATTCCTTGCTCGAAACCACGATTCTGCTCCCTTAAATACGATATGGGATACACTTAAGGCCTTTATTCGGGGGCTAATTATCGGAAAAGATGCTGAAATTATAAAGAAAGTTAAGGTAGAAAAGCGAGTTCTGGAGCAGAAGGTACAAAGTTCTTATTCTGCATTTCTTAATAATCCTACTGTTTTTAACCAGCGCCAGGTGGATCAGGCCAAGCGTGATCTCAGCGCAAGATATTACACTCTAAGCGAATCTTTTTTTCAACATCATAGACAAAAAATATATGAAGTTTGCAACTTTACTGGTAGGTTCCTGGCCTGGCAGGCAAGGGAGCAGGTTGCTTCTAATCAGATCAATGCATTAAAATGCCCCTTAACTGCCTCCTGTATGGATGATCCAGTGAAAATTAGTGAAATAATGCTACAGCATTATGGGTCTATATATGGTCAACAACAGACTGTCGTTATTACATCTTTGAGAGACTTTCTTCAGAAAAATTGTTCTCCGACACCTTCAGAGAGTGAGAAATCAACTATGGCAAGACCTTTTACTAAAGATGAGCTGCATGGGGTGATTAAGAATTTACCAAGTGGTAAGGCCTGCGGTCCGGATGGTTTTCCGGCGGAATTTTTAAAGTATTTTATAATTCCGTGGCAGATTTCTTTTTACAGTTGGTAAACTCAATGTTAGAAGGTGGGGCAATACCAGAATCTTTTAAATAAGGAAACATAGTCAGTTTTTTAAAAAAGGGAAAAGTTAGCGAAGATCCGAATTCTTATCGTCCTATAACGTTATTAAATTCGGATTACAAAATTGTTACTAAACTTTTAGCTAATCGATTTAATCAGCATGCCTCACATTTGATTCACCCGGACCAAAATGGTTTTATTGCTGGCAGGCAGCTGGGTACTAATACACATTATTTAACGGAGGCATTGGATTATTTTGAGACCCAGAAGATACCTGCATTAGTCCTTCTTTTAGATGCTGAGAAGGCATTTGACCTTGTTGTCTGGGAGATGCTGTTTATTATCTTGCGAAACTTTGGTATATCCTCCAAGATCACGGGCCTGGTCCAAAATCTTTATCTTAATGCTGAAGCTAATGTAATTATTAATACCTCGATGGCCGGTCAGGTTAAGGTAAAACGGGGGACTAGACAGGGGTGTCCTCTCTCCCCAGTTTTATTAGCTTTTTTTATTGAGCCATTGGCGATTGCAATTAGGAACAGCGTTGATATTCGCCCTCCAATTCCCACTATGGCGAAATTGAAATTATACGCCAACGATATTATGCTTATTATTAAGCCCAAGATAGAGGTCCAGGTAAAAACTTTTAAGATTTTTGAGGAATTTGAAGCGTTAGGTGGGTATAGAATTAATAAAAAGAAAACTGAAATTATACAGTGTGGTGGAGTGGGCATGGATTTGCACCCTGATATTCTCTCTTGTTTAAACACCAAACCCAAGAGATACCTGGGGGTTTATTTCTCAGAACGTATAATTGATTTATTTCATTTAAATTTTGTCCCGCTTCTATGAAAAATTCAGGATCTGTTTTCACGCTGGAATTCTCTTCCATTATCTATTTTGGGCAGGGTTGCACTAATTAAAATGTCTGTTCTTCCACTTTTTAATTTTCTTTTTCGGCTATTCCATGTATCTTGTTTGGTTCTTCTTTTTCCCGAATAGAGTCTATGTTTACAACTTTTCTCTGGGCAAAAAAACCCCGCAAGTGCACTTAGCACTTTATACGAAGGGTTGGAACTGGGAGGTTTAGCTCTTCCGAATCTCAGGGATTACTACTTTGCGTATTTTGCACAATATTTATCCAGATTTAAGCCTCAACAACAATCAAATCTTTTTATTAATAGTTTTATGAATTTAATGTGTAAGGAAAGTCAGATCCACTCCCCTTTATCAATTTTTAAATCTCCTAAATTGGTGCGGTATAAGTGCCTACAATGGTTTTTTTAAAAACGTCAGGCCCTCTATAAAAGATATTCTATCCCTTTAATTAATTCTTCAACTTTGTTATCTGGCCCTATGTCATTGTCGGGGATTAGAGAATCTACAGAACTTATATCAAAGTGGGCTAATGTTGGATTCCGTAAAATCTCAGATTTTTGAGGAATGGTAGATGGTTGAGTATGGCGGAAATGTCACAATTGATCATTAACGATTTTCTTCTTCTACGGTCATATAGTATTTTTAGTAAATTCCTCAGTGAATTAGATTTAACCCAAATTTGCGATCAACATCATATAGTCCATGAACTCTTAGAGGATACGGTTGTTAAAAAACCTGGGGAATGGAAAAAACGCTTAGCTTTAGTTAAAGGTTTTGATCTTGGGAGTAAGGCAATTGCAAAATGGATGAAACATGAAGAAGTAGAAATCTCAGCCAGTATGTGGTCAGCAATTAATAATCTTAATTTTAGCACGTTAAGAGGAGCGAATTGGCGAAGGATGTTGTTTTTCAGTAAATGGCAACTTTATCGAACTCCTCTTTTTCTTTCCAAAATTTATGTCAATCAATCGGCACAGTGTTTCCGTTGTATTAACTATCCCACTGCCAACTGGTCACACATTATTTTGCAATGTCCTAGGATTCAGAGGTTTTGGAAAGACATTTTTTGTTATTTGGAATGTGAATGTAGTATTGTGTTAGGATTGAATAATCGTTTAATAATTTTAGGTTTTGATCCAGACCTTCTCCTGCCCGACAAGTTTGTTACATTTTTATACATTGCAATGGCGGTAGCCAGATCACTTTTGTTGCAAAAATGGCGCACAGATCTCATACCCTCTGTCTATGAATGGGCTCGAAAGATGAAATCAGTTAAAAAGAGTGAACAAACTTATGCTTTACGAGTTGAAGGGCTTAAGAAATTTGAAAAAATCTGGGCAACTTATTTTGATTAAGATTGGGTGGCCACACTGATGTCTGGGAGTGGATATTGCTTTATGCTTGCTTAGAGGCTTAATTTGAGGATTTATGGTTGTCTTTTTTTTTTTTCCCTTCTCATTGTTCATGACTTTTCAGTATATATTGGTGCTATTTATTGATCTTGTATTTTTAATATCTTTTTATGGATGTATTTATGGATTTTAAAATGTTTGTAATCTGGACTTCAAAAAAAAAAAAAAAAACTTCTCATCTTGCCTGGAATGCAATGTGCTCTCACGAGGGAGCTGAAATAAAAGCTGTGTTGTAGTCCTCCAGAGCACCAAGCATCCATGGTGTAGGCAAGAAGCTTCAGCAGATGAGCCACACTTGGGAGACAATTGGCACCACGCCAGTGTGTCCCAAGCACAGTATGACCCCAGAGGAGAAGGTGAAGTTGATTAACCCTGAGCGTGAAATTCCGCTCTGCTCACGGAGTTTGCAGAGTTTTTCCCACTTTGCGTAGTGCGCAAAGTTCCGAGGAGTGGGGTTTTTCCCTCGCTCGCACTTGCCATCATTAAGTTGGCGAGCGCGAGCAAGGAAAATCTTACTTCGAGTCACCTCCCAGTGAGATTTCTCAATGTGGGCGGTTACAAATGGCCGCAACCGTTTGCATTGAGAAACCTTCCGTTCGCTTTGAGGAAGCTGCCGCTAGAGTAGAATATCTACTCGAGCGGTAAAAAGAAGCCTTGTCCTCTTGCGTTGTGCATGGTGCCATTCACGCTGATTTTCCAGTGCGGGACAAACACTTGGCGCTAAAAATCAGCACGAACGGCATGACCTAATGCACTGCACCGCTTGTGGAACTCCATGTAGAGTGCCAGAGTTTTCTGGATTCCGCGAACTCCACCCAGGACTAAAGTTGGTACAGACTGTGTCATGAAGGTGAACTACTCATAGCAATGGGTGCACTCTGAGGTCTTGAGATAGCACTACTCATTCGATATTTCTATGTTGTTCTATAGCAATGCAGTAATATTCAGGCAGCACTTTATAAAGCACAGGATGCAGTAACTAGTCTAATTCAGCAAAATGCCACTTCCAGCCAAAGCAACACATCATAGAGAAAGTCATTTGGCACTTACAAGGTGGCTATCTGCAGGAAATCAGAGGAATTGTGGTTGGACCAGGGCAAGCAAAATGCAAGGGTATCAGGAATTAATTAAAAACACAAAGGTTGGAGAGAAGTATGAATAAGCACTGGCCCTGGTAAAGTAAATCGGTTTAGATTGTGCGTTGCACACATATACAAGGGCCTGCTACATGGACAAGCAAGCACATAAAGAGCATGTAGACATGCAATCAGATGAACTCACCTAGTCCAACAAACATACAGACTGTACATGTTACTCTGACCAACATATCGAAATATGCACAGAGACTGTGCCACAGGGGCCACAAGCTGATGTGTTGTAAATTGCCACATGGTAATCTACAGCAGCTAAGCTCAGGGTGATGTGCCACCAGCAAAGTGCAGTGCCAATGTACCCCACCAAAACAACAGTGATGCACTACAGGGAAACACTGAGTGTTTGACTCATGTAAGCACTAAGAGACCCTTCTAAGGGCAGCAATGAGTGATGCACCTTAGTGAATAACTGGATGGTGCTCCTCGAGTGACTATTTCTCATTGGGCCTTTTGCTAGCACTTGGCACTCTTCTTGAGGAGTGCACTGGGTGTTGAACATGAAGTAAGAACTAAGCCTTGTGTATGAGCATAGCACTGTGTGATATAAATGTCTGTTTGAGAGGACTGTGTGAATTCTGGTGACAGGGTGATACACAAAAGGGGCACATATTTATTTCAATTGGGAGAAATAGTGAGATGTCGGTGTGGTCTTTCGTTGTCCCATGCCACCTTATCTGTTGCTGGTTTATTTCTTTGCATTGTGGAATTTGTGGTATTTTCCCATTATAAGCGCAGGAGTATAAGAATCCGGATTTCAAAAAAAGTATTTGAGGGACTCGGCCCGCGGCGCGATCCAAGATGGCGCCTAGTACGGAGCTCCATGCAGCGTCGAAGATGCCGCTCCATGTTTCGGCGGTTTGCACCCGCTTCAATAATTAAAAAAGGGATGCTTCTGCTGCTGAACACCTGCTGACCACAAGTTTTTTCTAGAGACTTGTGGCCCTGTGGGACATCGTGGGACCTCTGCTCTTACATTCCGGCCACCATTTTGTATTTCTTCTTGACTGGAAGAATTTTTCTTCAACATTGGAAATCTCTTCAGGTGCTTATTTTCTAACTTCTTCATCAATATTCTCAAGGCGGACTAGGATTTTTTCTCAATGCCTTTGATCATTTGCATTAAAAAACTTATTTTATCTATATTTATCGTTTTTATTGGAGGAACTGTTATTATTGGAGAGACTTTATTGGCTTTTTACGCTTAGGCTGGTTTGTGCGTTTTTTTTTCTTTGTTTTTTTTCTCTGGTACATGGGCAGAAGTACAAAACTATTGCATTCAAATAAGAAACTTACTCCTGGCTTACCTGTGTCGGAGTCTTCTTCCCTTGAGCCCCCTGTGGATTGTTTACATATCCCTATCAATATGGCTTAATCTAACTCTTCTAAATCAGTGTCTTCGCCCATTGCTCCATCCAAACTACAGTCACCCTTTTCTGCAAAAAAAGGCTCAATCAGGACCCTCCTTCTCCTCCGAAGACTGCCCTGCCTGTATCTCTGGACACTCTCCTGGAGGAAATAAGGGCTTTGAGACCATTTGTAGAGGAAACTAACACTCGTCTACAGGTTCTGGACACTAAATGGTCTTCACTCAATTCCAGAATATCCGTAGTGGAACAACATGTTAGTGATATACAGGACGTCACTGCAAGAATTTAATCTTTGGAGAAGGATGTTCTGCTCTTAAGAAAATCTGCTGAAGACCTTGAAAACAGGAGCAGATGCAATAATCTTCATTTATATGGTCTTCCAGAGGGCATCAAAGGGAGGAGATCCTGTGTCCTTCTTCACTTCTTTTCTCCCAAAACTTCTGGAGCTACCTGCACCAACGTCTTCGAATATCCAGAGACCACATAGGCTGGGCTCCGCCTGTCCTCCCCAACTACTCCTTCGAGACCCCATGGAGTGATCATTCTATTTTTGAAAATTACTGACCTTCTACAAGTTTTAATTGCAGCCAAACTTAAGAAACAATTATCTTGGTCTGGGGCTAGATTGTTTTTGTCCCAGGACGTCTCCACAGCAACTGCCAAGCGACGAAAGCAATTCTTGAGCTTTGACCAGCCCTGCGTACCTTAGGTGCTCCTTATGGCCTATTCCATCCCTGCTTGTTCAAGGTGACTTTTCAGAACCATACATCTACTTTTGAAGAGCCGACGGACCTTCGGAAATTCATACATTCACACTCTACGACTTCCATGGAGGTTGCTGTTCCCTCCTTTACTACTTAACTTTTTATATGACAGTTGATGCTAATTCTTCTTCTAATCAATACTTTTACTTCCTTTACAGGTTGTAATCTGATGGTTCTCTCTCAGTAAACCTTCTACTTTTCTTCTATTATTATTATAGACCATCCACATTACTTCACACTCCCGTCTTCTGTTTTATGGATTCCTGATGTGGTGCTTTTCCCTCCATTGTTTGTGCCGTCTTTAGTGTCTGTTGCCAGTCATTGTTCTCTTTTTGTATCCCTCTAAAGGTATGTATCACAGTCGTCAGTTCCCTTTTGACATGTACTGTCCTCTCTTACTGTCTCTTTTTCCCCCTCTCTACGTTTCCTACCTTGCTTTTCTAACTTGTTCCTTAATGTTCTCATTATATCTCTTCTTTTCAACCTTCCTTTGTCTACTATTCTTCTCATATTCCTTTACTACTGTCGATCATGGTGTTTCATATATAAAGTTATTTTCCTACATTCATAGTTGTTTCCTGCAATGTAAAAAGTTTTCTTATTCCTATCAAGAGGCAAAGAATTATTTCACACTTAGCCTCCTATATTCCAGATTTAGTTGTATTACAAGAAGCTCATTTGACAAAAGCTGAGGCTCTCAAGCTTAAGCAAAATTGGGTTGGTTCTGTGCTAGTTTCACCTACAAACACAAAGAAGAATGGTGTCATTATTTGATGTCACAAAAAATTGAAATGCTCTGTTGTTTCTCAAGACATGGACTCGGAGGGTAGATGGTTATTGGTTTAGTTACTTATTAATAACATGTCTTTAAGTGTATTTAATGTATATGGTCCGACTCAACCGGATTATACTTTCTGGCCTGGTATTACAAAACACACAAGATGATGGACGGAATGCTGCACATTGGCAAACATTCACCCCCAGTCACAGATCTGGGTTTAATCCATCGTTATTTTGCTTCACCACGCCACCCCAGTTCAGACATAGCCATATGCAAATCAGTCTTGACCCTGTGCCTCATGGGAACAGTCCAGACCGAACTGCCAAGCCATGTCTTCCCTGGACCGGAATCAAGCATCCTAGGACCGGTTTCAGGCTATCAGCCTTCATCAGCCAGGATAGCTTGACTCCAGTGGTGTAGTGAGCACGGGACCCACGTCTGGGCATACCCTTCCCACTTAAGGCGAAATGCAAAACAGACAAGATGATGGACGGAATGCTGCACATTGGCAAACATTCACCCCCAGTCACAGATCTGGGTTTAATCCATCGTTATTTTGCTTCACCACGCCACCCCAGTTCAGACATAGCCATATGCAAATCAGTCTTGACTCTGTGCCTCATGGGAACAGTCCAGACCGAACTGCCAAGCCATGTCTTCCCTGGACCGGAATCAAGCATCCTAGGACCGGTTTCAGGCTATCAGCCTTCATCAGCCAGGATAGCTTGACTCCAGTGGCGTAGTGAGCACAGGACCCACGTCTGGGCATACCCTTCCCACTTAGGGCGAAATGCAAATAAGTGTATCCAACATAAAGATGAATTTTTTATCCTTGGAGGTGACTGTAACCAGGTTATGGACCTTTTTATTGATCGCAAGCCCCAAGTGCGCTTTATTCCTCACAAAACTCATAAACAATTCCACAATACAATCACGCAGACACATCTTGTAGATGCCTGGAGACTATGTAACCCAGATCGAACAGAATTTTCCTTTTTCTCCCCTCCACATGGTTCTCTGACCCGATTAGACTACATTTTCCTCTCTAAGGCGCATATTCAAAAGGACCTACCGCCGATTTATCTCCACCTTAACGCATCCAAAGTGGAGATAGATTCAACACCCCATTCACAAGCGGGTGCAAACTGCAGACATCCCCAGTATTCCTGCGATAACTGCCCCAAAATGTATCTCCACGGTGGACACCACCATCTAACCCTAATGAGATGCAGAGTAGGCGTTCCCGTGCAAAAACACACGAAAAAACCACAACACCACTTTCACAACAAACTGCCAGATCTGCGATGCGAACCAAAAACAGGCGATAAGCCAGGGTAGCACCAGTGATATAACACCTGCCTTTTGCTGGTGTTAAGCAGGACGACTACCTGCAGCATGAAAGGGAGCCCAGCCAAGAGCCACACCCGAAGACCCACAGATGCCATGGAGACAATGATCGTGCAGCTAGGATACCCATGAGGGCCACAACACCCACCACCCCCAGCCCCCCCCGGACATACACATACCGTGCACGACACAAGAGCCACAAAAAGCGCATGATGACGCACATTGCCAAAAAATAACACACGTGTGGCCAGAAGAACGAGAAACAGTCACACAGCACTGAAGTAACAACCAAAAACTTTATTGAAACACAACAAAAAAACACCAATGCGGAAGACTCCTGTCGGGTCCGTCCGGGACAATCACGACGTCACAGCCTGGAAAATAAAGCACAAAATCAGAATGTGTGCCATGCGCACATCAAAGGAGCGAGACACAGAGAAATAGAGAATGAAAGAAAGGCAGAGAGAGAAAGAGAGAGAAGGAAAGGAAAGGAAGGGAGAGAGAGAGTGAGAGAGAGGGAAGGAAAGGAAAGGAGAGAGAGTGAGAGAGAGAGGGAAGGAAGGGAGAGAGAGAGTGAGTGAGAGAGAGAGGGAGGAAGGGAGAGAGAGAGTGAGAGAGAGAGGGAAGGAAGGGAGAGAGAGAGTGAGAGAGAGAGGGAAGGAAAGGAGAGAGAGAGAGAGACACCGCCACCCCTGCACACCCAGGCCCCAGTGTTCACCTGCTGCCACCGGTGTGTCTCCAACCACGTGCCGGGATACACTGCAAGCCACCAGGTCTGCAAACTGTAATCAAGGCCAGAGTCAATCATGGCAGAGTCCATCACACAGCACATGGCAACAACGCCTATCCGTCCCTGCGCACGCATGAAGCCACACCCTACCCCCTCCCACCGGCCAGTGCTGGCTGCCGCACTTGCGCACCCTGTGCCCACTGCTCACCTGCCGCCAACAGTGTGTCCACCAGTGGGCACACCACGTGCCCGTGCAAGCTCCAGGCCCCTGTCCCGCCACCACTGCATGGTCCACATCATGCGGACCCGCCCCGTGGCCCAGCAGGTCCCACACATGACGCTGAGTCCTGAGGCATCAATGGCAGAGACCACATCAGTGCACACGTCATCATCGCAGGCTGCACACCCGCTCAGCTATTTCGGTGCCACTAACCCTGTGCAACCCCAGTCAGCGCCATGTGGTGGTAGGCCCATGACGGGCGCAAGGCTTCGGGTGCCCCTAACCCTGTGCAACCCCAGTCAGCGCCACATGGTGGTAGGCCCCTGACGGGCGCAAGGCTTTGGGTGCCACTAACCCTGTGCAACCCCAGTCAGCGCCACGTAGTGGTAGGCCCGTGACGGGCGCAAGGCCTCGGGTGCGACAAACCCTGTGCGCCACAACTCATGGGCCCTTTATGATTGAGAACCGTGAAGCGTCCGTCATCCAGTCACCACCGGCAGTGGGGAATGTGATGTCGTCGGCCCCTTATATTGGCTGGGTCACATGGCCTGTGACGCCTGTGCCGGATGGGTGTGGTGTGTGTGCAGACCTGCCCTCAGGGAGTGGCTGTGACATGCTGACAACTAGACCAGTGACCTGCATACCACCAGCATGTACGCCTGTGACATGTAGCTATGTGGGCCCCCCTCGGAGCGTAAGCGGAGTGGTCTGGCCTGGCGTACGCCAGACCAGCGCAGGGCTTGCAACTATGACTCGGGGGCACTGGGCGTGGTTCAGTCCATGTCCGGAAAGGGAGTGACTAATGCGTGTGTCCCTGTTGTAGTGTCCACGGCAAGCGGAACACAATAGGCAATGTAGCACACTGTGACTGGCATCCCACTAGATGAGCATCATTAACGTGAGGGAAATCACTGTCCCTACATTCATCCACACATTCATACATGAATGATGAAAGCCATGACACAGCAGTGCGTTTCTGGATGTTTATTGCACATCCAGTGGAGTTTAGCAGCTGGAGCGGTACAGGGTCATGCCAAGCACACCACACAATATGGGCCCGTGGAGGGCCAGCCATAGTCCATCCGGGGATGACAAGTATTGCGGAAGAGGAAGGGTACAGTCCGCAGTCTGGTCGCCATGTCATTGGTCATCAAACAGGATATGGCAGTCCATGTCGCGGTCCAAGGTGAGTGCAGCGGAGTGTATCAGGGGTCAGGGGCAGGTCATGGGGCCATGTGGGGCACCAAGCAGAAACAGGCCAGGTGGCGGACATGAATGCTAGTGCCTTCTTCTGAACTCAATCCCATCCACGTCCTCGTCCTCGGATGTGTGCTCTGCCCCACCTATGGGTATTGCAGTACCGGCTGCGGCACTGTGTGCCACTGACACATCAGAGGCAGGAGGAGGATTGTCGGCCGCACTGTGTGGCAGTGACACATCAGGTGCCGGAGTGGATACGCCTGCCGCACTGGGAGGCACTGACACACCAGGGGGCGGAGATGTGGATGATGTGGGGGCAGCAGCATTCATCATCGCCACGCCTTGTGGCAGCAATGCCATGATGAGGATCTGCAGGGCCTGGTAGATCCCAGCTACATTTCGCTGATGTGCAGAGGTGGCTGCCATCCTTTCCGCCTCCATCCACACCATGTCCTCCATGAGCCTCCGCATGTGTGCCATCTCACGGCTGAGATCGCTGGAGCCACTCTGAGCAGACAGGTGTTCTTGTCTCTGAGTTATGACTCCAGCGATGTCAGCCAGGGCTCGTTGGAGACCATGGAGTGGGCCGTGGGTGTCCGTTAGGGACTGGAGCTGGTCCCTGATGGGACCTAGACACCCATGGATGGCGTCCAGTTTGGTAGCCATGAGGTCGAACCTCACCCGCACCTGCTCAGCTGTCTCCCTCTGGCCCTCCAGCACACGGCGTTGGAAGGCCATGTGTTGTTCCTGGGGGTCTTGGGGGACTGCCGGGGCTGTGGGTGCCTCCTGCTGGGTGGTTTGGGGAGTGGGTGGGGTCTGCTCGATGCAGCTGGGCTGCCCTGATCCTGGAGGTGAGTTGCAGATGATGTCAATGATGTCTTGGAGGGCTTGGGTGTCGATGCTGGGGGTGTCCTCCTCGTCATCAGTGAAGAGTGGCTGGGACTGCTCTGCAGGAGGTGTTGACGGTGCCCCTGCAATGTGAAGGGGAGATGGTGTATTACAATGTGTCTGCATGTATGTAGCCGCATGGTAAAGGTTCACATTCAGACAGCATGGCATTGTACATTGTGACAGTCTGTGGATCAGGGCCATGATCCAGAGTCATTGTGGGTGTGCACTGTGCTCTGCTTGATTGTGCATGTGTGCCATTGTGGCCATCTCCACCCGTCCCCCAGTACCTGGTGGTCACTCACCCTGTTGCAGTTGTGTTGTGTCCTGTCGAGCAGTGTCCGGTCCCCGACTCCTGCCACGGTCTCCACACTGATGACTGTCGACACCAGCTCCTCCATGTCATCCAGCTCCAGCTGTGGCGCTGGGCTCCCACCTCCAGTCTGCATTGCTGCCTTCTGGTTGCCTGCGAGTTTCACCTTGGTCTTGCGCTTGATGTCAATCCATCGCCTCTTGACCTCTTGTGCTCTCTGACGGCATTCACCTTGTCCACGATGTCCCGCCATATTCCATTTTTGGTGCCCAATGACACGTTGGAGGTGACGAACAGTTGTTGATGGTGTTCCATCACCTCCGTGACCAGGATTCTGTTTTCCTGTGGACTGAACTTCGTCTTCCTCTTCTTCTTCTTGTCCTTGCCCTTCCCTGTCCCCGAGGTCCCAGGCTGGTTGTCCGGGGTGCTTGTGGGGTTGCGCTCGTCCTCGGCTGCCTCCATGGTGCTTGTGTGTTGGTCATTTTGTGTTTGTGTGTTTTTTCTACTTTTATAGTGGTTTTTCCCGCCTGCCATGTGTGTATTGCAGGCCTGGCGCTGCTTATCGCTGATTTCCTCATCGCGCTATGGCCCATCGCATGTTTTTTCGTGTTGAGGATTGTGTTTTTATCACGGTCGCTGTTGTTGTATCGCGGACATTGGCCGCGTTTTCGGGGAACTATCGCATGGTACCGCCGTGTTGTGAATTCCAGGTTAACACGGGGTTATTTTCCCGCGATCGGCTGCGATGTGAAAAGTTGCGTTAACATTTTTTTGAGATGTTTAGCACACGTTCTTGTGAATATACCCCTAAGCCGTTAGCTCAAAATCTCATTTCCTCTTCGATCAAACCCATTGTGATTTCGAATCATGCCCCAGTAGTTGCTGATTTTGATCTGCTCCGTTCCCAACACAAATCTTCAAGATGAATATTTAACAACTTTCTTCTACAGGATCCATTTTTTTTTTCCTCCTTCACCTCCTTTGCTGAGGAATTCTTTACTTTAAATGAAAATATTTCTACTTCCCCTGCATTAGTGTGGGATGCTTTTAAGGTCACCGCTCGTGGCTTTTTTATTGATTTTGTATCCAGAAAAAAACCAGTCTCTTATTCAACATAAAGATCTGTGAGCTAACATTAAACACTTAGAACATCAATTTTATACTTCTTCATCGGACTCCATTTTGCAGAAGCTTGTCCACACAAAGTTAGTTTTTAACAAATTATCTACTGATAATGCCTCCTCAATTCTCCTTTGAAGCAGTGCCCGTTATTATAGCGGACGAAACAAAGTTGGTTCACTCTTAGCTAATTATCTCAAATCCAGGAAGGAGAGGGTATTGATAGACTCCATACAATCATCAAATTGAAAGCATTTCTTCAAAGATCAAGACATTTTAGATGAATTTACAAATTTCTATAAAAATGTATATACTTCAGATATCCCCACATTTGTCCCTCTCATGGATACTTACCTTAGTAGCACCCCCTACTTCTATAGACCTTGACTTCACTTCCCTAGATTCTGATCTATCGATCCAAGAGATCTCTAGATCTCTGGGCTCCCTAAAGAAAAATAAATCCCCAGGTCCTGATGGATTTACGGTGGAATTCTACTTACATTTTTCAATTCTGTTGCTCCCAAAAATGTTCAATATTTTTCAATACTTTTGTAATACCGGCAAGGCGAGTGGTACTTTCCTAGAAGCCACTATATGTCGCATACATAAGGAAGGCAAAGATCCTAAGCTTTGCAAGAATTATCGCCCTATATCCTTTGTGAATGTAGATTATAACATTTTCGCTAAGTTACTAGCATTACGTCTTGAATCCTTCTTACCAAATTTTATTGGTCCGGAACAGTGTGGTTTTGTTAAAGGCAGATTAACTTCTGATAATTCTCGGTTATTTTTTAACGTTTTAAATAAAGCCTCTACTCTTTAGCTGCGGTGTCTATTGACGCGGAGAAGGCTTTTGATAGGGTAGACTGGTCTTTTTTATTTAAAACACTTTGTTGGCATGGCTTTGGTCCTAAATTCATTTCCCTTATCTCTTTACTTTACACGACAACTAGAGCTTCTGTTATAGTTAATGGACTTATTTCACAACGTTTTTCTCTTCAACGTGGTGTCCGGCAATGTTGCCCCCTATCTCCTCTCTTATTCTTCTTATCTCTTGAACCCTTCCTATCTCATATCCGCCATAATACTTCTATCTCTGGGTTTGTTTATGGCGATCATCATCTGAAGCTATCTGCATATGCAGATGATATTTTACTTTTCATATCAAACCCAGAATCTTCTATTCCTCCGTTATTACAAGAATTCTCAGAATTTTAGGCAACTTCAGGTTACAAAATGAACTCTGACAAGATGGAAATCCTTCCCATTACAAATCTTTGCCTCAAGCAAAATTTTGACTTGACTGGATTTCGTTGGAATAGCTCTAGAATCAAATACTTAGGTATATGGTTAGCCAATTCCATATTGGATTCGGTCAAAATAAATATAAAGAAAGGCCTGGACCGTATCTCCAAACTTCTTTCTCCTGAAATCCTCTTTTTCTTTCATGGTGGGGGCGCCTTGACTCTATCAGGATGAAGATCACTCCTATCGTGGTATATATTTTTTCAATGATCCCAATACTCATTCCTTCCATTTATTTTAACAGAATTGATTCCCTTCTCTCCAAATTTTTATGGAACAATAATAAATCTAGAATTTCCTTGTCGCACCTTAGAAAGTGAAAATCTAATGGAGGAGTGAATTTTCCGGATTTCCGGCTACATCACAAAGCCTTTTGTCTTAAACAAGCTTCTCATTGGCTTCTTGCGGACATCTCTCCTCTTTCTCCTTTATGGGTTACCATTGAACGTCACTTACTTGCTCCTTTTTCTATAAAAGAGATTCTTGCCTTTACTGCAAAGACTAATCTCACATCTCTTCCATCGTTTAAGCATACTTGCTCATTGTTAAGGCCTCACTGTCAGCCAAAGATAATTTCTAGAAATGCTTTTCTGCACTCTCCTCTCTGGTATAATCGTCTCATCACTATTAACAATAGACCTTTGCATTGGAGTTCTTGGAGGAATAAGGGCATTGTTTGGGTTCAGGATCTATTTGATGGCATGACGCCCTGTTCTTTTCCCCAATTCCAGGCTACTTTTACATGTCCTCGCTCATTTTGGCACGAATTCCCGACCCTTATGGAAATAATTCTAGACGTTTTTTATTCCTTTCTTCCAGAAGATACCTTGTCAACACAGGATCCACTTCTCAGAATCTTGACAGTACTCCCAAAGGCCTCCCTGATCTATAAATTATTTCATTCCACAGATCCGGAGCGCGCTAAGTTTAAGCTGGAACTTACTTGGGAGACGGATTTGGGTTGTGATTGGAGCATTGATTTCTGGAACAAGATTTGGGCTAGATCATTAAAAATCTCTAGATCTGCATCCACCACTCAATCTTTGTTTTTTCCATACCACAGACTATTTTTTACTCCTGTATCCATAGCTAATTTTACACACACTAATAATAAAACTTGATTGTCCTGTGACTGTCCTCTGGCTGATCTGATGCACCTCCTGTTTTATTGCCCCCCCCCGGTAGCCTCCTTTTGGGTACAAATTTGGTCCGTATTTAACTTATTTTCAAATTACATGTCCCTATATCGAATGTTCTTCTTTTTACAGGAAGTTTATCAGAGTCTTTGGGGTGATTAACTCATGAAAAAAGGTTGTTTGACCTGTTGGTAGCTTTAGCTTTTTAGCAAATTACAAAAAATTGGAAAGTTCAGCTAAACTCTCGGTTAAGTCTTGGTGGAATACTGTTTGCCATTACCACAGATTGGATATAGCTTTTGCCACCTCTTGTAAACCAAATGTAAATAGAGACCTATTTTGGTTACCACTAACTACTCATCTGAATAAGATTTCATTCATGTGTCTCGCAATCGTTCTGAAAACTTCCAACCTCCATGATTTCTCACTTCTTTGCCTTTTTCTATTCATTGAAATTCAGTGTTTTAATATTTCCTTTATAAGTTTTTGATTGTTTCTTTATTATCTAAGAATATCTATTGTTACTTGATTTTCAGTTGCAAAGTACATCCTTTTTTTTCCTTTTTTCCCCTCCCTCCTTTTTTTCCCTATGATATCTTTAAAATGTAAACAGCTTTCTGCTCTGTTTTATTGCCTTTCTTTATACCTTGTGTTAATTCACACCTAACTTGTTAATGTTTATGGCTTATGTTTTGTGAATGCCATTAATTTCAAATAAAGCTTATTAAACTAAAAAAAAGAAAAGTATTTGAATCTAATAAGCTACTCATACTTCAAATTTCGGATGACATTGGAATAACTTCCTTGTAAATTCTTTATAATTCATTTAAGTAAGTTATTTAGAGGAACTATTTATGGGTAGATACCATATTTAAAAAAACCAGATTATTACAACAGCACAGAAAGCATGTAAGGCAAGCATGCAAATGCACAACTCGCATACAGGCACATGTGCACACCTGCACAGCTGTGGGGGGCTCAAGCCTAAGTGTGACACTTTCAGCCAGTTCTTGGCTTTGGGTCAGCAGTATTTGGCACTCTGGTATTTTGGCCCAAGTACATTTAAAAATCACAAAATAATATGCCCCTCACTTAAAAAACAGAACTGACTTACAGTGTCACCTGATTCATGGATCACTTGCCAGCTATGTATTTTGAACATTGAGACCAAAATGACAAAAAATATAACTATGTACATTTCCCATGTATCATCTTGACAATTTGACTTATTGTCTTCTGCTTTAATCTGTATATATTTCTGGGTTCTTGCATTTTACATAAAAAGGTTCTTTTGTAACAGAACTATTTCTTTATTTTCCTTTACTCTGTGCCTTGTGAACATTCTAATGACCAGCGAGTCCACATCAAGGCAGAAATGAAGGGGCAGATTTACAAGCCCCTTGCGCTGCCAGTACGTCACTTTTAGTGACGCACTGACAGCGCATTTCCCTGCCTCATATTTACAAGGACAGGAAAAGCCACCATGCTTGGCTTTTCCTGTCCTTGTAAATATGACCCCTTTACACGCAGCATTTTGCGTGAAAGGGGCGTTCCATGGGTGTTGCTGTGGGTGTTCCCACGCAACACCCATGGAACGAGACACATTTCCAGATTTACGAGGATTCGTAAACCTGGAAATGCGTCAGTATGCTACGCCACCGTAGGGGTGGCTTAGCGAGGCGCAACGAGGAGAAATGTATTAATTTCTCCTCGTTTTTTTCCTCTTTCAATGCGTGCTGCATTCTACAGCACGCATTGAAAGAGGAAAATGCGTGTAGTGATTGTTTTTGTGAAGGAAGGTGCCCCTTCCTGCACAAAAACAATCTCCCAATGGCGCAGGCATCCTTGCACCATGGTGCAAGGGTGCCTGCGCCGGCGCATGGCAGCTGTTTGTGCGCCAGCGCAGGGGAGAGCACAGGAATGCGACATATCATTGTAAATATGTCGCATTCCTGTGCTCTGAAAGTGCCGCAGCGTGGCGCAGCCAAAAGACTTGCGGTGCAGCGCTGCGGCACTTCTTGTAGATCTGCCCGAAGTGTCTAATTCAATGGATCATTATATTGGATTGAGTGAAAGATGAGGGACTTGTTGAACCTTGTGCAGGTAGTGAACTGCCTATTCAGAATGATTTCTGTGAAGTCAAGATTTATTTTTAACAAGGTACCAATGAAAACATCAAAAGTCATTTAAATGATATTGTGAAGCTGCTAAATTCCATTCCTCTAGCATGACACTGAAAGAATCAATCAATCACAAACCCTGGAATTCCACCAAGAAAAGTAGGTCTCAAAAATGAATTTGGATATTTATATTTCAGGAAGCAGTCATAAAGATAATCATAAAAGACGCTATATATTAAACTGGTGTAAACCATGGCAGGGTCACAGCATAAAAACTACATACAGTAATTCACATTTACCAATCTTTCGTCATTGAGACCCCTACTTCAGTCAATATCAGACCAAGAGCTCATATATAGATGACCAATTACTTCTACCCAAACCTAAGCAGGTTGTTAGCGAGTTCCTCTCTGTCCACCTCCCCCGATGCCAGTTAACACACCCATAGGACGTAAACACTCATACACTGTAGGTCCTTACTACATATCAGCATAGTTCAAAATATATATGTTGCAAAATGGTAGTTACCTTGTGATTATATTTGCAGTAGTAAACATGAACAAAGTATATGAAAATTTAAAAAAAATCAAGATGCTTGTTTGTATATGTATTTTACTTATCTAAGCTTCCAAGTGCTAGTAGCAAGAAATCTGCC
The DNA here is from genome assembly GCA_963921515.1 of Calotriton arnoldi. Classification (NCBI taxonomy): domain Eukaryota; kingdom Metazoa; phylum Chordata; class Amphibia; order Caudata; family Salamandridae; genus Calotriton; species Calotriton arnoldi. The sequence goes on from CAWUFW010017939.1 coordinate 157,310, forward strand.
ATAATTTAAAGTGCAATACAAAATCGACATGTCTGCAAGATGGCTGGGTACAGCCAGGTGCTGCGTTGGGCTAGGTTCAGAGAGGATGCCAGATGTTAGCCTCTCTGCCTGTAAATGTAGCACTGTGCCCTTTCTAGGTCTCGCCTACGCAGCGCGCATGCGCTGCATAGGAAAAAGACCTGTAGCAATCGCTACGGCTTTTGTCCCAAAAACGTGCACGCGTTGCATTGCCTTCAATGGCAACGCGTGCACGTTTGGCGATTCCCTTGTGGGAGCGAGCAGCTGGCGCCATATGTTATCAATTATCGCGCCTTGCTGCTCGCTCCCGCAAGGGAATCGTGCAGGCCCCCTCCTCTCTCCCCCCTCCCTGCCGCGCGAGGCGCGCATGCGCTTGTGCTTGTTTTTGTTGACGCAGTGTATAGGTTGTGAGGCCGTGCAGCTGCCACTGCAGTGGGCGAGCAGAGGAAGGAAGAGTTCTGGCCTCCGTTTCCTGGCTGTGGCATTCGTGCCTTGGGATCCTTTCTCCCGATAGCGACCATCGGAAGCTGGAGACGGCAGAGTCCCCATGTCTGAAAGGCTCGGAGGTTTCTGATGCTGTCCCGAAGGCTCTCTCTTCTCAAAGTTTACTGAAAGGTGTACTGACGGTAGGTTGGCAGTGCTTCTTAAACTCTTTAGAGTTATGATTTTGGTAGGTAAGGCAAATCCGTCAGAAGGAGTAATTTGCCCAGGATCACACCGTTTCGGTCAAGTAGGGGAAGCCAGAATTAAAAGGTAGTTTAGTCCACTATTGATAATCTGCATAGGAGGTAAATTTTGTTTAGGCTCTTGATTATAGCCATTGTTATTGACAACTGCTGGTCAGTGCCTGGAGCTGTGCTTTTTGAACTTTATTCCTCTTTTAAAATTCTATTCGTTATTTGAGGTATGTTTCGTTACTAAAGGTTCGAACTATGCGCTTTCGAATACTTGGATGTCTTTTTTTATCACCTACGACCTGATTGCAAGTTAGATTAATTTCATGCAGAGATTCCCGGAGACAGGCATAACTGTTGGTGCCAATATCCCCACAAGGGTTCCCACCTGCTGCGAGGTAGGCCCCCAGAATGTGGAATAGCTGCCGACACGGAATTACCAAGCACAATTCACCACCATATTCCGTGTTCCAAGCAGTTTAATGCTCTCTGTGGTAAATGGTCAAGTGGCTACTTTGCAGGACGTGGTTGGATGAGGAGGCTGGGAGGGTTGTGGATAGAGAGGGAAGAATAGGGTTGGCAGGGACCTGGGACGAGCCTTGGCTGCTGTTGGTGCCAAAGTCTCATGCAATTGTACCGACCTGACTTTATGGACGGTAACATCGGGTCTGAGGATGGATATGGGAACAGGTGGCCTTTCATGGCCCCGTCCATTCACGATTCCGTTCATTCCTGGTCGCCCGACCTGTAATGTGCTTCATGTGACCGAGGCTCTTACTCTGTGAGACAAGTATATCATTTGGCTCCACATAGTTAGCTAAAATGTGTAAGCAGTAACTGAACGGCGGGGGCCCTTGCAGTGCTCTGCTGTTGCAGGGGATGCGCATAAGCATGTTTTATTTGCGTTTTGTTCCTGCCTGGGGGAGAAAGCTACCCTTTGCTCTCTCCGAACCCAAGGATCTGTGTTTTATTCTAACAAACCTGAATCTGCTGCAGGCTGACTCTGAGCAGAGCATGTCTCATCTCGCCCCCAGCCTACCCCTCCTTTCCTGGCCTTGAAGGAACACGTAGCGGGGGAGTTCCCTCGGTGTGTACTCGTGGACTACTGTGCAAACTGCTGTGGGTCATCCATAAACCCGAAGGTACCCGTAAACAAGCAGTTAATATGTACCGCTTGGGTAGATGCACTCTACATATCACTGCAAGTGTCTTCAATGCTTGCAGAGTGATTTGTTTATGTACTGTTTTTATTTTAACTTCCTGCATAACTGTTAAGCCACCTACCTATACAGAACAAAATATGTGCGATGGAGGCACACGTTGTCTGTGCCTGCATAATGACAAGTTGGCCTCCCAGAGAGGAGGTGGTGGGCTTAGCATGCTGTACAGTAGCAGTGACCTTCTCCAAGCTGTGCTGCCATGCCACCTCAGGGGCTTTTTATCTTTTGCTCATAGTCAGTGAGTGTGTGGCAAACAGTTGCTGCAGCGTCTGCTTCTGTCTGATAATTTGCGAGCACATTGCATGTATTGTACTTAGCAAGTGTTATAGCAGGGTGCCCGTTTACATATCAATTTTGTTTTTATTATCCTAGAATGTCCTATTTTTGTCACCTTTTTTTGTGGTTGACCTGTGTCATAATGGTAGCGATGATAACTAGGTGTGGTGGTGTGCGCAGTTTAGAAATAAGGTGAGAGTCATAGGCGCTCTCTTCCATTGGAATCACAATCTAAATAAAATCTTAGTTTTATGTTAAAAAACTACATTGTTGGTAATTTGGATGACCGCAAAGCAAAATACGATATATGTATGATAAATATGTACAAATGTGCTTTTGATAAGAAAAGTTCCACAAATCTTCTTTTAGAAACTGTGAATTGCAGTTGACATTCATAGATATAACTTTAAATGTTTTTTGCCATTTTAAACTTTTCACAATACTTGTCTACTGCTTCTGCAACTAATTTTCACTCAACTATCCCCCATCATAGAAATGCCTTTGAAAGTTGTACGAGATGCAGGTATTCATTTTTGCTGCCAAATAACGTTGTTACTTGGTAAATAAAGGTGATAAAGGAGACAGACAGTCGATATATATATATATATATATATATATATATATATATATATATATATATATATATATTTTTTTTAAGGAAGGAAAACTTCGAAACACCCCGTAAAAATTGTTGGAAATCCTCACAAGGGCCTGAAAGTATAGTTCGTTCTTACTGCTGATTGGAATACAGGGTGCATTTTTATAAGTGCAGTACACCACAGCATCATAATAGAGAATAGTGTGTTATTCACCTTTCCTTGGGGTTCCAAATTAAAAGCACCTTTAAAACCCATGCACGTCTGTTTCCTGCTTTTTTTGCGGAGAAGACTAAAGTGTTTTGATTGGGCAGAAGTTATGCGCTTCCACAAAAAAGTGCTTACCCTCCACGCAGCTGTGATCATTTTGTTTATTTTTCCAGCTGCCTGAGCTTGTACTTTCAAGCGAACACACGACATTACAATGCTATTAAAATGTTGTAGATAACTAGATAATTTGTGTTCTTTTTCTCTGGCCCCGGCACAGATGGGAGGGGCAGTCATTAACCTACATGGATTTTTAGGTCCGGCTTGACAGTGCAACTGTCATCTGACCTTTTACCTACACCAATATTATTTTACATTTCTTTTCTTCCACACAAATATATATCAATTCCCAAGCTATTTACTTGTCATGCTTCACATTACCATGCAATTCCCCTTTAAAGCCAGGCTAATTGGCTTTGCCAATGCTTGTATTCGTATCTGAGTGCCCACAGAGTACTGCTTGGCCCAAGAGTCTTGCTTCGCTTATTCTCTCCTCCCACCCTCCATACTTCCTGCCTTCTCTTCGCTATTGGGATCAGCATTTACTCAGCCGCTGCCAGTGTTTCCTGTGGGAGCAGGCAGAGGAAACATTTTGACGGCCAACACTCCTGCTATCAAACCCTCAGCCTCCATGCATTATACTTCCTCCTCCACCGTCTCTTACACATCTCCATTTTACACAAATACTTCATAGCAATACTACTGCTGACTGCTGCTGCCTGTGTCATCGTTTTTGAGAAACTGTCAAGCTGCAAGTGCACAAAGTTCATGTTCCGGTTTTCTGTGATATGAGGAACCGATGCTCCTGTGCATGTGCTTACTTTTGCGAGGATAGAAAATGACTGTTTACCACCCATGTTGCAAACTAGAGCCTTGCCAGCTCCACTTTTTTTTCATAACAAATTTTATTGGGTTTTGCCAATAACATGACCCAGCTGGGCCAACTACATATACATTATGCCACACGATGGACTGTATAACTTTATCCCCAACAAGGAGACGAGAAAAAGGAAGGAGAAAAGAAAGAAAGAAAAAAAAATCCTACACGACATAAACAAGTGCACAGTAAACCTCCAGTACCCGCGGCCCAACCCGATTCAGCATCCAAAGACGTATACAGATGGCCAGCTCCACTTTTAACATTCATTTCATTCTCAAGCTTACCACTCGGGTGGGAGTCTGCTTGTGGAACTTTTGGGAAGAATGTTTGCACCTTGAGCTGTTCCCCTTACATCTGCCAACGGTTTGTGTACTATAGCCCACTCCATTTACTTTGTGGTACATAGGGGAGTGACCTGGACAGCAGCGGCGTCACTAGGGTTGGTGTCACCCAGTGCGGTAACTCATGGTGTCACCCCCTCACGACTTACCCCATGACACCATCACATGGAGTGACACCTTTCCCAAATGAGACTATTTAGTAAATAGTCTCATTTGGGAAAGGTGTCACCCCATGTGATGGTGTCACCCGGTGCGGTCCGCACCCTCCGCACCCCCCTAGTGACGCCACTGCTGGACAGGCAAGAAGAGCACTTTCTCAGAGTTCTGTCAGGCAGGGAATAAACTAGAGAACCACTTGCCCATCTCTTGACTGGACACGACTGGCATAGTGGTCAGGCCTTAGAGTAATGTTGGCGCTCTTCTGTTGCAGATTTATTTGCCCTTTTCCTTAAAGGTCACAATAAGGTTAATGATGTTGGCCAACAAATTCCTATCAGCCCTAAAATATGATGGTAGAATTGAAGCAAAGTATGTTCAGAGCTTGATCATGTAATCTTTTTGCATAGTTTTAAAAAAAATCTTTATTACACAATACATGGAAGCAAGGAATAACTCTTAAAATCCTCTCACTGATTTTCTTATTACAGCCTAGTTGTGACATCATTAATAACCAGTAATAAGAACATAACATGACTACTATACTGTTGTAACTTATTACAGCACAGAGTGGAAAAACGTATCACTGATCCACATTACAGCTGCTGATTGAGAAGTTGAAATGGACAGCTAGCGTTTCATCTTCCTTCTGAACCAACTCTTACCCTGAAAATTCAATGAGTTGAAATGGTGACATTTATGCATGCTTAGTTCATGACAAGAAAGCATAAATCAATCTACATGTTACCATATATGTTAAAATACAGCCAGTTTTGAAAGTGACGAGCCTTTATATAATTTTGAAACAAATACATATGGGATGAAGTCCCCTGCCATACATTATAAGGATATTGCATGTCATCAAAGAGGTCAGTGACCTTATAGAGAAGGCAAACTGTTATATTTCTTTATAAGGTTATGGAAATCCAAGGTGACTTGCAACAGCCTTTTAACATGCAGCAGAGAGCATTTTATTCCTTATAATATACGGTCACTCCATCACCCGTTTCCACTGATTAAATACTTTATGTCTTGCTCTATCATTTGAAAGTCATAGTATGGTTCCAGATGTGAAGAATATTGGCAAAATCTGTACTACGACATTAAACAGATCAAAAGGCAATAAGTAATATTTTGCAAAAAGATTATAAAATCAGTTAAATGTAAGTCATATTAAAAATGCTGTCACTCTTCATGCTTAGAGAAATGTTCCAAGATACTGCTCTTTTTGTGTTGACTCACAGTGTGGCGAAATAAACTTGTTGGCATAAATAGTGCCTTTCTGCTGATCAATATTTATTTACGAAAAACAGGTCAGAAGAATGAAAAGATAGTTCTCATTTCTGTTGTTTAAACTGCAGCTGCAATGGTGCGCTGTGCCTTGCTTTTCACTTTGCTTGCTGGCTCTGTCAGTAGGCATTCCAACATCCCAACTCAGCTGTTAACTTATTAAAGTTGAGCAGCTAAGTCATTTCTTTATTACAAGTGACTAGAAAAATCACAACTAGACTGCAATAAGTACATTAGACACCACCCTCAATGCAGGGATTGCCCGGCTCCCATATATAAGCTGCTTACTGACATGTTTATATTCACAGTACAAATTCCACGTTTATTCTACTTGTCTGCAGCCACAGTATCTTTGAAACAAGCATTGGCATAGCCAATAGGTCTCACCTTTGGGACCTTATAAGTGTTTAGCCATGCAACAGTTAATGTTGTTGCAGTAAGGATATTGTGCTGCATAACTAAATACTTATAAGGGCCCAAAGGCGAGACCTATTGGCTATGCCAATGCTTGTTGTATTTGTACTCACAGAATGAAAACTTGCGTGAGACATTAGTATGAGAATGCATGGTGGAAATGTACTCTCTTATAGGTCTCACTGATCTTTTGTACTTGTCTCCTATGCCCTTAGAGAAAAACAGGATAATGTATCATATATAAATGATACCATACATACTCAATGTATACATGAAACATAGACACACTATTGTAAATATATAACCTAATCATTGTACCTAAACATAGTATTATGACACTATATCTCACATTATCCAAAAGAGCAAATGGTATGTGATGGTCACTGTTCCTTCAGGCCCAGCAGAAAAAGAAATAACAGTATATAAACACCAGTGTGAATCATTTGCTTTTAGGCATAGTCTGCTTTTCACTTAAGGGATTTGTACAAACATAGAATTATTATCTTTAATTTACATTATGTCTATTTAAAAAAAATATATAATTACGGTTGATAAAACATAATGGGGCCGATTCCGATCTCGGCCGGTAGGGCTCCGAATCGGATTCGGCTTAACCAGATCCGATTCGGAGCCCTATTTCCCGACCGATTCGTACGCGCGTCTGGGCGAGCGAGTACGATGCGAATTCGCCGACCGACTCGTCCGGGCGTCCCGACCGCTCCGACCGACTCGTTCCCGGGTCGAACCGCACCGACCGACTCGCTCGGACTCGACTCGCACCGCGCAATGGAGACGTTCACCGGCCGGGTGAGTACGATGCGAGCCGCGAGCAGTCCGACCGAGCCGCGCACTCCGGCTCCAAAGAGCAGTCGGAGATGTACTTTGGGGGTCTGTGTCGGACCCCCCTGTACGCGTAGCCGCGCGAGTCGCACACAGGGGGGGACCCATGGGTCCCCCCTACCTGTGCGTGTACGGGGCGAGTCACTTCGCCGCGTACACGCTGTAGGGGGCGCCCTTGACCGCCTCCCACCCATTGAGTCAATGGGAGTCCGCGTACGCGTTGTACGACGGGCTCCCATTGACTTCAATGGGAGTCCGACCGACTCGAGTCCGATGGCATACGTGCGCATCGTACTCGTTCGGTCGGGCTGCCAGAGTCCGATTCGGTCGGAAATCTCTCCGAGTTCGGCTCGGTCGGAGAGATTTCCGGCCCGAATCGGAATCGGCCCCTATATATTTAATTTGTGTCAGTATATGCACCTTTTGTCTGGAAACTGAATGGGAGGTATGGGGGGGTTTGACCTTGGGTTGCAGCGATATTGTCAGGTAGGGCGTTAAACCTGCACTGACTTTTTATCTCAGACACATTAGATTATAGTATGCTGGACACTGGGATATGCAAACGATAAAAACAGGAATGCCGAGTGATTTCATGTATACTAAATAAATGAGGAGAACCATCTTTTATTTTCAAAAAGGTCTCTTGAGCCGAGCGCGCAATATACATTTAGTTGCAATCAAGCTAGAGTTGCCGCAACAAGATTTAAATCTAAGGTTAAGCATCTTTCCCGATATCTTACAAGATGTATGACTGTACACATTCCGGTTAAGAGATATAGACATACGAACTAATCTACCTGCTTCCTAATTAGGCGGAACTGGACCCATGCAATCTGTCTTCAACCGCTAGAAGACACCTGTGACTCTATTACTCACACTGTCTGTGAAGGGGAGATATAAAATGTAGCACCGAGACAACACAGGTGATTATCTTTTATCTCCAGTTGAACATTCAACTCCCCCAAAACAACACCACATACCCCCACAAATGCTTGTTGTCTAAAGAAAGTATCCGGATAACATAGCAAGTCAGAAGGAGCACGCCAACACCTCCTTAACCATACGTATGAATGAATGATTCACAAAGTATCCTTTCTCCATTGGGTGAACGGAACCTTAGTATATAACAATGAGAACCCATATACACACAGTAGGCACAGCTTTGCCTCAACCAATACCCACATAAAAACACTAGCAACGTAACGATAATTTTTTCTTCACGAATAACCAGTATTTACGCCACTCTGGAGGTGATTGAGGATGTTCTCAACTCCTCCGATTGGAACTCACCTACACCGGTTCCCTTTATCATGGAATGTTCTACCCTTGCCCTCACCCAGAACTTTTTTGAGTATAACAACAAACTCTACCACCAAACACAGGGCACTTCCATGGGTAGCACATTTGCTCCAAGCGTGGCCTGCCTTTACGTGGCTGCCTTTGAGACTAGGCTTATCTTCGATGTTCGTAATCCCTACTTAAATAACCTTATACTGTGGAAGCGTTACATCGACGATATCCTGATCTTTTGGAAGGGAGATAGGACAACCTGTGATGAATTTTGTGCATGGGTCAACACTCTAAACCCCTACCTTAAATGTACCCACACTATCTCAGATTGCATGGTTCCCTTCCTCGACCTCAACATCATTTTGACTGAGGGTCGCTTGAGTACCAAACTGTACAAAAAGCCCACAGACAGCAACAGGCTCCTCCTGTTTAGCAGCCAACATCCCAGGGCCCTCAAAGAGAACTTACCATTTGGCCAATTCCTCCGCATCAGGAGGAATTGTAGCTCTTCTGAGGACTACAAATCAGAAGCCAGTAATCTAGCAGCTAACTTGTATGCACGAGATTATCCACGACATAAGGTAGCACAAGCCATGAAGAGGGCTAGGCACAATAACAGAGAGGCCTTATTGGAATACAATCACAAAGAACCCACGGAGACACTCACTTGTGTTACATCCTTCACACCAGACTCAAACAGGATCAGAAACATCATTCGCAAGCATTGGGGTATACTCAACACTGGTGACTTACAACTCCCCACACCAAGGTTTGCGTTTAAAAGAACCAGCAACCTCAAAGACATACTGATCCATACCAGACCTAAAACCAAAACTGCACCTACACAGAGAGCTCTATGGGACCGTCCACCAGTCTCAGGACACTACCCGTGTGGGTCCTGTGCTGCATGCTCATTGACCAAACCCACCAAAGAAATAACCTTTTCAAACAACTTCACTTGGAAACTAACTAAACATACCAACTGCAACACCACTAATTGCATTTACTTGCTTTAATGCCCATGCCTTCTCTGGTATGTGGGTATGACCACCAGGACTGCAAAAACACGCATCGGCGAACACAAGAGTAACATACGATGCCGCAGAGTAACTACCAAACTCTACACACATTTCGAGACTGCTGGACACACCTGCGACAACTTGAGTTGGGTGATTTTGGAAGCACACTCTGCCATCTCCCCAGGGGCACTCTTTAAGATTGAACAGAGATGGATTTTCCGTCTGGCCACTGATAAACACGGGCTCAACGAAGATATCCCCTGGAGTAGCCTTAATAGAACGTAGCTACACCTCTGTGTTAAAACCCACTCATGGCTAGTGGTCTTCTGCCAGAGTCACGCTCTATTTTGCTCATTCCAAGATGGCGCCCAATGTGACTCTTGACATTCTTCTAAGATGGCCGCCATATATTTCCACTCCTCTCCACCGGGGGCTAAGTACACGCTAGTCTCCGGCTCCCTTTAGGAGATGTTCCCGCCCTGCGTGCCATTTCTGCTATCATTTAAACCCCAGCCTGGATGGGATCATTACCTCCCGGATCCGTCAGTGCAGGGTAGGTCACTCGTAACCTGGGCGCAGTTATTTGGTGAGTACATTTCTTCTCCTTAGGACTGGAGGAACCCTGTTAGATTTCTGCCTGTACGAGGACATTTTTAAGGTACAGGCTTGGACGCCGAGTCTCGGCATCAGCAGCACACCCGCGATCCAGGGGGCGTAATCTACGAGTCCACATCTCAGAAGGCGGTCTCCGGCGCACTGCCCGTTCGGCGGACGGAGCGGGTGCCTCCCTTATGAGGGGTGGCCGCCCGCCACTTCGGCGGGTAGGGGCTGAGTGCTTTGCCTATCTGACCGTGAGTAACGATCCTTGACACGGGGACCTGACTTCTAGCCACTTCACTTCTGCCTCTCGCTACACCAGAGGCTACCAACCCCTGTCTACCAGCAAATACGTGTCCACGCTAGACGCTCAAACTACTTTACTTTTTACTTCTTTTGGACCCCCTCCCCAGGACACAAATACCCTACCGTGTCCAACACTTGCCGCGATTTGATGGGGCCAATCGAAATATAGTTTTAGGTGAGTTGCTTCTACCTCACCAGGTTGCTGCTACTTCTTTTTAATCACTCACCGCATGATTCGAACCCGCTGGGCTTCACATTTATACATACAATGGTATCGACCACTGCGGGGCTAATTTGGTTGACAAGCGTGACCATTTTTAGCAATACTCATCGCATTTGTTAGTGTGCACAATCTGGTGTCACTATTGAGGGATACGAGGGCAGGATTCTTACAGTACGATTGTTCTCTGATATGAATCGCTTTCATTTTTCTATTTTTTATTTCAGATTGGCTGCTGCATCAACAGGTACTTTACCTCTTGGTGCCACTTTTGTTATTAATAGGCTAGAACACCACAGTGCCACCACATTTTAGTGTAGAGTTACTATTTTCACTAGGTCCTGAGGAATTGCCGCTAGATCCACCTGACTAAACAGGCAAGAAACATGTCGACCGCACGAGACTGAGCGCAACACCCTGCAGCATCATTGCAGTGAGTCGCCAACTCCATTTTTAATCAGGGGGAAGGCAGGATAATTAAAGTCTAATTTACCTGACTCTTCCATTTCCCTGTTTTAATTCACACACTTGCATTCCTACACTTTCAAGGCCCCTTACACCCACTGCACCATACGACAAGGAATAAAAGATCTCCGCCAAAGAGCCCCTGCATAGGGTGCCCGTCGGGTATTGCAGCACCGACCCGACGAGGAGCATGCCCGATGATGAAGCATGACACCCAGCAGGCTGGGTGTGTGAGGGCCCTCATTCTGAAAGGAAGGACTTCCCAGTCCCCCCCCTTTCCTAGTAACACTACCATTTTGTAGTCAGGGACCTTGCCAGTCCCCTGTCCTGCCTCCTTATCCTTCCCACAACAGGAACTGCATACCTATTTCTTTGGCAGTATTTAAAGCAACCAGCAGAATTTTAACAATTGATAGCTCTATTAAATATCAGTAGAGCAGCATCACATTGAGTGTGAAACATATGCATAAATACATGTAATGAACTGTAATATTTGTGTTGTTTGTCTATGATGTTTTTCTTTCTTTCCCAGTTAGAGGCAAAGTATGTACCTATAACCCACTTCAGATCTTGAGCAACTGAACTCACTGATGTAGAGGGGTAAGTGAATCCACTTACTCACCTAGAGCGACTTGAAAGGCAGTTGCCCTCATTTAGGTCCTGAAGAAGGCCCACTGACCCGTTTGGGCAAACAAGGGCCGAAACATGTCGACCTATCACGACCTAACACTAGGTGCGGTGGATCATTAACACATCCACTTGAGCACCACCTACAAATGTTTTTAACATTGCCCCTTCCCTGTCAGATAAAAGACCAAACAAGGGAACGGAGGTAATTTTAAACTCACCCATTTTGACACGATTCACCTTTTTAGCACAACTGTCTTGAAACTAGACGGTCTCCCTCCAGGTGGAGGAACGCAGATCACTTGGAGAACTGAAAATTCAAGTGATAAAGACCCAAGAATGATGCTTTTCAACTAACAGACAGAGCGGAGAATCAACATATACTGCACCCTGAGTTAGTGTGAATGAGGGTCTCAGTAGAGAACTAAATCAAATAAACTAAAACTTGAAACTTGTGTGAATGAGGGTCTCCAGAACAAAGATCGTAAGACCCTGGAAAAATAAGACATGTGATTCATTCTCCTCTGATTATGATCATTTCTGTACTTTCACCATCTTTTTAGGCAAGGATTCAGGTTACAATGAGAGCCACAAATGCAACAGCCACATTCTGGAAACCAACAGAAAGGAGGCCGCCTGTTATAGGACAACAGCAATATTTATTGAGGTCACCATTATCCCAAAGGGACTCTTGACATTATTGACAGATAATTTTTGTTTATTGATACACACTCAATTGTATTAATTTCAATAGCCTCAGAAGGACAAAAACCTGAGCGTACCTCTTATAATTTTAACCTGTGCCCATTGAGACAAAAAGACAGTTACGTGGGACGACTGAATCTGACGTCATCTTCTCTTGTCGAAAAGGAAACCCGGCAACGAGGAGGCTCATTTACGTCTTTAGAAGGAGCCCACACAAGGCTCTAATAATGTAGAGGTCTGGATTTAATAAGGGTTGGTGGCTCGCATAGTTGCTGCATCAGTTTGCACTGTACTTGCGCACCTTTTTAATGGTAAGGAAATCGCTAAATCAAGTTTATATCAGCCTTCCCAGCCGTTGATAGCTTATGAGGGAACAATGACACTTCCCTCGGCATGACAGTCCTACAGATGCGTATGTCTTCGAATTTACAATGAAGGCAGTCTTTTTACTTTTTAATATAACTTTGCCAGGAAAAAGTAAACGACATTCCGCACATTTCATTGGTAAAAAAGAACTGTTATGAATTGAGGTGGTGGTGTAAATTTCTGCACGATCATGGTCCGACTGGGACAGAAAAGAGGCCCAGGCACCAAAATAAAAATGGCCCCTATTAAAGAATTAGATAATTAATAAGTGGCCCGGATTTGCAAATCGGATCAGTTTTGAACTTGTAAAGACATCCATATAAGTGTTACAGAATGTATAAGAGACTCTACGCTTTTGTGCCTGCTGCTACTGAAGACAGTGCTCGTGGTATTATTATCGGGGAACTCACAAGCAAAACCGCGGCCGACCAGTCCATAAAACAAGCTCCCAAACAGCCAAAATAAGGCCCGCCCACTGACCTGTAAAACCAACCCGTTTAGCACTGCTAGACTGCCCTATATGCCCATTCCGACACTGCACGGTGATCCTTTCCAGCCAGTATTGAAAGAAATATTTTTATTTAAATTTGCCATTATTTCACAGCGGTTTTAGGAGCTGAAGAGAACGCGACTTCCATCACGCAGTTTTTTTAATTTGCCCGTTGGAGGACACGGCCTACGAGCAGTTTATAAGCCTTGGACCACACGCCTATAATTAAATATTTTACATACAGTTGGAAACATTGCGTGCAAACACTGCATTTATCTCCGTCAACAAAACGGTCGACTCCACAAGTTTGACACTTAATGAAAGGAAATAAGCTGGTGCTGGTGCGGGTGATTACTTATTCTTCAGCTCAGACAGTCTGGGTTTAGTTCAGAAACTGACAACTGAAAACAGCTTCATGGGCTCATTTGTTGCCAAAAAAAGGCTGCCAGCAGAGATAGTCTCAGTAGATACGATTGCTGCTTATGAAAAATGAATCTAATGTCTGTAATAGTTAACGCTTGGCACGCAGTTATGAGACCTGCACTTCAGCAGTGATGAAGTCAATTATAGTTTTAAGGTGGAATGTTCACGTCTCTATCTGTTATCGTGTAAAACGCACGAGTTCAAGCAAAGCACTAAAACCATCTGTGCCGCCCCTTGATACGGGCACTGACTAGTTCAGTGGGCACTACAGGGCTTATTTACAAGCCCCTTGCGCCACTTTTGTGTCACTTTTCCCATGTTAAAAGTGACGCAAAAGTGGCGCAAGGGGCTTGTAAATCTGCCCCTACATTTCCAGGCAGGAGCCAAAAGGGCAAGTCATCCACAATAATCAGAACTGGGTTTTGCGTAGGTCATTCCGCAAATCGGATTTCTTGTCACATTATTGACAAAATAGAGATTTGGGGGCTGCACTGGAGAGGTGCATGCCTCCACAGGTTTGTTCAGTTTATGATGAAAAACGTTCCGGATTTCCCCGGACAGTCCCATTTGTTTAACTTTTGCCCAGGCGTTCCAATACTTTTGCCACAGTTAAAGCCGTGCCCCTGTTTTGAGGAAAGTTTAGGTGGACATGGGCACTAGAAGTAAGATGTTGCATGCTTTCATCATCTCCACTGGAATCTCTCGACAAAAGAGGGCATCTCTCGGCCTGCATCGGTGCTGCCCTTTCTCACCTTCTCTTTGAGAGAAGTGGTAGCATTGCAGCCTGACATGCACACGGTACGTCCTAGCCTATCAAACTATTGTGACCTCTTTATAGAGTTGTGTTTTGCTGCATGCAAAGCAAGTGCAAAAGGAACAAATGATGGACAGAATGCTGAACAATGCAAATATTCACCCTCAGTCTCAAAGATCTGGGATTAATCCATCATTCTTTGCTCACCAAGCCAGGCCAGTTTGGACGGAAGGAAGTGGCCCGATTAGGGTCACCCGGGTCACTAATGACCACCTCTCAGCCTTCCATACCAAATGAAGAGTCGGTCAGACAGTAGAGAATACAAACCAATAACTGTTTATTAGATACACTAAGAGCGGAGCCCAGTCTGCCCAGTCTCTAGTAGTGCTGCAGAGGGACTGAAATCGACAAACAGAAAGATACATTATGTACATCTCGCATCTGGAGTCTAAATAGAAAATGGTGCAGCGAATGCTAAATTTACATAGGCAATGCCCAAACACGAATATTTCTATTCTAACAGGACCCAGCCATATGCAAAGCAGTCTTGACCCTGTGCCTCATGGGAACAGTCCAGCCTGAACTGCCAAGCCAGGTCCTACCTGGACTGGAAACAAGCATCCTGGGACTGGTTATGGGGGGCATCACCCCTCATCAGCCAGGGTAGCTTGAATACAGTGGCGCAGTGAGCACGGGACCCACGTCTGGGCATAACCTTCCCACTTGGGATGACAAAAGCAAAACAAACAAATGATGGACGGAATGCTGAACAATGCAAACATTCAACCCCAGTCACAAAGATCTGGGTTTAATCCATCATTCTTTTGCTCACCACGATACCCCAGTTTGGCCCCAGCCATGTGCAAATCAGTCTTGACCCTGTGCCTCGTGGAACAGTTCAGTCCGAACTGCCAAGTCAGGTCCTACCTGGACCGGAAACAAGCCTCCTGGGACCGGTTTTGTGGCATCAACCCTCATCAGCCAGGGTAGCTTGAATACAGTGGCGCAGTGAGCACGGGACCCACATCAGGGCATACCCTTCCCACTTGGGGCGACAAAAGCAAAAGAAACAAATGATGGACGGAATGCTGAACAATGCAAACATTCACCCCCCAGTCACAAAGATCTGGGTTTAATCCATCGTTCTTTAGCTCACCATACCACCCCAGTTTGGACCCAGCCATATGCAAATCAGTCTTGAAGCTGTGCCTCATGGGAACCGTCCAGCCCAAACTGCCAAGCCAGTACCTACCTGGACCTGAAACAAGCAACCTGGGACCGGTTTCGGGGCATCACCCCTCATCAGCCAGGCTAGCTTGAATCCAGTGGTGCAGTGAGCACGGGACCCACGTCTGGGCATATCCTTCCCACCTGAGGCGGAATGCTGAACAATGCAAACATTCACCCCAGTCACAAATATCTGGGTTTAATCAATTGTTCTTTTGCTCACCACGCCAGCCCAGATTCCGGGCATCATCCCTCATCAGCCAGGCTAGGTTGAATGCAGTGGCGCAGTAAGCAAAGGACCCACGTGTTATGTGTGAACAGGTTACATTGTTGTCCAGTTTAAAAGGAATTTTCTGTAGCAACGTCTCTGAAACTGCAGTTACTATAGTCTTATATCGTCTTATATCGGTGATTATTAGTGTAGCCAGGGAACAAGTCCAAAAAAGCAGAAGTGGGTGAACTAACCAAGTTAGGCAATATGCAAGTGACATCATGGCGTGCGACATCACAGTGCGTAACATCACGGCATGCAACATTGTACATGGCATCACAAGAAGTGGCATCACAACCCATGACCTCACAGGAAGTGACATCAGATCTTAAGACCTCACATATGTTTAGCAGGTATATCAGGAGTAGATTTGAGTGCATTAGAACATTTAACAAATGAGATTTTGCATTGGGGTTGTGCCAAAATATTGACGCAACCACGATGCAAAATCTGGGACTCAACTTATACATTAATTTTTTTAAAACCCTGCCACAAATAAATTGGCAACAAGGAGAAACATGGCCGTAAATCTGTTCTGCTTAATTTGCTGCAAAATTTCTATTTTAAAATATCTTATGGGGTTAAGGCACCTGCGCAAAACATCTTTGTGTGCCAGATAAATGTTAGGGAATAATAATAATGGTAAGCTAACTCTGGAGGATAACGTATTTGCTGGAGAGAGCTGTGTTCTGTCTAGTTCCAGTTTTAAATAAAAGTAGCATAGAGGGTTGATATGTCTCCTGCATAGCACATTATGTAACACACAGATGGCAGATTTATATTTGATATAAATGGGTAAGTGGGTTACTGCTTTTAACACAGAGATCATTTTCTTACTTGCAGTTCATTAAATTGTATTCCTTCTATTGTAGCACAGTGAGCTATGAAGGACATGTGGTTCCTACATCTGTAACCCTCACTGTCTTATGTAACACATCCTACACATTCACACACATTATTTATTGTCAATGTATGTGTACATTTGATGTAAAATGCTCTGATGTCCTTTAATGGGATGAGTAGCACAATAACACCATAAAATAAATAAAATAGTGGTATTTAAATTATTTGTGTAAATACTGGGATGACCAACACATCTGAAATTCCTATAGTGTATGCATATCTTATATAGAAAAACTGAACAAAGTCAAAAACATGCCTCTTTTAAGTACCTGTGACATGGTAAGCTGTGAGCCTTTGTTTCCCCTCCATTGCACCTAGGTGTGAGGCCCCTGATAGCTCCCAGCCAGGATACTCAAACAAAATGAGGCCTGCAGGACCCTTAACTTCGTCCTTTGTTATGGACCCAGCTGTAATCTTATAAGCCCCTTCCCCGCCTGCAAGTTGCTTCTGGGAATGAAAGCAGACAACGTGCAGGAGCTGCTGAATCTGTTCTGGTGTCTGAAAATGACACTGGGACCAGTTTGTCATATTTCTGTGGGGCCCAAACTCTTGTCAGGGTAGATGGCATTCACCTTGTAAACAGGGCCGGCTTTAGCATTGGTGGCGCATGGTGCTGCAAGCTTTTTTGGGACCAACCACCCTCACCATATGACCTCCTTGTCGGATTCCCTCACTCCCACCCGGCAAAAGTGCCCCACATCTCTTCATAGCCCCTCTCTCAAATATATTTCATTTGTTTTAAAGTGCTGGTACAGACTGGCTTTACAAATCCACTCAGCTATCCACATAAAATACAGATCTGTTCTTTGCATCAGCCATATTAACCCTCTGCGCTACTTTATGATGAGTCAAACTGGCACTAGACAAAACTCTGAACTCTTTCTCTAGCAGGAACATTAACCACAAGAGTTATCATGGCATTTTTATTGCTGGGTACTCTGCAGCAGGTGCTTTTAAATCATATGTTATTGCAAAACAGAGTGCCCCACCCCCAGGTCAGTGCCGCCCCTCCAGGTCAGCGCCCAGTGCGGCTGCACCGGGCGCACCCCCTAAAGTCAGCCCTGCTTGTGAAAGTAGTGGGTAGATGTGATCTATCTACGTGTAACCTCGACTTGTGCCCTAAGTGTAGCCCTTAACTATTGCTGAAAGTTTTTAGTCCTATTTCTATGCATACAGCCTGTCCCAGATTTTGGTTTAAAAAATATTAGCACGTAGTTTAGTTGCAGTGTGAGGCTGTGTGCCCATTTAATGAAGTCATTGCTCTGGCTGGAGCACATGCTAATTTACAGTAGAGCATGGAAACACATGCACTGATTCCAAGCATTGCTTGATGCGTAAAATATATGTGCCAGGTCCAAAGTTTTTATCTCAGGAGCCGATCCTAGGTTGCTAACTACCAGGGCAACCTAGGGCCTGATTTTAAGATTTATGGGCAGTTACTCTGTCACAAACGGGTTGGATATTCCATCAGCCTTATTACAAGTGCCACAGATTGTAATAAGGTGGACAGGATATGCACTGCGTTTGGGACAGGGTAACCTGTCCGCCAAACTTTAAATGAGGTCCTTAGTCTTAATTCTGCCTGGTGCTTCTTATTTCCATTTCCCTACATTTCCTGTCTATTTATCTCACTCACTTACAGACTCTACAGTGGCAAACTGAAATGAAAACTATTGGCCATTTGGCACATCACTAGACATATTGAAGAACCCATTGGTATGTGACCTAAATAGTGCATTCTTCCATTATCATACCATGGATTTTCTGTGTAGCAACGCCTGCACTGCCTCTCATTGCCCATAGAGATGCACTGGCAGGGGGAAGGGATTCACTCTGCCAGTGTCTCTATTGCACTTGGCCTCCCAGCTCCCCAAAGCACCCAGGGCACAAGTCGAAGGTACATGTGGGTAGAAGGCGCCTACACACTCTTTTCACAGGGTCGTTGTTGTCCACCCTGCCAAGAAGTTGGGCCCACAGAAATATGCTGAACTCATCCCGGTGTAATTTTCAGACACTGGGACACATTCAGCAGCACCTGCACATTGTCTGCTGTCATTCCCTGCAGAAACATGCAGGCAGCAAGGTTACTTTCTTATTTTAGATTCCAGCTGGGTCCAAGACAAAGAAAGAAGATAAGATGCCAGCAGGCCTCCTTTTGATCAAGTATCCTGGCTGGGAGCTATCTGGAGCCTCATACTTATATGCATTGCAATGGAGTGGAAACAAAGGCACACAGCCTGTTATTACTTCACAGGTACTTAAGAGAGCCATGCTTTTGGCTTTGTTCAGTCCCTGTATATAACAGATATGCATGCACTGTAGGAATGTCAGACGTGTTGGTCAGTCTCAGTATTTACACAAATAACAATTTAAATAACACTATTTTGTTTTATTTCTTTTATAGCACTATTCATCCCAATCCAGGGTGTCGGACGCTTTACATCACATGTGCACATTATACATTGACAATAAATCATATGTGTTTAAATCAATGTACTGTGTGTGTCACATAAGCCAGTGAGGGTTATACGGTGTAGGAGTCCCTCATAGCTCCTTGTGTTATATTAGAAGGATTACAACTTATGAACTGCAAGTAACAAAACGATCTTTGTATTAAAAGTAGTAACCCACCTACCCATCTACCCATCTACATAAAATAAAAATCTGTCATCTGTGTGTCACATGATGTGCTTAGCAGGAGACATATTAACTCTCTATGCTACTTTGATTCAAAACTGGGACTAGACAAAACACAGATCTCTCCAGCAAGTACATTAACCTCCAGAGTTATCTTGCCATTATTATTATTCCCTGAGATTTACTGGACACACAAAGATTTATGCAGCAGGTGCCTTAACTCGATAAGACATGTTATAATGCAGACATTGCATTCAATTAAGCAGAAAAGATCTACTGCCACTTTTCTAGTTAAGGCCCAGATTTTGCAACAGGGTTGTGTCACTTTTTTGGCCCATCTCTGACACAAAATCTCATTTGTTAAATATTGCAATGCCCTCAAATGTGCTCATGATAGATATATGTGTTAGGTCTTAAGATCTAAAGGCACATCTTGTGATGTAAATTACTGTGAGGTCATGGGATGTGATGCCGATTCCTGTGATGCCATGTGTGATGTCATGCTCCGTGATGCCTGGTGCTGTGATGTCAGGCGATGTGATGTAACATACCATGATGTCTCAGGCCATATGGCCTAACTTGGTTAGTCCATCCATGCCTTTTTTTAGGACTTGTGCCCTGAGAGCAGCTGATGGCTACTGACACCCCAACCCCTCACCCATTTTCTAACCAGTCAGGCACTTCAACTTGATCCCTTCTCACAAACCCACTCTTCTGCTTGATTACTCTGCTCCCCTGTACTCCTGTTAGGCATTCAGGCTGTGCCATACACTTTCTGCCACTCACCTCTCCAGCACTTCTGTATCATTCCCCTCTGCCCCACCCACATACCCTTTGGGTCCCCAATGAACCCTGTCCCATGGGTTATGACGGATGTTAGGCCTGCCAGCCTTAGGGTGGCCGTCCCCCAAACGTTTTGCTCAAGTTATTTTTGTTGGCCTTAGCACTTTACTTCTGCTAACCAGTGCTAAAGTACTTGTGCTCACTCCCCTAATGCATGGTTGAATTGGCTTATACCCAATTGGCATACTTAATTTTCTTGTAAGTCTCTTGTAGAGTGGTATACCATATACCCAGGGCATGTAAATTAAATGCTACCAGTGGGTTTGCAGCACTTACTGTGCCACCTACTTAAGTAGCACCTTAAAACATGGCCCAGGCCTGCAACTGCAGCATGAACAGTTTTAAACTGACATTTTGACTTGGCATTCCCCCCCTTGCCAAGCCTTAAACTCCCCTTGTATTACATATAGGTCAGCCATAAGGCAGGCCCTAGGGCCCATAGGGTAGGGTGCTGTGTAGTTAAAAGGTTGGGCATGTACTCATGTTTTACATGTCCTGGTAGTGAAAAACTCCTAAATTCATTTTCCCTACTTTGAGGCCTACACCTTCCATAGGATAACATTGGGGATTTCTTATTACATTTAATAAGCTGTAATCTACAATTGGGAGCAGGTAGCTATATCAAGTTTGGTGTATTTGGAATGGTAATGAAAAGCGCTCTTTAATGGTAAAGTTTAGTTTTTAATTACAATTTTGAAAATAACACTTTAAGAAAGTTGGCATTTTTCTGCCCTATTCACTTTTATGCTTGTAGCCTGTCTTGGGTCACATGACTGGGTGTAACTGACAGACTTTGTGAATTCCTCCCAGAGAGTCACACAATAGAGGGATTAGGTGTGCCTTGATGGGCCATCTGCTGACAGGTGGAGGGGCGGGATCTAAGCGCAGTCCCACTTACAACTGAATAGGGAGTGCTCTGGCCTCACACAAAGAGCCTAACACCTAACCATTGTCACTGTAGCCAGCTTAAAGTCAGGGCAGGGGAGTCATGAAATTCCATGCACTTCAAAGCCACAATCTAGAAACTTCTTCCACCTTCCAGAAGTAGTGCACTGGGGTATAAAAAGGGGACCTCAGACACAGACTCTTCAGTACACTTCTGGACCTGTGGATACTCTGCGAGGAAGAAGGACTGCTGTGTTGCTGAAAGGACTGATGGCCTGCTGCTGCCTTGCTGCATTGTTGCCTTTCTGCCCTGTTGCTTGGGCAGAAAGATTAGACTTGCAACATGATTCCAGGACCACCAGAGTGAGTCCAAAGGGCTAGTTTTCTGGTCTCCTGATCTGAGCCTCATGGACACAAAAGGCTCCCTTCACCTTGAACCCACTCCTGAACTCATCCAGAGTGAGTCCTGACCCACCAAGTGGTGCCCCACCACTCTTGGACCCTTGGAAGTGGTGATGAGGGTGACCAAATAGCTAAAACTCAAAAGTGAGGACTTGAACATTTTTTGGGCTAAATACTGCTCTGAGAACCAGGAGGAGACAGGGACCAACCTGCTCACCTATCTCCCCGAGGTGCCTTGCCAGTGGGATTGACTTTGCAGCTTCTACTGCTACATTCTTCCCCGCAGCATCAAATCCATTACAAAGGTACTTCGCCAAACAGGAATCAGGCCTCGTGGAACTGTCTTTGGCTACAGCCCTCTTTTGACTTCCATTTTAGAGATTGAGGGGCATATATACGAGCCCCTTGCGCCACCAGAGCATCACTTTTTGTGACTCGCTGGCAGCACAAATCACAAAATCATATCCATGCGGCCACGTAAAGCCACTATGCGTGGCTTTGAATGGCATCATACATATGGAGTAAGGCAAGACAGCACATAACGTTGCGTTGCCTTACTCTGTGCTTGGGAGGAGTTCCATTGGCATTGCGGTGGGTTTTCCTACGCAACACCCATGGACTTTGACACTTCCCCAATTTTTACGAGAGCATGTAAACCCGGGGAAGCACCAAAACCTCTAGGATTGTTTCTGTGCAGGAAGATGCCTATTCCATTTTATGCCCTAAGTGCGCATGGTATACCCAGACGTGAGTCCCGTGCTCACTGTGCCACTGGAACCAAGCTATACCCTGCTGTAGAGCCCATAACAAGGGCAAAACCCGCCCTGAGTTGCATGTGTTCTAGTTCACGGACGACCTGGCAGTTTGAGCTTGACTGTTCCCATGAGGAACAGGGTCAAGACTGATTTGCATATGAATGAGTCCAGTCTGAGATGGCACTGTGGGAGAAAAACAAAGGATTGTGATGCGGCCTGAGTGATTGCCAGTGGCTGAGATTAATTAAAGCATTCCATCCACCATCTTGTTGTTCTTGCATTTGAGGCCCTGGCACAATGGCGGCATTTCCCTGTTACATGTCCTCTGTGGCACTTTGGTGGTTATTTCTGGAAAAGATACTGGTCCTGGCACAATGGTGGTAATCTTTATCAATATGCTAGTCTCGGCACAATGTTTTTTATTCCTGCAACACACTAATCATGGCACAATGTTGTTAATCCTTGGCAACATGCCCAGAGTGTCTCAATGGTACCAATCATTGGCAACACACTGGCCCTGGTACAATGGTGGTAATTCCTGGTAAAATGCTTGACCTGGCACAACAGTAGTATTCCCAAGGCCACATTCAGACTCTAGTGCAACAAATGTAATACTAATGGGTGTCGACCTACGTGGAAATTAGCTCAATAATAAAGCCTCATGTATCCTGTTGCAGGTTTTAACCATCCCTTCACCACCCTCTCAATAAATATATAGTTCTCTGTTTAGGTAGATGATAGGGGTTTTTCTTATGTCTCACGGATCCCCCACTCCCTGGATTTTCCCTGAATAATCCCTCGGTTTGTAATGAGGGCCTGCCTGTGATTAGAGGATTCTCTGTCGAGCGTGCGATGGCCGATGATGAAGCATGACATGGAGGGGGTGTGTGAGGCCATCCCGTTCTTTTTAGGGAAATGCCTTTCGGGTCCCAATCCTAGCACCTGGGATATTCGTATCATCCTGAATAGAGTTGTGACTCAGCAGTAAGGATGATTGGCTGTTGCATTTAAGAGCTTATAAAAAGGGCACATTTGTTTTTTCGTGTGTACATAAAGTAAAGGAGAGCACAAATGTGCACCTTTCTTTCTCTCCTTTCTCCAGCCCCCTCTGTGTTAAGGGCAGTGTGTTTCTTGAAGGATGCATACCTCCTTGAGGGGATACATTTTTGGGAGAGGAAAAGGGTGTTGAAAGGGAGCTCATTACTCCTTGTGTTGCCATATGGAGAGGGTGATATTATAGTGGCATTGGGAGCTACCTCAAGGTAAAAATAAGAAAGTAATTTGAGATGTGCTTTTTGCCAAGTCAGTGCAAGTTGATTCATATGGTTAAGAAAAAGAGCAGAAGTACATAAATTATGTGGGAGAGGAGCAGGGCCGGACTGGCCGTAGCGGGCACCGGGCGTTTCCCCGGTGGGCGCTAGGGTGGGGGCCGGTTTTGGGCCCCTGGGGGGCCGTTTTTGTTACCGGGGGTCGGCAATATCGGCCCCCTGTAACAAAATCGGCCGAAACCGGCACTCGCAAACTGCTCGGCTGCATCCCACCTCCCCCGAGGGGGGGGGCGGCCGATCAGTTTGCCAGGGCCAGTTTCGGTTGCCAGTCCGGCCCTGGAGAGGAGCTACAAAAGGGACTGCATTCCTGCTGGCAGCTGTCTTGATTATGAAATTTCAAATCCTCAGAGTGTACTCACAATGTTGTGGATATCCTCTGTCCTTTCTAATGTAGCATAAGTTACAACATTATATCTGGTCAACAACACCTCCAACTTTAGCTCCACATTTCCATGTTGAGCTGTCTGCAGCTCCATTATTGTATAGAGGAAAAACTGTTGTGTGGTTCATGCACTATGGATAAGTAGTGGAACCGAACTGAGGCACACAGTAAACCGATTGGTACAAAAAAATACTGAGTGCCTGATTTACGGTTTGGCAGATTGAGTTTTCTCCATTGAGGTGGCGGGGGACAACTCCTCAGCCATCCTGAGGGCTCACCACCTGCCAATTTTAGAGTTGTCCACTAACACATTGGCCAACTCTCTATATTATCAAGAACTGCTGTAATGGCACTTTCTGTCAATGTAGGAGAAGTTTGACAACAGTATTGTCAACCATGATGGTCGACTGTCAAACCTTTCAAAACTCCCAGAGGGAGCCTGTTTTTGAAAACCTAAGGTTCTCCAAACCATAGGAGTTTGCTCCCAAGCTATGGAGGTCATTATATTTCTTGTCCCTTACCGCTAGGTTTTTCCTGGAGGTGATGGACAGAAAAAAATACTTTACACAGCCCACCCTAAATAGGGCAGATGGTGTAAAGTCCTTCCTCCGATGGCCCCTACTCTGTTTTGGGCCATTGGAGGAAGTATTCTGTCGACAGAGCGAAGGTGAGGCTCTGTCAACAGAATACTTAAGGCCCATCTGACTCTAAATGATGCAGATGGACTGAGGGTTTGGTGGATAGGGCACTCAATATCGTTTGTGACAGACTGTCCTGCCTGACAAATTCTAAATTAGGCCCTAAGTGTGTAATTGCAACTATGACATTTAAATGTTTCATGTATGCCAAAGTGAGAGTGCAAATATTTATTTTCAGTTAATTAAACAACATAATAATGCCACTTAAATGGCAAGAACTGTACTTTTAAAACAACATAATAATGGTTTGATACTGAAGACAACTGGGACAAGGTCTTACTAAAAGATGCAGTCTGCTCATTTTTAGTTGTGGATTGACAGGTAATCTTAGGGATCCCAGCTTCTGCTCTTCCCACTCATTCCTGGCAACTCCTCGAATATGTTTGCCAGACTACAGGCTAGTCCTTTCTGTTCAATAGTGACTGTCTGTCAACTCCTATGATGCACTTGCTGGGATGCTCATTTGGTGTGCAGAGTGCGCATTAGCCACCCGTATGGTAACGATTATCAAGAGATTTTACAGTGATAATGCAATAACGTTTGACAATATAATGTGTCCCGACTACCACTGCAATCAATTACTGTTTCCACCACTACCATTACTACTAACACCATTACGATTACCGTTACCACCATGGCTACCACCACCACCATTACCCTCCCCACAGCTGCCATTACTAACACCACGCTTGCCAACATCATCACCACTGTTTCCATCACAATTACCATTACTAACATCATCATCTCAACGATTACCACAATCGCCAATATTACCATTACTGCTACCATCATTACCATCACTGTTACCAATACCACCACCATTATATAAGGGATAAAGTGCCCCCTGCAGTACATTATAAGGATATTGCAAGTCACTGAGGAGTTCCGTGACCATACAGAGAAACAAGGCCAAAGGCTGAGTTCCTGAATAAGGTTATGTAACTCCGAGGTGGCTTGGAATATCCTTATCATGTATGCCAGAGGGTACTAATTTATGGTCACACCATCACCTTTCCCATAAACCACTTAAAACCCTGGTGCATAGCTCTTTCATATGAAAGAGCGAGCATGTTTGCAAACATGAAGAATAAAAATAAAACCTCTAGTGCAAAATTAAATACATTAAAAACCTGTTAGATATTTGTTCCAAACAGATACTAGGAACAGTTCAATAAAAGTCAGCTTTGTTTTTTAACTTCAATAGCTCAGAATGTGTAGAAACATGCAGAAAGATTTTAGCTTTTTCTATTTAAGGAGTGCAAAAATAAATATATTCTCTCTGCTTTTCATTGTATGGTATTAAAACAGGGGAAAAAAAAAAAGCAAGGTTCCTCTTTTGTTGCTTTCAACAGCTGCATCAAATATGTTCTGTGACCTGACTTGCCTTTCACCTCGGCTGCCGGTTCTGGCAGCAGGCTTGTGACATCAGAACTCCACTGTAATATCTTATAATAGTCGAGTTCTGACAACTTTTCTATATAATCGCCGACTGAGTGCATCACTAGGCACCGATTAAAAAGAAATTAGAGCCATGCATTTGTATAGAAATGACAGAATCCCATGTATTATATCACCATTAACTCAGCTATTATCTATCATAATTACCAAACCATCCCTACTGTTGTTACAACCACCCATATTACCACCACCACCACCATGATTACCACCAACATTACAATTAGCACTATTACCATTAACACCTCCACAATCACCACCTCCACTTATTACCTCTATTACCACCACCACTACCAGCATCATTACCACCCTTACCAGTGGCATGATGACCTCTGCTTCCATTAGTACTACCATCACTATCCCACTGTTCTTGTGTTTTGTCATTGGTGTGCATTGTGAAAAAGGTTGATGCTGGCATGTGTGTGAGAGGCATTGAGAACATGTGCTATCAACAATACAACAAGCACTGGTAACGTAATTATGGACCCAATTAGGATGGCAGGCAAATACCCTACCGGGAATCGGGACCGCAAGACAGGCTGTCGGTGGTCCCAACATAGGCATTACAATGCGACCGCCACCACGGCGGTCGCAATGCCTATGTTGTGCATTGCGGGATGGGTGCTGCTGGCTGCGGCACCTGCCGCAATGCAAAAGTGGGACACCTTACATATCTCTGCACTACGTGACAGGCACCATGCGGTGCCTGCCACATGGTATAGGGATATGTAGGGGGGCACCATAGGTGCCCCCAATACACACAGCTCAGGGCCAGGAGGAAGGGGGGCCCGCTACGGGCACCCAAAGTCCCTTTCCGCCTGCCTTTTCATGGCGGGTTCACCGCCATGAAAAGGCCGACGGAAAGGAACACCGTGATGCCTACAGCGGTGCCTGGTAGGCACCGCCACCATTTTATGCATTACTCCGCCTCCGATGGAACGATGGGCTCCTTGAGCCCGTCCAATCCGTGACGGTCAGTCTTTCCGACCACCACACAGCCGCCCGCCATCCAAATGTAGCGGACGGAGAAAATGTTTGCGATGGCGGTGGGAACGCCACCGATGGGCTGTCGGTGGCCGTCCCACCGTCATTCTAATCAGGTCCTAAGTCTGACTTTATTGTTCTAAACCCATGTAAACAGCACTTCTGCACGTCAGTGCAGGTGTTAAAATTTTTTTTTCTAAATCATCAATCACGAGGCAAGAAGGTGCGCCCCCCCCACCCCCCCTTCGACTAACTAGGACAGAGAATCAAAGTCCATATTCATTCCAGGATGCTCTCACACATGGTCCAAAATGTACGGAGTTGCGTGCTGCAAGGCCATATATGTAGTGCTATCTAAATGCATTAGGAAATCACATTCAAGCCAGACTTAATGTCTTTGTTCCAACAAGGTGCACACAGCATAAGCAGCCGATCGTGCTATCTGCATTTTTGTCGGAAGGCCTACTCGGAGTGTTCGACAGCTTGCATTTGTTGGAAACGTGCAAGCTTCATTTTGTATTGTTTCGAAGACTACAGTGAAAATGGACGACTCGTAATCCACCTCTGTGAATCTCTTCCTCTGATTGCTCGAAGGATCATTATGCACGCCTGATTACACTCGGAACAAGCGACATTCGTGTCTGTTCATCAAAGCCACTCAGCCGTACTCTGAATTACCATAAATCACACTGAAAATACCTAGGACGCTCAGTAGCTCTCAGATTTGTTGCTAGCACTTCAAACGGCAAGGGAGGTTTGAAACAATTTTAACTGCTAGGTAATCTGGACACAAAAAAGATAATAGGACACATAGTAGCCTGCGAATCATTCTGGAGAGAAATATCGAGGGCTGAGGGAAAACTTCACTGGTAGTTCCTTGTTTAGGAAAGGGAAACAAATCCTGTAGAGAATTTTGGCTTAGGCATGTTATCTATGAAACTCTCTTGTTGAGATTAAGTATATGAAAATGAGTGCTCACCGACTTTCTTCTTTTTATTGATTGTTTTTTTTTACCATAGTTAATTCAAGTAAACATACATATTTTCAAAGATACAAAAAAGAAAAAATATATAATGCTAATAAGCAGCCAACAAGTTTAAAACCAGTGGCGTAGCGCCCCCCACCCCACCCCTCCGCTTTAGCAGCTTAAACGGGGTGTCACTGGGCCCCATGGGCTGGTGGACTCCTCCCTCTACAATATTTATTATTTATGGGCCTCATGTGTCTGCATGTTTGCTGGAAAATGCTCATAAATAACACCCTTGGGAAATGTTATGTCAGAGGGCTGTGTTCTTGGGTTGACAGGCACAGTGAAGAAATCCCCCAAAAAATCAGAAAATAGGGAACGACAGAGAGAAAAAAAATGGAAAGTGTAACTGAGAGAGATAAAAAAGAATGTAAAAGTAAAGTAGAGGAGAAGAAAGAGGAGTAGATGCAAATGGGAAATAAAGAAATGGAAGAAGGGTGAACGAAAGTAAGAAAACATGAAAGGGAAGACCGAAGAAAAGGTGAATGGTAGGATGAATGGGTGAAAGGAAAGAAGGATGAATAAATTCATGGCAGGGTGAAAGGATGTACAAAATGCAAGGGTAAAACGATAAACGGAAGGGTAAAAAGACGAATATAGGAAAGGTGAAATCAAGGACTGAAGAGTGAAAGGGTCGATAAGTGAGAGTCTGAGTGAATGGAAGAATGAACAGGTATGTGAAATGATGAGAAGGGAAGAGACAAAGGATTGATGGGTGGAAAGATGGATAGATACAGGGACATATTGATAGGTTCAAGATGAATGTATATATGAAACAGTGAAAGGATAGAGGGATTGACGAAAATCTAGTTGGATGTGTGAGTGGATCGAAAGATGAAAGGAAGAACAGGTTGATGAATGGATAGATTAAAAGGTGAGAAGATAGATAGATAGATAGATAGATAGATAGATGGTTGAAAGGAGAAAAGAAATTGCGAATGGAACTCTTCTAAGGAGGGTCGGGTTCGCTTGCTTTGCAGATTAACTGTGAACAGAGGTGTTGCTCAAAGTGGGGGTTATTTTAATTTTCTGGCTACTCCCTTGTTTAAAACACCATACAAAATAAAACGAAATGGACAGACTGTGGCCAAAATTTATAGACCAGCAGTAGAAGCACGATCTGCAATTCATAAAAAGGTATCTTATTTAACTGCAGTGCAGGTATGTTCTGAGGACTCCCTAACCCAACTGTTGAATAAAATCCCAAACCAACGTCATCAAGCTTTGAAGAGAAGGTAATTGCAGCTGCAATTTCATCGCGATGATAGAAATATTTCAGAATGGGCATGGCTCACAGACCAAAACTGATCTCCAACATGATTTTAAAACAAAATGTAACTGTTTATCCCATAAGGATTTGATTTGAAAAAACTCTTCTAATGCCTCTACAAGGGTCTTAGAACTTATCCGAACTTATCAAAATGTACTTTACTAGTGTGGATCCGTGCAAGAGAAAAAGCCTGGCAGGCCCAAAAAATAAAAAAATTAATAAAAGTATGCCTCAACCCTTGGAGAAAACTCCCATAGAGTTAGAGCCAATAGGTTTTTTTTCCAAAAGCAAACTCCCAATTAGGGAGTCTGTTTTTTAAAAACAAAAATGTTTGCAGAGAGGCGCCTGAAATGTCGCTGCATGGCATTCACCCATGCCATCGCAGACCTCATTGCAACTCAGGCTCTCCGACTCTCCCATCCACTGACTACATCCTACTCGGAGACCTCAACTTCCACTTGGACAACCCCAGTGACCAGAACACCACCTCCCTCCTGGAGAACCTCGGCAACATCTCGCCTTCACCACGCCCACCTTACACCACCCCCATCATCGCCCACCCAGTCGTTGCAACAAACTCAGCACCATCTTCTACCACAAGATTAGGAAGATCTACGACAGCTTCAACAAGCCAGATCTGGCCACCACGCCTGAGACCATCATACACAACCAAGCCACACTCCAACAGACCGTGCTCTTTTGGACCCTGCTCACTACAGCGGACATGCTCAAGACCATGAAGAGCATCCACTCAGTTGCCCTGACAGATCCCTGCCCGTACGTTATCTTACACAGAGCAGCCACCAACATCGCCCCCCAGCTTTGCCACACCATCAACTGCTCTATCGAAATTGCCACCTTCTCCGATGGTTGGAAACACGCTGAGATCAACCCTCTGTTGAAGAAGTCATCCTCAGACACAACAGACCTCAAGAACTTCAGACCGATCTCACTCCTCCCATTCCCTGCCAAGGCCATAGAGAAGGCCTTCAATGCCCAACTTTCTGTGTTCATAGAAGTGAACCACGTCCTGGACACCTCCCCCTCCGGCTTCCAAAGCAACCACAGCATAGAGACTGTACACAAATGACATCCGCTCCCTCCTCGACCGAGGCGCGACCGCAGCCCTCATCCTATTAGACCTCTTTGCCTCCTTCGACACCGTCTCCCAACGCACCCTAATCACAAGACTCCACGATGCCGGATTCCGTGACAAGGCTTGGACTGGATCCAATCCGTCCTCACCAGCCGCACCCAGCGAGTAAGACTTCCGACGTTTCTCTCAGAATCCACGGAGATCAGCTGTGGAGTACCCCAGGGTTCCTCCGTGAGCCCCACCCATTCCAACATCTACATGTCCCCCCTTGCAGCCATCGGCAGAAGCCAGCACACAGAGAAAGAGGAAATATCCTGGATTGATGCAGGTAGGTTTCCCATCCTGCACAACATCAATCAACTCCGCAACACAGTCACCCTTGCAGCATGGGGCAAGGGTGCCTGCGTTGGTGCATGGCAGCCATTGTGCATCAATGTAGGGGAAAAATACAGGGGGGCTTATTCACGAGCCCATTCCGACAGTTTAACGCCGCCAGTGCGTCAATTTCTTGATGTACTTGCAGTGTGAATTTTGCACCACGTTGCGCCGTATTTACAAAATGACGCATCTAGGCATCTGCGTGACCTTGTAAAGCCCTGTGCCACATTATACCTGCGTCAGGTATGATGTATGCAGGGTGGGCGTTCAGACGCAACAAAGCTTCGTAGGAGTAGCGCAGTGAAATCTATCAGATTTCACTGTGACAATTCAAGGATGTCACTGCGTCAAAACCTTACGCCTGCCTCATGGCAGGCGTAAGGATGATGTAGTGCCATAGGGATAGGCTGGCCCCATGCATTGCTGGAGTTACATCATGCTTGTGACACAACTGTAGCAATGCTTGGCTTTAGCGCTGACAGATACGTCAGGATTCCAGACGTATCTGTCATTGATTGCGACATGGAGCGCCGTACAGTAAATATGGCGCATCCATGGTGTCACAAGAAGTGTGCAGTGAGAAGTGCTGCAAAGCTGTTTTGTCGCAGCGATGCAATACTTTTCATGAATGAGGCCCAGGAATGCGCCCTATCTTATTGATAGGGCTCATTCCTGACCTTTTGTTTTGGCACAGGGCAGCGCAGCAATATTCCTTGTCCAGCACCCAAACATCTTATATGTGGACCCAAGTGTTTGCACCAATTTTAAGATCAGGTATTTTTTGGTCTTAAAAAACTGCCTCTAACTGGACTTAGCGGCAGTTTTTGTGCTTTTGCAACATGCAAGGAATTCCTTGTAAATATCGCGTAGTGTGTTTAGTGGCAGTTTTTCCATGAGAACGCATACCTTGCATCTCATTTTCATTAAGTTTTGCTAACAGAAGTGGCGATCTTGAAAATTCACGTTTACCCTGGAAAAGTGCAGCTAACTGCAGTTAGCGACAACTTGTAAATAAGGTGATAAAAAAAGCAGCCTAACGTCAAAAAATTGATGCTACGATGGCCTTAAGTTCCTGTAAATATGCCCCAAAGTGTTTTATTCTGTTTATGAATTTGGAGACAATTGGCTCTATAATTATGTTTTTTTAAGAATTATATTTCAAGCTAATATTTCACGTTTGTGATTTGTATGACGAGGCATAAGGTGAATAACAATGTCCAGTGGTTTATGTGAACACGTGAACACGGTGTTGGAAGAGGGGTGAACTTTAAAAGGGTTGTATGTGTTATTTAGTGCATGTGCTAAATACCTCTCCCAATGAGTAGCACAACCACAAAACATCAGGAAGTGCCCATTTGTAGGCATTGGAAGGACTAGGAGTGTGGAAATGAATTCCTAGAGAACAGAAACAGCCAGTGCAACACTCAAAATGACCTCAGGACTCCCCAAAGGTACACCAACAACTCCTTTCTCTGCCGGAGTGTGAAGACATTCATTTTGTGTGGACAAAGCACCTTAAAACAAGACACACAGAATCCACTGCCAACCTCTGATATCAAAGAGTCATCACAAGTAGAAACCTGCCAAACCTATCCCTCATGGACCCAGGCAGGGAAAAGAAGTACAAGTTTAAGGCTTTTTAATGGGAGGTTCTGGTCAAAGATGTGACTGAGTAATATGCCATCTCATTCTGAAAATATGACCAACAACAAAGAAAAACATGCTTGTTGAAGGAGATAAGGTCTAAAATCAAATACTGAATCCATATATCCACATGATGCTGAGAACGTGAAAAAAAGGATCTAAACCTTGAAATTGTAGGAACTTGAGCAAGTTTCCAAGCACGGACACTAAAGCATAGCAACTGGTATTAGTTTTCAACCTCAGCTCTACCTCAAGCTTGGGGATGAACCAATTATGACCATCCTCAACATGTCTGGAGTGGAGGACATATAAGAAGTCCTTGTGAACAGAGGAATCTAAATTAACTCTAATGAGAGCCATAATGGAAGTACATAGGATTGTTATATATTTGACTTGGCTGAGAATCATTGTTTTGAAGAGTATCCAATGTAATTTGTTACACATATTCACATTGATCAAGTGTCGCAGGGGCTAACACCTCTCTAATTGTACTGCTGACATGTATATGGACTGGGGTACAACAACCAGAATGCACTATAATCTTGATGATGAAGGGCTGATTTGTCTGCCCGGTACCATAAAGGTGATGTGTTACCTCAGTATGACTAATGTTGCTTCTCATCAGCATCAGAACATTGTGGTTTCGTACAGAGCACCAAACACACCAGTTCAGTATACACAAGTCCACATTACACAACATTTACACATAACTAGTGTGTTTCATTTTATAGTTTGGAAAAAGAGACAAGGGCACCCTTGTAATCAAAAGGGACAAAGGGTAATGGTAACTTCTAAGAGACAGTGCTCCCTTATTACATCAGTTAACATAAATAGCCACAAAATTACAATCAAGATTGGGTCTGCTTTTGTCTGAATAGACAATATTATATATTAAATAGACACAAAAATAGACCCACAAAACAATATACAAACAGTGAGTGAACAGGGCGTGAAAGGGTAAAGGAAATCAGTCGATTTCCTTACCAGAGGCAGGTGACTTAAAAGTGACTTGCGAAGTGAAATGCAAATTAGTAGAAGTCACAATGAGAATAACATCTAGTACTCAACAATTACATTCATTAATAGTGATAAGTTTAAGATGTAAGTGTCGACGACGTTTCGATCCTCAACCAGGTTATGGGATCATCATCAGGACTTAAGCATAAAGCAGGTGCTCAGATTAAGCTACCGAAGGACGGTCCCACGTGGTAGCAGGGTGGGAGATAATCACCGGGAACATGCGAAGAATAGGTGGGATAAGGTGGCTTCAACCAGCCGGCCGGTAGGATAAGGATACTGATGTAGGGCCGAGCCTGGTGAATTGGCAGAAGAGGTGGTCTCCGGGGTAGGACCTTGCTGCGGGTGTCCTAGGGAGGGTGTAGTCAATGCGGGAATGATGGTGGTTCAGGCAATGGTACGGAGTCCCAACTTGGAGAGTCCCGGGCGGGCCCAGGAGGACACAGCCTTAATTGAAAGGGGAATATAGAGAGACCGAGGCAAAGTGGGCTTGTTGAAGTCCCGCGCTTGAAATCAGCAACACCGGAACTCGCCACAGAGCGTCGCTCACATTGCTGCAGCGCGGACACCATGCCCTCCGAGACCCTTCCCCACTGATTTCAAGCGCGGGACTTCAACAAGCCCACTTCGCCTCGGTCTCTCTATATTCCCCTTTCAATTAAGGCCACCTTATCCCACCTATTCTTCGCGTGTTCCCGGTGACTATCTCGCACCCTGCTACCACGTGGGACCGTCCTTCGGTAGCTTAATCTGAGCACCTGCCTTATGCTTAAGTCCTGATGATGATCTCATAACCTGGTTGGGGATCGAAACGTCAGTCGACACTTACATCTTAAACTCATCACTATTAATTAATGTAATTGTTGAGTTCTAGATGTTATTCTCATTGTGACTTCTACTAATTTGCATTTCACTTCGCAAGTCACTTTTAAGTCACCTGCCTGTGGTAAGGAAATCGGCTGATTTCACTTTACCCTTTCACACCCTGCTCACTCACTGTTTGTATATTGTTTTGTTGGTCTATTTTTGTGTCTATCTAATATAAAATATTGTCTATTCAGACAAAAGCAGACCCAATCTTGATTGTAATTTTGTGGCTCATTTTATAGTTTGAGCACACTTGTTCATGTCTACCTGAGGTCACTATATGTATATGAGTGCTGCCAATTGGCCATAGGATATCAAGAAATCCTGCTGTAGCACAGATGCTTGCCTTGATGGCATTAGCTGTGTTTGTGTCCAAGGGGAACTGTATATGCTGTTCACTCACTCTCTGCAAAGCATCCATCACTTATCAAAGGTTTCTGCAAAAGGTTGACTGAGGAAAGCCATGCACCAACCCTATTATCTGCTGTGTGGTGACTGTTGCAAAGAATTCCGATGCTTCTAGCATTTTCACAATGAGGGATGGCAGTGGATCCCTATGTTGGGTTCCAGGGTATCAGTGAGGATGAAAATATGTTTTGTACTGCTCCCATATTGAGCCTGAATATTCTATGGATCTGAAGCTGACACATGTTTATGGGGTTCCAGTCTTACTCCATCAATCCAGGCTCTTATCCTGTGTTGCTGTGCCATTGAGGTCATTGATTGGTGGCCTGCTTTCCATGGATGGTTTGTTTTAGCAGAACAAGGATCTGGCATAGCATGACATAGTGACTAACAGCGTTGCATCCATTTTGGTGGACTGTAGAATGGAAGTGTGAGCTGCTGCAATCAACCTATGAGAGTTTCACCTGTCCCTAATTGTTAATGTAGGTCTGGCCCTGATGTGTGTGATATTGTATTATTTTCAGCTCAAAAAGTGCATGTACTGTGTTCATTTGCATTATTGTTCTGGCCTTTGATTTTTTTGTATTGTTTTACAGCTTTTCTTTAATTCCCTACACTTTCATGTGTTTTTACCACCTGTTTTTGACTATATTTTATGGCAGTATTTTTCACAGTTTTTAATGTCCTCTCCTACTTACAATGGTGTTATTTACCACATATGTTACTTTTCTCAGGCTGTAAATACCACATGCATTAAATAGCATACCTGGTCTACAGACTCGGTATTTAGCACGTGCTAAAAAGCACATGCTGTTTTTAACTCGTGCTCAGCCAATTCATTAAAGCCAGGCACTATTTACCCTTGCATGGGATAATTACCACAACTCATAATCAGAGCCTATATGTTAATGTGACTTTAGAGTTAGGTTAAAATATTACTTTAAACGTAACATTTAAAAATAAAACAAATACTGAAATTCATCAGTTATAGTTAACTTAAGAAGCTATCACCCGAGGCCCATGTTATCATCAATGTTGTCATTTTAGTTGTTATCAGTTATGTTATCAATGATGTCATAAAACATGTCATGAATGTTGTAATATGTGAGGTCATAAGCAGGGATTGATCGAATTGGAGGAATTCCTCTTTTTGATGTGTGACCATTCCTGGATAGCTATTCTTTACCTATTACCCAAAGAGCATAAAAATGCTACAAATCTCCTTTGTGACCAACTGTATCTGCTATAGAGAGTTTGCTTGAGAAAACTTTCAGATACATTGATTTTTTCTTAAGACCATATGTCTCAAGTTTACCCTCATATATTCAGGATACAAAGGATTTTCTTTTCCGGGTAGAGGGTATAACATGGGAGAGGGGATACCGGCTGTTGACACTAGATGTAGGCAGCTTAAATACCAGTATAATACATACCAATGGTGCTAATGTTTACAGACACTACTTAAGCTTGAGATCAATATCATATTTACTGCATAGTGAAATGTTACAGGGCATGTTGATGTTTTGCTTGTCTAGCAATGTGTTCTATTTGATTCCACCATGTACAGACAACTCAAGGGGACAGCGATGGAGACCTACTTTGCCCCCAGGTGTGCAAATCTGTACATGGGCTGGTGGGAGAAGCAGGTCCTCAGCATTATAGCAGGGTATGAAAACGTGCTCTGGATTAGAATTATTGATGAAGTGTTTTCCATCTGAAATAGGACAGCGAGTGGGGCACATCATTTAATTGACTTGTATAACAATATTGACTTGAATTGACATTTCAAAATCTACATCAGTAACCACCAGATAGAATTCTTTGATATGAGCATTACTGTGAATAAGGATTCACTTGTCACCAAACTATGTAGGAAGGAGACTGCTGGGAACAGTGACCTACATGAACAAAGCAGTCATCACAAAAATGTTATACACAGTGGGCCTGGTTCACAGAGAGACTTCACACTCGTAGAGGAGGCTCTGCAATCGTGATGGGACCTCCACACTGCAGTTTCTCATTGCAGAGATCCTCCATGACCGCAGAGCTTGTGCCATGAGTGTGGAGGCTAGGCGGAAAACTACGCTACGCTCGCGTAGTTTGCGTAGTTTGCGCAACTAAGCGCTACGCGAATTGCACGTAGCACAGTGCAAAAACGCGTAGCGTAGCGGGCATTTTTTGCTTGCTCGCGGTCCTCAACGTCAAGTTGGCGACCACGAGCGAGCAAAATGACATCCCGGCGAGACTTTTTCCTCGTTCGCGATCAGCAATATCAAGTTGGTGATCGCGAGCATGGAAAATAAACCTCCCAGCGAGATTCTCAACGCGGGGAGGTCAGGTTTCTCATTGTGAGTGGTTGCATATGCTCGCGACCGCTCGCGATGAGAAACTACCAGTCCGCGTTGAGAAAACTGCTGCTCGAGTACAAATCTACTCGAGCGGCAGAAAACGACCGCTTGCACTGTGCAAGATGCCGTTTGCAATCATTGCACAGTGCGGACAAGCATCCGGCACTGTGCAATCATTGCGAACAGCATTTTCTACCGCACTACGCAGTTCGCGTAGTGCTACGCGTAGTGCGAAGTGCACTCCGTGTAGCTACGCGTAGCGCTACTACGCGAACTACGCCCAGGGTTACTGGAGGCTCTTTGTGAATCAGGCCCAGTATCCCCTATGGAGAGCTGTTAAGAGCAACATCATTTTACTTTAGCAAGAGCTTGAAGTTCAGAGGTTCAAAGAACGAGGTTACGCAGATGCTACCTTGAAAGTTGCAAGTACAATGGTGAGCACCGTGAAAAAGGAAGATCATATATACAATACAAACCAGAATAAAAGACACAATGACAATGTGAACAGATTCATCACTACCTATAGTTACCAATCAGGTAGAGTTAGGAACTTTTTATGTAGTCTTTGGTCTATTCGGAGATCTCATTCGGTGACTGAAGAAAGTATCTCTAATTTTCCACATATAGCATTAAGAAAATGAATATGCCTGAGGGACAGAATCATTAAAAAATGATGACACATCATTAGCTAGTACAGATGAAAGAGGTATGCATGGCACGTTGTGATTGAAAGACCAGCAAATTAAGTACTAATGTGTTTGAGTATTGTGTCCCCAGGAAGGTAAAACAATCAGTGAATACATCACATGCAATACAGATTATACAGTACATGCCTTGATGTGCCCATGCAAGAAAAGTTATGTTGGCTATACCATTCACCTGCTGAAGAAAAGAGTGCTGGGCCACATGTGGGCTGTACGAAATGTGGATCCACATTATCCAGTTGTTAAATACTTCAGAGACACCCATAGGAGCAATAGCAACTTGCTTAAACACTTTGGTATTGATCATTTCCTCAAATCTGAAAGAGTAGGTAACCGTGAGCTCAGCCTTAAAAGCCTGGAGAACTCATACATATTAATGCTGGACACCAAGACTCCTCAGGGGTTGAATACGGAAGAGGACCTCAACATTCACCTGGTTCCAGGCAAAACATAATGTTACCAGAAGATATAGCAAGACAACTGTTGTGGTTAATTAGGAATTCTTTATCTCTTTGATAATCTGCTAATTATTTATTTGCATTTTCAATGGGTTAAACAGGTTTATTTTTTTCACACAGGTCACAGACGTGAGAACATGAGCACATCCACTTAGCTAAGAACTACTTTCTCTTTTTGTGACTGTGTCATTGATTATATAGATTTTTCTGGATACCACTTGTATGGTATAAAAGTAGAATTACCACGAGGTTGCGCCTGTACTAGAGTACCCACAAACCATAAACAGGTATGTGTAGCTGTGGAATGTACACTATGCCCACTTGGGCTGCATTTTAAAATTACATTTATCACACACAGGGATTTATTGGTGATATGCAATGTCATTATGATGAACAATTAGAGACATGCATGCAGTGAATGCATTTTGCCTAATATCATTTTGCATTACTTTAATTTACAATGTGCTGACTTGGGCTGGAATTCAATGGGTATTTTCAATCCCACTCATGCATGCCACTTCTGTGAGATACAGGTGACATGAATAATGATTTTATACAGAACACATGACCTGTGGTAACCATTATAGGACAATGCTATCTATGTTGGTTTTATTGTTATTGTGAATGCTGTTTTCATGTGTAAACTGAGAATGAACTACATAGGATTATTCAGTTTCACTGGATGGGATTCATTGATATACTATTTTGCCACATCTATGGAATATTAATTTACTTTTGAAGACATATTGCTATATTAATACTGATTTGTAGACATTCCAACACATCTGTCTTGTAGTAATACTTGGGTTTAGGTTTGTTGACCATCATTTGTGTTTGTTATTTTGTTTACTATTTGTTACTTGCAAGCATGGCCATATAACTGAAACACGTACAGTACTTTGCTCATCTACAATAAACGTATTGCACAATAACTAAACCTTAGAGTGCAAGCTTTCTGTCAACACAATGGATTTGGGTGGGATATTAAACACAGAGTTCCTGTAATGAGCATGCCCCCACACATTTGGGAAATGGAGCCAGTATTAAAATGGAGAAAATCTTTTGTCAGAAGCACCGGGCAATATGCATTGAGACAAGAGTACTGACTTTTTTTTACTGGCTTCTTTAACATCGTATATGTTATTTTGATGCAATCTTTTCTGTTCCTATCCATATAATGATGTCCATATCAAGTCCATTTTAACTGTCTAGGTTTTTTACATTTAAAAAAGCAACTAACCATTCCAAATGTCATGTGATAAAGACCCGGAAAGGAGTCGAAATGTGTTATGATGGATGATGGACTGTATGCTGTAGTATAATACTAGCTGCCAAATTATCAAATGCAGTGGCTAATTTTCACGCTCTCTGATGGTTGAGTGCGTACTTTGTTTAAATATTTATGTGGTGACACCCCGACACTAGCCCCGACCCGCTACGACGGACGTTCTTAGCATTGCAAGGTTGGTGAAATATAAAATATATATATATATATATATGTGTATATATATATATATATAAATTTTGTGAAGGGGTTCCTTCTGGGATCGAGCCCATAGCCAGGTGGTGCGCGATGCCGGTGGAACCACAGCCGGACTTCGTAATCCAAAATATATTGCAAATAAGAGCGCACACTCGAAAGTCCTTTGCTTAAGCAGATTAGCTTTATTCCTCAGACGTGTATATATATAATATTTATGTCGTGACACCACGAAACTAGCCCCTACCATCCATGACGGACGTTCTTAGCATTGCAAGGTTGGTGAAATGTATATATATATATATATATATATATATATATATATATCGGCCCAGGAGGGGGCCGCGCAGCCCTCCTCCCTTTTTTAGCTAAAAAAATCAAATAAAAAGGGCCAGGCCCCAAAGGATGAGGCCCCCAGGGCCAAAATCGGCCCTCCTTGGACTACAAGGAGTCTGTACTTCCTGTCCAGCTCTTGTGATTCACTCATGAGATCGTACATTTGGAATTAAGTTCATAACAGTATATTTTTGTCATTTTGAAGAAAGTAAGACAGGAGAAGTGTTGCTTAAAATAGAAAAAACTGTTGATGTATTGTTAAATTTGAGATATTAAGAAAGTTCTTTGTTTTCTTTGTTTTTATGATCTTGCAATGCTCTCACGAGTCACCCGCAAGATGCCGAGAGAGGAAAGGCAGCCCAAGGAAGGATTGTTATTGGTTGTTATTGGTTCATATGGATGCCTTTATTCAGCAAAAACAGATTCCTTCCTTGTTGCTTCATTTACCTATTGGGTTTTGCTGTGCTTAGACCTTTTTGGCTAGCTCTTTGGCATTGCTGAATTTCTGTCACCAGAATGTCATCCTCTGATTCAGATGAGAACCCTACTGACTGAGTTAGCCCATGCTGCAGAGCTTGATAACTCATCAGTGGCATTTACATCTTTTCAAAGCAAACACAAGGAGATGATGGACGGAGCGCTGAAACTTTTCAGACACTCACCCCCAGTCACAGATCTGGGTTGAATCGATCATCATTCTTTAGCTCACTTCGCCACCTCAGTTCAGACCCAGCTATATACAAAGCAGTCTTGACCCTGTGCCTCATGGGAACAGTCCAGCCCGAACTGCCAAGCCAGGTTTTCCCTGATCCGGAAACAAGCATCCTGGGACCGGTTTCTGGGTAACACCCTTCATCAGCCAGGCTAGATTGAATCCAGTGGCAAAGTGAGCAAAGGACCCTCATCTGTGCATACCCTGCCAACTTAGGGCGAACAAAGCAAACACAAGGAGATGATGGACGGAGCGCTGAAACCTTTCAGACACTCACCCCCAGTCACAGATCTTGGTTGAATCCATCATCATTCTTTAGCTCACTTCGCCACCTCAGTTCAGACCCAGTATATGCAAATAAGTCTTAACCCTGTGCCTCATGGGACCTGCGCCTGCCCAGGTACTCACCGCTCAAGCAAATAAAAACTCTGCTTATCTAAACAAAGTCCTTTGTTTGCTGCTTTTGCAAGGAACTCCTTTTATCTTCTGATACACACAGGGGTGCATGGGACAGGCTTGTCCCAGATCATAAATGCCCACTTAGGCAGGGTTTTTGTTTTTACATTTCTTTCCTAGTTTTATTCCTCTTTGTTTTGAAGGAGATATTTTTTTGTTTACTCCCAATTTCTTTTTTTTGTTGCACCCTTTTTTAAAACAAAATACAAAAAATTTAAAATGTAAAAAGCATAAAAAATATAGTTGTTAAAAAATGTTACTTAAAAAAGCTCCTTTCAGAGCTACTCTATACTTTAACTATGTATGTTGTTTCTACTGTTACCCTTTTTTCCTTCTTGATGAATCTCGCGCGACACTCGCGAGAGGCATGATGCTCTCATACATGCTGTGGTTGGCTCTCTATCGGCCCTCTTGCGAGAGCACACTTTTATAATGGAATCTGCATTTTCACTGAACATTTCCTGTTGTAATAAATATAATTTATGTACACCAGATTTTCACTACTCCCTTTTTTTATATGATTCACCGACACTCGCAAGATCATAAAAAATACTTTAGAAGAAGAATTTATATTTTCCTTCATTACAATACTTACCTGTTACAATCCTCACTACTAGACTTTGGGAAGAGACTAGCCTCTCCACTGAGACCTTGCATAGAGATAACTATTGTGCTGAGTAGAGTGTAAAGAGACACTACCTCTCTGTTCACACCTTTCCCAGGCTCAGTAGTATGCATAGTAGGGTGAAGATGGTACTCACCTCACATGTAAGACGTCACTATTCCATACTAAGTATAACAAGTACTACCCTCCCCACTGACACCTCTCCCCAGGGAAATAACCATATTTATAAGTATGTGGGAATGGATTACCTTGTCCACTCACAGCTCTCCCCAGCATCACAGGTATACACTGTAGCATGTTGGGAAACATTGTCTTCTGCACTAACACCTATCTCCAGGGCAACTTGGATGTACAGTACAGTGTAGTGAACCAGTGGCATCTGTCCTCACCCCTCTCCTTGGGAGAACAGCAATATGCAGTGCTGTCTGGGAAGAGACTCGTCTCTATGTTTACACATCTTACCAGGGTAAGAGGTTCCTCTAATAGCGTTTGAGAGAAATGTATCTCTCTATTCATACCTCTTCTCATGCTGACAGGTATGAATATAGAGTGTGGATAGAAATTGCCCTGTTTCCTGACACAAGTCTCTTGCACAATAACTCTGCATAGTAAGGTGTGTGGAGAGACTGGCCTCTCTCCTGTGATGTGTCTCTTGGATAATGCTTGTGAAATTTAGGGTTGAAAAGTTGTTTACCTTTGTGGTCACATCTCTCCCCAGTTTGACAGAAGTACAAGTAAATTATGGAGTTGAAATTACCTTTATGCTCCACAGTATGTCTTACATACCATTTATAGACTACGATATGAAAACACACTGCGCTCTTAGGTAAGACACCTCCCCATAAATACATGTGTAAAGCAGGCTGTGGGTAGAAACTGTACATACCTCTCTTCATACTGATGAATGTCCATAGTAGAGTATAAAATGGAGTATCCTCTTTTTTCAGAACTGTGTCTTCGACAACCAGTGTTCATATTTCATTTTGGAGACATACTTATCTCTGTTTCAAACGCCTCCCAATGGCAACACCCATATATAATAGGGTGTGCTCAGCCACTGATAGCAGCATGTATTAGAGTATAAACATGCACTTACCTCTGTGTGAAGATTCCTCTCTTGCATTACAGTTACCTTTAGTACAGCATGCAACACATCACTGTTGCATGACAACTAATCATACCTGCATTGCAAAATAACTGGCTCCGCTATTACCGACTTTCTATAGGATACAAGATGAGTATAGTACCATTCACATACATATACATGTAATAGCATATTCACAGTTCCTTAACATGGTACTGCCAGTTTTACTGACTTTTACAATACTATAATAAACTTGAAATTTAAAATTAGTATTCAGGAAACTAATTCAAAGTATCTTTAAACTATTTATTACAGCAAAACAATTTAACAACAATAAAAAACAACAACTCCTATCTTAACAAACAATAAACACAACTATGACAAGAAAACAACAAACAGCTCTCGGACATTGCTAATTTTCTTTCACCAGAATGTCATTCTCAGATTAAGATAAATAGCCTAGTGCTGTTCCTACAACTCAGCCACATCAGCAACCCAAGGAAACCTTGGTATGGCATTTTTCTAAAATGAGGACTGGTGGGAAAAAGTATATGCTAAATATGTCATATGTAAAATGTGCCAAAAGGAGTTCAGCAGGGGCCACATGAACAAGCAATACAATATGAGTACCACTGGGATATGGTGACATTTGAGGGCTATGCACCCTCAACGCCTTACTCAGTATTAGTTAGCCCATGCTGCAGAACCTGATAAGTCCTCAAGGGCTATCACACCCTTCCAACCTGAATACACTGTGCCTGAAGAGGTAGTTATTTCTGAACAGCATAATAATCCTGCTTCTCTTAACAAGGATCTTATTTGTTGCTTATGAAAGCAGATAATTATTTTCTCAGAGACAACTTTCCATTTTCTTCTTAAAATAACACAAAATAACCAAAAAGAGAAAATGCTACATACAGGTAATTAAGTAATAACAGAGATACATCAATATATTTTATAAACATTTCTACGTTTTTAACCACAATCACATATTTATATCTAATGCACCAGTAACTTGTAATTCATTTATCCTGAAACATTCCACAGCCTCACCCAGTGCACTTTTTTCACAAATAAATTATAACATGACCTCACCCTTACAAGATAACTTAAAATCTTTAAGTTACATACTGTTCAATAAATGATAACAGTGATATATCACTATATACTGTAAAGTGTTTTACATTTTTCACCCACAATCACATATAAATATCTAGTGCATCAGCAACTTGTTATTTCTTTCTCCTGAGAAATTCCAGACCCTCAACCCCTCTTTTTTAATATTTTTTTAATTAAATTATAA
Source organism: Calotriton arnoldi (assembly GCA_963921515.1). Lineage (NCBI taxonomy): Eukaryota > Metazoa > Chordata > Amphibia > Caudata > Salamandridae > Calotriton > Calotriton arnoldi. Next base: position 201,524 of record CAWUFW010017939.1, read on the forward strand.
CATGGCATGAACTCTGCTTCCATAACAGTTTATAAAGTAACACATTCATCTTCACACTACTTTGCTAACATTCAACACAGTATTTCACACTAGATATAGCAAAATCAACTTTAAAACACCTCACATGGCTAAATTATATGTACAGTGAGGTTCATAAACACTAGGGCTTGCCTTAACACATTCCACAATAATAATTTTATAGTTTGAGAAACACTGCTTACAAGTTCATACAGTTGGAACAATTAATTTTTCAACACAATCTGCAGCACTTGCTGACAGCGCTCTACACTCTAATGTTATTTCTCAAAAGCTATATTAAGAGATCTACTCCTCCTCAAACAGCTTTTCACTCTGTTAACATGGTGTAGAATAAGTTTACCAATTTTAGTACACTTACTGACACTTCACAACAAAATTAATAAACTATATTATTAAATACCTGAACTTGAAGTGCTTTCTTAAATGCAGATGAAGACACCAGTCTCTTTCAGCTCCACATAATTTCACTTCTGCTGAGCACAACTTAAGCAGACTTCCTTCTCCTCCAGAGCACCAAGGACAAACTGAGCTATCTCTGGTTCTGCACCCATTCACATCACAGTATTTCTTCAAGAACGCACGTGTCCATACAGCAAGCTTCACTCCCTGAAGTTTGTGAGCTACTCTTGTGAGAGTCTCACCGAATTGCAACAAAATTGTAGGGAAATAGTAGTATGTGGGTTGGAGTATCCTTTCCACTGAGACCTACCTCTTACATAACAGGTATGTGCAGTAATGGGTAGGAAGAGACTGGCCTCTACACACAGACCTCTGTCTCAGATGACAGGTGTATGAAGTACTATGTTTGGAGGGACTGGCCTTTTCACTGACACCCCTCTCTTGAAGATGAATGTGCATAGTAGCTTGTGAGGAGAGACTGGCCTCTTCCCTCACACCTCTCTCTTTCATAAGAGGTGTACATAGTAGGGTGTCTGCATGGATTGCCCTCTCTTTTCACACCTCTTTGTTACATAATGAGAGTGCGTATTAAGGTGTGTACTTGGACTGTTGGTGGGGTTCTGCACATGCACAGAACTATGCGCAGGAAAATAGGACCTCAGTGTATAGGGGTGTACCAACCTACCACATTAGTACCCAAAATCCCAACACCGACTAGCTATAGTGTCTCATTCGTGCTCCTCCAAATATCGCGAAGCTACAAATGATTAGACAACCCAGAACACAACACTCCCAACTCTCTCAGGAATCGCGGGAGCAAGACATACTCTTTCGCTTACTCACTCGTACTTGTCCACAATAAGAATTGGAAGAGTCACTGTAAATAGTTCAAATGTTTATTTTAACTATCGTGCGCTACAATACAGTATACGAGCCACTACCAGCAGCAAAATGCATAAACTCAGCACAGTTAGCATTGTTACAATTCCATAGAATACAAAGGGAGTAGTCATTATATAAAGACTGTGGAAAAAGGGCACTTACTCCCCTTGGCTAGAAGAGGTTTATTTTATATAAAGGAAGATCTCTGGGCTTTGACAGCAGACCCCATACCTTAAAGCCTGGATGTAAGGTTTACATCATAGGAACAGCAGAGCTCTTCACCATGGAACAGCTTTCTCCAAGTGTGTTAAAACAACATGCAACAGCGTAATATCAAAAGCACGAGTCTTCAGTACTGCAGCTGTGTGAAGCATGTTATGTCTAGGTGCTTGAGACTGGCCAGAACAGAATAACAAGGGGGCATTGTCTATCGACCTTGCACATCGTGTTCAGACTAAACTCCAGGAAAGGCAGAGAACGCGAAAAGCAACCAGTTCCCATGTGAAAGGCACAAACAAAGTTTTGCGAAAACAAAGTCATGTAGCAGCGTGTGCAAAAGCAGCATCATGGCAGCGAAGCTCATGCCAACTTAGCAATGTCGATAATATGCCTAAAAACCATATAACACCCTTCCCTTGGTAAGGTCATTGGACATAGACAAAGAACCAAAACAGAGTTCACCAGTCAAGCAGAGTTCAAAGCGTTTGGAAAAGCCAAAATTGGAGAAAAAAAAATCGAAATTGCAAATAAAATATTTTCAATATTGTCAATGTGGCGTATTGAATGAGAGCACCCTCCGGGACAACAAAGTTATTATCAAGATGTTATAATGATGGAGGTGTTCAACCATCAAGGTGTATGAACCGAGGAATGCCATACCTCCAAAAGATCATCCCTATCGTTGGTAAAAAAGAGGGATGCCATCCAATTAAGTAAGTCGAAGGAACAAACGTGCTCCTCGTAATCAGATGCTTCTAAAAGCAGAATTGGGCAACTTGCGTGATATTCGATGAAACTCCGATGCAGGAAATTCTGCACAGCCGCACAGACATTCCATTCAGCCAATACTCCAAGTGCTGCTCCACGCGCCATACGCCCATCCCCAGAACAAGCCTGGTCATGAGCCTCTAAGGGACACATCAACTGGTTAAAATCCGGGACTGGACGGGACGTATTGGAGAGGCATATATCCATTGCCCAATAGAAGGGGCATCGCCGACAGTAAAACACTGGTTGCACGCAAGTGAAATAGGCAAAGCGAAAAGTCAATCCATAACTGACGCCAAGCGTGGCTAATGGCAAGCATCCAAAAACCTGTTGCATGCGATCACGTTACAGCTGCAACTGGCCTGGTCTGTACAGTACCACACGATGAGCAGCCATTGTGCAGCAGGAACAGGAGAAGCAGGATTCCAGCACCTAATGCCAAAATTAAGGGGAACCCTACGAAGACTCTGGAAAAAATAGAATGAATAAAACCCGGTATTACTCCAAATACAGTCTGAAAAGAAGTCACAAGGCCAGAGCCCACACATTTAAAAAAATGTGCAAGGCCTTTGGTGTCAGACGCATTAAATATTTGGTGCAAAATGTTGTGGGAGGTATTCTACCTTTACTACGCAGTTATTACTTCGTATTATCATTACTAATCATATTTTAGTTCACAGATGCCATTACTTAGCATGCATTTACTACACATGTTCCATTACTTAGCATGCACTTACTATGCATAATGGAGTTACTGTGCATTGTAGTATTAATTCTGTTAATGGGTTCAGGGTGCGTTTAAGGTTTTGGGGTGTTGGGGTATTTTTGGGGTTCAGGGTGAGTTTAGGTTTTGGGGTACAGGGGTATTTTTAGGGGTCAGGGTGGGTTAGGGTTTTGGGGTGTAGGGGGTATTTTTAGGGTTCAGGGTGCATTTAAGGTTTTGGGGTGCTGGGGTATTTTTGGGGTTCAGGGTGCGTTTAGGTATTGGGGTGCTGGGGTAATTTTAGGGGTCAGGGTTGGTTAGGGTTTTGGGGTGTATGGGGTAATTTAAGGGGTCAGGGAGCATTTAGGTTTTGGGGTACTGGGGTATTTTTAGGGGTCAGGGTGGGTTAGGGTTTTGGGGTGCATGGGGTATTTTGAGGGTTCAGGGTGCGTTTAAGGTTTTGGGGTACAGGGGTATTTTTAGGGGTCAGGGTGGGTTAGGGTTTTGGGGTGTAGGTGTATTTTTAGGGTTCAGGGTGCAGTTAAGGTTTTGGGGTGCTGGGGTATTTTTGGGGTTCAGGGTGCGTTTAGGTTTTGGGGTGTGGGATATTTTTAGGGGTCAGGGTGGGATAGGGTTTTGGGGTGTGGGGGGTATTTTTAGGGTTCAGGGTGCGTTTAAGGTTTTGGGGTACAGGGGTACAGGGGTATTTTTGGGGTTCAGGGTGCGTTTAGATTTTGGGGTGCTGGGGTAATTTTAGGGGTCAGGGTTGGTTAGGGTTTTGGGGTGTAGGGGGTAATTTTAGGGTTCGGGGTGCATTTAGGTTTTGGGGTACTGGGGTATTTTTAGAGGTCAGGGTGGGTTAGGGTTTTGGGGTGCATGAGGTATTTTGAGGGTTCAGGGTGCGTTTAAGGTTTTGGGGTGCTGGGGTATTTTTGGGGTTCAGGGTGTGTTTAGGTTTTGGGGTACAGGGGTATTTTTAGGGGTCAGGGTGGGTTAGGGTTTTGGGGTGTAGGGGTATTTTTAGGGTTCAGGGTGCATTTAAGGTTTTGGGGTGCTGGGGTATTTTTGGGGTTCAGGGTGCATTTAGGTTTTGGTGTGCTGGGATAATTTTAGGGGTCAAGGATGGATAGGGTTTCGGGGTGTAGGGGGTATTTTTAGGGTTCAGGGTGCGTTTAAGGTTTTGGGGTGCTGGGGTATTTTTGGGGTTCATGGTGCGTTTAGGTTTTGGGGTGCTGGGGTAATTTTAGGGGTCAGGGTGGATTAGGGTTTTGGGGTGTAGGGGGTCATTTTAGGGTTCAGGGTGCGTTTAGGGTCTGGGGTACTGAGGTATTTTTAGGGGTCAGGGTGGGTTAGGGTTTTGGGGTGCATGGGGTATTTTAAGGGTTCAGGGTGCGTTTAAGGTTTTGGGGTACTTTTTGGGGTTCAGGGTGCATTTAGGTTTTGGGGTACAGGGGTATTTTTAAGGGTCAGGGTGGGTTAGGGTTTTGGGGTGTATTTAAGGTTTTGGGGTGCTGGGGTATATTTGGAGTTCAGGGTGCGTTTAGGTTTTGGGGTGCTGGGATATTTTTAGGGGTCAGGGTGAGATAGGGTTTTGGGGTGTAGGGGGTATTTTTAGGGTTCAGGGTGCGTGCCAGGGGATAGGTTACTATTACGATTAATTTTTTGTTGTAAAGTACCAATAACGCGTTGTAACTGTATGCGTAATAATTAACTGCGAAGTAAAAACATTTTTAATGTATTTGTATATTTTTGAGAAGTAAAAGCATGCGCACTAAAATCATGCAAAGTAATGGTATTTGCGAAGTAAAAACTTCGAAGTAAATACCTGCGGAGTAACGGTATGCTAAGTAACATCATATATTCGTTGTGGGAGGTTGGTGTTCAGAAGGGACTGAATCTCACCAGAAGTGCTAGCCACCTGTAACTCGAAGTTCTCGCGGGCCGAAGTTAGGGCCACCTCTTGTTGGAATAATAGCGCTTTGAGCCTGCTTAATTTGTTGAAATCTGTTTTCAAAGTCGGAATGGAAGGCCAAATTGAACTATCTAGACTCCCATGCGGGGTGGAAAAAGCACATTGCTACAACAAGTTACGCGCCGGGAAACCGTTACTAAATACGGGACTCCCGCCCGTAAACCACAGCAGTCTTGGCTATTCAAAATAAGATAACTGCCATTTGTAAGCAAGGTGAAAGTGGGAATTATTGACGGTACTGGGGTCCCTTTTAAAAAATAAGCCAGATTGGGCGCCGACACATTACAAGTGCCTTGCAATTTAATGTGTTTGCAAACAAGGGAATGTCCTACTGTGGAATCGCAGTCCTCCCCTGTAAGGAAAACTTCCTTACCCTCCCTCTGACATCTGTAAGTGAAAGGCAGGGACCACAATTCATGTAGAAATGCACTACCCAGTGGTTCGAAACGGCCAATCGGAAAATGTCGCATGCATGATTTAAAATGAGATAGTGAAAAAGGGAGAAAGATAACCCCATGAATTAACCAAACAGCAGAGTCCGTTTCCGCTACTGAGAACAGCAAGGGCTCCAATTTTTCAATATGCAAAAGTGTATATGCAGCATCTTTGATGGACATACATCTCTGTTTATCAGTTAGATGAAATTTCAAAAATAAAGCATTGGAATTTAAGTAATCCCAGGGCACTTTCCCCATTTTAAGAGTCTGCAATGTCCAAGCAAATTGCATAACAGATGTTAACTGATTTTGACCATGATATAACACAGATACGTCACTTTGAACAATATCAATAACAGATGAAACAATATTATCCAACGTATAAATGCATGAGGAAAGGGTGTTTATGCTATTGTCTACTACGGCAAGGACTTTTTCTAAATTGGCCTGATCAATTTGGCGCAGGCAAAATGCTGCTTCCATCTGTGAAAGTTTCCAAAATTCATTGTATGCTTCATAGATAAACCTCTTAGATCTAGGATTCCTAGGGCCTAAGATGAAATCAGCCAAATTGATGTCATCCGACAATAGTGTAAGGTGTTGTTTCACAGATGCTAAGGTGGAATATTCTAACCATTGTTGGCATAATTTACCCACCGAGTATGTGGTGACCGAATGTGTTAAGTGGTAACGGGGATCAGGTCTAGACTGAATGAAACCAGGTGTAACATTATAAAAACGCAATTGGCATGCATTTGTATTTGTTTGCCACACCAGCCACCCGGAAGAATCAATCCCAGAGACATTGAAAGTCTTATTTCTAAGCAAAGCTTGAAGTGTTGAAATGGTAAAATTTGTGTGGGTGCGCCAATCGTCATATTCCGCTAAGGACGGAATGGATGGAGTATTTAAATTTTTGACAATTGCCAGGCCAAAACAAGTGGTCAGGTACACTGTATCATTCAAAAATAACAGTTGAGCTGGGATCAGGCAGGCACGATGCAAAGCGTCAGTTCCCTGAACCTGCCAAGGCTTTGTGCTCCAGATAGATTTTAAATCAACGGTCTCTTTCCAGTGATCATAACCCTCTGTAGCCAATTTAGTTCTAAACAAGTTGGCGTGAATCAATTTAGTATGGGTTAACATAAATTTGGATTGTGAAGACGACTGAAGCTTAAAAAAATAGGATGCCGGATTAGATATGTCATAATCTGTAAAATATGTGAATTTATCTCTAAGAGTTTTCGAACTCCCTTTTACAGGAGTAGGACAATGTTCCCATTGAGTGTAATTAAAACCGGACGTGGGGTGCTAGTTTTGTGCAAAAAATGATGCCCATAATGTTGATAGTAAAATAGATCCCCATAATTGGCAGAATTTAAATACAAATCAAAAGCTGCATAATATTTTAAATCCGAAAACAATGCATGCACTGCTTGTACATCCCAATCGTCAGAATGTATGTCCCGTGTAATCACATCTTCTAACGAGACGCGAAATACGTAAGGTACCCTGAGAACCTCAATCGGACCGTGGATTTCGAAGGCTACTTTGTCCCAAACGATGCCATCTGGAACTGGGAACGCTGAAATGTTCACTAGAGTCTGGTCACGTTTCATGATATGGGACGATGTGTGAGGGGCCAGAATTCCATCGACCAAGTTCACAGCAGAGCGTTCTGGCAAGTAATGACCATTGATGAATAAAAAGAACACTGTCACAAATCCAATTGACATGAAGAGGAAAATTAGTATAAGTACCAACCAAATGTAGGTCCATGGAGGGACCAGGTAAGTCTTTTTGAACCAAGAGAGGAAAATACTTAATTTAGTCGGTGGTTCTGGCAAGCTGGATGTCGAAGCGGACGAGCCGGAAGAGTGGCTGGCATGATCCCCATTGTAGCCATTCGTAGGTCTATTAATCAGAGGTGGAAGTACTGAGTCTGCCAGAGGTTCTCTGGGACTGTTCGGCACCTCACCCATGGACTCATCAGGATGATAAATATACTCGACATCCATAGTGGAAGAGAGAGGTCGGACGGGTGAAATATCAATTACAGTGTCCATCACTTTCCTAGTCACACGCGGACCAATAGAAAATGATGAAGTCAGTGGATCCAATTAAATTGCGGTGCACGAAACTGCAGGTGTAACGCTATTCAGAATCGGCCACATGGTGTAACTTGACATTGTCCACTGAAATGTATCTGTTGTCTTTGCGACCAGGTAACGGTGGTAAAATGACTGTACGAGTACCCTTCAGTCCAAGCACTGGAACCGGTGCACGATAAGAAGGACCAAATTCTTTTTTGTTCTCCAGCTTTTCTCGTACCAGATCTCCAATTTTTGGAAGCCAACCGGCAACTGGAATCAGCAGTGCTGCATCAGTGGAAGAGGGTAAATGTTCAGTTGCATAGCTGTCACGTGTCTTTTGTAGATCCTGTAACACAGTAGAATGATTATCTATGTCAAAGGTTGTGGCAGCCGCCACAACGTCTAGACCATTAAGGTCTGGCACAAACATTTTAATGCCAAAGAGCATTTCGAATGGGGTCCGCCCACCCAGAGATCTTCTAGGGAGATTATTAAGTGCACGTTGAACCCCATACAAGTGGGCCAGCCAGTTCCTGCCAGTACCTAAGACTCTAGCGGTCAAGGATTGCTTTAAGTCACGGTTCATTCGCTCCACAATTGAATTGCCCTCAGGCCTGTATGGAGACGAAAACTGCACCAGCACCCCTATTGACTTCATCGCATCCTTGTATGCCTTAGAGGCGAACGCAGGACCTTGGTCAGAATGGAAGGTGCCACAGGCAAGCATCCCGACAAAGACACGCAAATCCCTGATGACATTTCGAGCATCAGCACTGCATTGTGGCCAAACCCAAAGGAATCTAGTGCACGAATCAACTGCAAAAAATATCTATTTATACGCAGTATCAAAAGAGAGAGGACCGCAGTGATCAAGATATATACAGCCAAAAGGTTAATTAGAAATACACAGCTGTGTTTGTGGTGGGCACCTGACCGTAGATGGCTTGATTTGTTGACAAATGTCACAAGAAAGTACATAATTACGGGTCTGTTTATGTAAACCACGCCACCAATAACATTGCTGCAAAATCGAGACTGTCGCTGACACCCCGGCATGTGCAGAAGCCATGCCTTCGTGCGCAGCTTTGATCAAAGCGGGTCTGCGGTCCAAGTTGGGAATCATCCGATCTCCAACGGAAGGAATCAAAGCATAAGGAACCTGATCGGGAGTTATATGATAAGAGTATTTCGAAGGGAAACGCTGAGGATAAACAGTTCCCTCCCTCGTTGCAGCTACAGCTGCCAAAATATCATTATCTATTCTAGTCATGGACCTTGTAACTGCTGCTATGGAACATGTGACCACTGCAGATTTGGCCGCTTCATCAGCCAAAGAATTATGAAGTGCATGTGCTCCCACACGCTGATGGCCAAGAGTATGTATAACATGTGTGAGGGGCAGATGTTGTTTAAGATCTGCCACTCGAATTTTATGCTTGATTTCGCTGCCTTTAGAATCTCGATAGTCATTCCGAGACCAAAAGAATAAGTTGTCATTAAAAGACTGGACACAGTAATAGGAATCGCACACAATAAGAGTATTCACATTTGGATCAGCAAACTCGAGAGCAAGAACGAGAGCACGCAGCTCCGCCAATTGCGCCGTACAGTCTCCAAGTGCCTGAGTGTGCACAATGGAATACTTAAGCGCTCCATTCACTATTGAGCTGGCAACAATTGCGCAAGCTGCCGAATAAGCGTGTTTAGAACCGACAGCCGGTTGAGCTGAGCCCTCGGTATAGATGATACATTTGTATTGATCCAAAGGCAGCAAGGACAGAGGAGGAGGATGAACATGTTTATACTGTAAGAACTCCTGTGTCTGAAGAGAAGGATCGAAGATAAACGTGACATCAGCCGATGTCAACGATGCATCCCATTGTATCCAACGTTGTTGTAAAGCCTTAGAGTTTGGTACACTTGCCTTAGTCACGGCTTCCAAAGCAGGAAGTGGCGTGCCCATATGAATGCGTTTGCCTTGCGCCAGAGAGTGTTCCTTCAGGATCGCCATCTGACTGCCGTCAAGATTTTTTCAATATTAGAAAATCGCATTTCAGCCGACGTGTATAAATGTGATTTGTAAGCAATAGGTACTGTGTCACCATCATTGAACGTTAAATATGTGAAACCCACCGTCCCCGGCACGATACGTATCACCAGGTTTGTGGTATTGTCATGCATCAACAAGAAGTTAGTCGCAAGCAAGTCAGATTGCAAAGAATGTAGTATAGAGGTATGTTCCGGAAGCCAGCTGGCAGAAGAGAAGGTTGGTTGTATCAACGCATAAAGCGGTTTGATACGCTGGGCATAATTGGGAATGTAAGTCCTCCCGAAGTTCAAAAAACTCAGCAAAGACTGAAGTTTCTTCAGGGTATTAGGGGGTTGCAGATGTGCACATTTCTACAGGAAATGGGGGGCTAGCCCCGTTCCTTCATTATCGAGCTCATAGCCCAAAAAAAGCACCGCCAAATGGGCGATATGTGACTTCGCAAAATTAAATTTGTATCCATAGTCGGCAAAGGACAAAATGATATTGTCAACTCAGACTAGATGCGGCATAAGTTCATCATCTGTCAGATAAATGTCATCAACGTACGAGAACGCATCTGGATCTATGTCGTGCAACAATGACACGACACGTGCCGCAAATGCTCCGGGGCTATTCTCATACCCCATAGGCAAAAGCATACATTTTTTCTGATTTCCGACGGCGGTGAATGCTGTCAAGTCATGACTCTCAGGTGCGAGATTATGACTGTAGAAACCATTGGAAATATCCAGGGTAGTTTTGTATTTTTTACGAACAAGACTGTTCACCAGCGCTGAGCTGTCAGTGTTTTGCACTGCAAAGGTGCGATAATGACTATTTAAATTTCGGTAATCTAATACAATCCGATATGAACCATCAGGCATTGATACGGTAAAGAGAGGATTATTCATTGGTGATATACATGGTTCAATCACACCCTGATACTCTAACTGAGTTAGAATGTAACAAACGTGAGCCTTCGCTTCACGTCTGATTGGATATTGCGTTTGTGGCTGTGGCATAAAACGTAAGGGTATTTCATGAGCCGGTGAATCAACATCCCAACCCACCTGATTACGATACACTGCCGGGGCAAGGGCCGCTGCCCACCCTGCAGCGAAAGTCTGGGTATGCTCTTCAGGGACGTAACGTGAAAAACTCTGAAGTATCACGTCTTCCCCCCTAGGAGCTGCCAACACAAAAGGTGGAGGCCAATCTGCCTCCGCTAACAGAATGTTATACGAGGAGGTTAAATTCTCCCAGAACACCGCTTTGATTGGACGCGGTATAGCACCTTCAATTTGAAAAATAACGCCATAAAGTCTATCCGGGGGGGCCATTCGGGTGTCAGCTGTCTCTACTGTAGTGAATGTATCAGTTACTGTTGCCTCCAGACAGGGAAGCAGAGCCTCCCGCACTATGGTAACCTCCGCTGTCGAGCAGAGTCACTGCCCATGTCCAATCCAGGAGTCGCGTTCTCAACGTCTGAGGCATATCTCGCTGTTAATGCGGCAACTTTTTTCTTCTGAAACGGGGTCGAAAACGAGGTAGATCCTCTTGTTTTCCTTTGACTTCAAACTGTCGAGGCTGATCACTTCCCTGTGGCACAGGTTGACTTTTGCCACGATCTTGGCGTTCCCCTCCACCGACTTGAGAGCCAGATGTGTCCTGTGAAGAATGAGGAGAACGCTGATCAGGGACTTGAAACCTATCATGAGTCTTAATTTTCGCGCGGTCGCGCAAGTCATAAGTACGCTCAGAAGACTCAGGTGTCGGTGAACCAGCACGCGAACCTTGCTTCTGCTGTTGCTGCCCCTGTTTTTTATTCTTCCAGTTCTTTTTAGAAAAGAACGGACGCCCATCTTTATCAGTCTGGGCTTTTTGTTGTGTTTGTGATTGAGTTTGCGTTTGAGTAAAAGGCTTAACTCCCAGACTATTGCGCCCTACGGTTTTATAAGCCTTTGCAATAATCTTTGGCAATTCGCGTGGTTTGTCTACATCAGGGACAGCCTCCAAGCGATTTGCCACTTGAAAGCTTACCGCATCACCCTTGACATTTGCAAGGATCATATCAGCAACCACGTCGAACACCCCTACCAGTCTCATCCCCAACTCTACAGCCGCTTTGGCGCTGTGTTCATCTTGAACACGCTTAATCACGGAGGGGAGTACAGTCATGGAAGGAGTGCCGAAACACTTTAAATATACTGCTGCAAACACCTTACCCCAGGTGTTACAATCAGCTAACTCAGGAAGTAAGTCTTTAGGCAAACTAATAGTCAATATCCTGTGTTTCTCCACAGGAGATGTATTTGGAAAAATAGCCTCTAGTTGTCCAAATTTTTCAGCAAGCCAATAAGGTAACTCATCCTTATTCTATGGACGCTTGCCCATCACTGAATTAACCATAACGGGACTGATAGTTACACCACCAGGTCCAGCTGGTTGCGCAGCAACGCCAGGTGGTCCCACCTGGAAATTGCGCTTGACATACTGTATAACAGCCCTATGTACGCGTATCAAAGACGTATGCAATACGCGAAGGTCTGCAACTGCAACAGTTAAATAACATGGGTGTGGGGTATACTCAGCCAAAATGGGCCACGTGGCCCTATCTATCGATAAAGGGCCAAAGAGGACCGGCGATACTGGGTGAGGAAGGGCACCATTAAACTAAATTTGGTGTTGCCAAGTTGTAAGCAGAACCTCAAGAGCCCTATAAGGATGATAAGCGTGAGGAAGGGCCGTGGCAGTGTATCCGTGAAACAAATCATCCGTTCCATCCACCGCCGGTAAGGTGACCCAAGAGTAAAACACCTCAAAGTGGTAAGCAGATTTTCTTCCACTACAAAGATAAGCTCGCCACCCGCATCAGGCACTCCATATGGAGCCAAATATGCCTTGAGTGTGGCGCGGCTATGAGCCGGAATATCAATTGCCATCACGAAAAATAAAGAACAACAACCTAATGCGCGGCAACGCAATAACGGGTAAGAGAAAAAAAAAAACTTTTTAAGACTTCAAGCTTGAAAGAACCTATAAAACATCAATATAGGAGGTTACACCCTCACAGCTGTCTCCGGAAACAGAAGTGAGGGGATTGTGGACAAGCACAACCACTACTCAAGCGTCTCGCAGATAAGAACAAGACCAAACGTTGGCGGCGCCATGTTGCAGGGATTCTGCACATACACAGAACTATGCGCAGGAAAACAGGACCTCAGTGTATAGGGGAGTACCAACCTACCACATTAGTACCCAAAATCCCAATACCGACTAGCTATAGTGTCTCATTCATTCTCCTCCAAATATCACAAAGCTACAAATGATTAGACAACCCAGAACACAACACTCCCGACTCTCTCAGGAATCGCAGGAGCAAGACATACTCTTTCGCTTACTCACTCGTACTTGTCCACAATAAGAATTGGCAGAGTCACCTTAAATAGTTCAAATGTTTATTTTAACTATCGTGCTCTACAATAGAGTATATGAGCCACTACCAGCAGCAAAATGCATAAACTCAGCACAGTTAGCATTGTTACAATTCCATAGAGTACAAAGGGAGTAGTCATTATATAAAGACTGTGGGAAAAGGGCACTCAGGCCTAACCATCCTCCCCTTGGGTAGAAGAAGTTTATTTTATATAAAGGAAGATCTCTGGGCTTTGACAGCAGACCCCATACCTTAAAGCCTGGATGTAAGGTTTACATCATAGGAACAATGGAGCTCTTCTCCATGGAACGGCTTTCTCCAAGTGTGTTAAAACAACATGCAACAACGTAATATCATCAAAGCACGAGTCTTCAGTACTGCATCTGTGTGTAGCATGTTATGTCTAGGTGCTAGGGACTGACCAGAACAGAATAACAAGGGGCATTGTTTATCAACCTTGCACATCGTGTTCAGACTAAACTCCAGGAAAGGCAGAGAACGCGAAAAGCAACCCGTTCCCATGTGAAAAGCACAAACAAAGTCTTGCGAAAACAAAGTCATGTAGTAGCGTGCGCAAAAGCAGCATCATGGCAGCGAAGCTCATGCCAACTTAGCAATGTCGATAATGTGCCTAAAAACCATATAACAGGACTGCCTTCTCCTTCCAGACCTCTCTCTCAGAGGATGGGGTTGCATCGTAGGGTGTATGGAGAGAAACTGCCTCTCCACTAAGTTCCCTCTCTCACATGACAGGTGTAAGTATTACGGAGGGTAAATGGACAGGCCTCTTCTGTCAGAATTCTGCCTCAGATGATGACTGTGCGTAGTAGGGTGTGTACATTGACTGGCTTTATCCTTCCAGACCTCTTATTCAGATGACGGGTGTGCACAGGAGGGTGTGTGGAGAACAACTGGCCTCTCCACTGAGACCTCTCTCTTGGATTACATTTGTGCATAGTATAATCTGTCTAGGGACTGTCCTCCCTGCTAACACCCCTCTCTCTGAAAATGGGTGTACATGTCAGGCAACCACACACTCTCTTACCTGTTTAGGCGCATGGTTGTGTTTTCGCATAGACGCAATGGGCCAACTTCCCTGATCTCTATACTATAACTTGTGATATGTTTATTCCACTAAAGTTATGTGATAGAAACTGGGGAGGAGGGCCAGATACTGGTCGTTTTTGGTGGATTCTTGCTGTCGACCTGCGAATCAACAAGGAACGAGTCTCAATAAATACGATAAAGAGAACTTTTGCGCCTTTCTATTAACTAATGCCTGTGTAAAAAAACTCTTGCAAGTAAACCTATTCAAAGCCTACCTGCGATCTGAAGTTGAAAGGCCTAACGTCCGAGTATGTCTTGATGAACTGGTTAGCGGAACAGGAGAAGGATGTGCTTGTGTCTTTGCTTCGTCTATAAGTGTTCGTCAATTCTTTAAGAAGGAGGTAAAAATACCAATATGAGTAACTCTTCACCCCTATGAATTATCAGTAAAAACACACATATCGTTTTTTGGTTAACAATTAAACTTACATGTTGTTCTTATTGTACATCTCTTGCATCCTGCTCCTATGGAAATTTGGACATAAGAAAACTATACAACATGCATTCAAATGTTATTCAGTTAACCTTTTTTTTTAGCACCCCATGAACCTTTAGTAATGATGCTTTCAAAAACTCTGATGCGCAAAAACAAATAATTGTAGGAATCAACTATTGAGAGTCCAACACGGATATAAGTCCTTATATTAAGCGTTGGTTGCAGTCGCTGTGCTTTTTCAAAAAGGTTCCAAAAATTAGTCTTTACTTTTTAGAAGGAAAATGTATCTTTCATGCGTAGGGTGCCAAAAGTAAATCTTTACTTAGCTTTTGTTTGTTTTGCAGATCCTGATGTCGTCGAGGAGAACAGAAGATTCAGCAATTGGAAGCAGGATAACCGAAGTCCATCGTGCAGGTTCCCAGGTAAGTAGGAGAGAGTCTGCGCGAGCTCCGTCTCAGCAAACAAACGGAAGGCTAAGCGCCTTCTAGAACACGGGTGTGGTCTTTTATAGTCAGACCACACCCAAACCGCCTCACGCTCATTCACGTTACAGCGTGAAGATGCGTGCGGTTAAAGTTTCTCGGCTCTGGCAGCGAGCAGCTGCTCTGCCGGGACCGCGACAATGCTGGCATTTAAAACGCGCTCTTTTCTTCATGAAATGAAAGCGCATGCCGCATGTACTGTGAAGTCTTACGTCCAGGCAAACAATAAAATATCAAAGCTTTCTGCAACATTATGTCACAACATCTCAATCAGTTACATAAGCCAAATAGATGCATACAAATTGTACTCTCTACAAACACCCTTACCACTTAAACATAGTGAACAAACATATTACACAAAACGTTAAGGAGTGCTGGTGCACGGGATAGGGGTGGAATTTTTTATGAAACCATAATTGATCTTACAAGGATATCGTTGTGCATGGATGTGGCTCCATGTTGTGCACTTTGCCATAATCATGACAGTACTCCCCTCTCAAGATCCCCCCTAAAACCATTGGAATGGGTTTTGGCTTGGTTGGATATCTCATATGAAAAGCTTTTATTATATGAGGAGCATTTTTTAAATGATATAAAGGTTCCCAAGAACGCTCTTCTGGTCCATAGCCTTTCCAATCTACTAATTAGAATAATTTACCACGGATTCTTTTGGCATCTAAGATTGCCTTAACTTCAGATTCTGGGACCCCTTCAATATCAATAGGGGAAGGGGGTTTTGTTATACGAGTCTTAGGATTATAAGGTTTAAGTAATGAAACGTGAAAGACTGGATGAATCCGATAGCGTAGTGGGAGTGTTAATTTTATGCTTACAGGATTCATTATTTTTTCCACAGTAAATGGTCCAATGAATCTGGGGTAAACTTCTTATTCCCTTTTATTCATAAGTTTTTAGTTGCAAGCCATACTTTGTCCCCTATAGAGTAAGAAGGTTGAGCAGAACGATGTTTATCAGCTGCAATTTTTTGACTTTCTTTTGCCTTAGCTAAGTGAAACTGAGCATCTTGATGAATAGTATTTAACTTGGTGACATAATCGTAAATAAAAGGGACTACATTGGGTGACAGCACATTATCAGGAATGCCTTTTGGATGATAACCATAAGTACAGAAGAATGGTGACATATTGAGAGATGAATGATCTCCATTATTATAAGCGAATTCCAAGGCCCATAAAAGTTCCGACCATTCTTCATGGTGATCTCTTAACATACATCGCAAGAATTGTTCAATGGTCTGATTGGTGCGTTCCATCAAACCATCTGTTTGTGGGTGATAACTTGATGACAAACGCACTTCCATATTCAATGATGTACTTAAATTTTGCCAACATGTGAGATAAACTTAGGGCCTCTATCGGAAATGACAACAGATGGAATTCCGTGTAAACGTATAATGTCTTCTGCTAACTCTTTTGCTAACTCCATGGCAGTTGGTAATCGCTTTAATGGTATAAAATGAGCCATGCGAGTAAACTGATCCACTACAGTTAAAATGATCATAAACCCCTTCTTAGTAGGTGGAAGTTCTACAAGAAAGTCAACAGAGCTTGTGTGCCATGGTTGAGGGGGTATAGGCAAGGGTTGTAAGAAACCACTAGGGACTTGATGTAGAGATTTATTTTGGGTGCATATCATACATGTCTCAACAAAATCCTTAGTATCATTGAACATGGAAGGCCACCAAAATTTTCTTTTGACTGATTGATAGGTTTTCATAATACCAGGATGAGCAGACAAAAGAGTGTCATGATGTAATTGTATAATGGACTTCTGAATAGAGACTGATGGTACTACAATCTGATCATTCATAAATAGAAGATCTTCTTTCCATTGTAAGGATGGATATATTTTCTGCCACTCATCCTTGCTTTTTGTCTTCAGTTCTTCTTGAATATCATGTAAAACATCAACAATGATAAGACCAGTTTGAAAGCACGACAGGGGTAAAATAGGTTGTACATTAGTGGTGGTTTCACACTCATTTTCTTTCTCACCAATGCGAGATAAAGCATCTGCTTTATGATTCTCTTTTCCTGGTTGGAAAGTGATAACGAAATTATAATAATTAAAAAATAATGTCCAACGGAGTTGTCTAGCTGATAAAGCTTTAACCGTTCTTAAAGATTGCAAATTTCTGTGGTCGATATAAATTGTAATTGGATGACGTGCACCCAACAAGTAATGGCGCCATTCTTCAATAAGCATTGGCATAGCCAATAGGTCTCGCTTCTGGGACCTTATAAGTGTTTAGCCATGCAACACTTGATGTTGTTGCACCAAGGATATTGTGCTGGATAACTAAACACTTATAAGGTGCCAAAGGCGAGACCTATTGGCTATGCCAATGCTTGTTGATAAATAATTGTCACACTATTTTATTGGGGCAAAACTGTGACAGTCTTAATTGTCTGTACCATGTGCATGGGCCAGCATTGAAAGACTGTGCATGTGACTGAAGCATTCAGCGAACAGACTCAAGATATGTCATCAGAAGCTGGTCACTGTTTGCATTTATATTTCACGCGCACTTTATTGCACGAGCACCTTTGCACATGGCGCACGGAGCACCTTTTTCATGTTAGGTTTTTCTCAAGTGAAATTAACTACTTTGAGACAATATAAGATTGTATGAAATCCAATGGTTGGGTATGTGTATTACCACCTCGGTTGGGCAGATGGGAAGATTGTTTGTTTACTGACTCCCTTGAATAAGATACATTTTACAAATAGATCCATGTTTTGGTGAAAACGGGCTTACCCCATGCTGCATTTTTATTTTTTGATTTTTAGCAGATTTATATAGTGCTAACTCGAGTCAAAGGTATTGGAGCACTTTACATGAGCACCAGTTAGGTTACAGAAGGATACATTCATTTTTGGTAGGCACAGGGAGATTAAGTGATTTGCCCAGAATCACAGGTTGTTTAGCCGATGCCGAGACTGTGCTTTTTATTGTGGATATGTGAGTGGATTATTGCAAAAAGTCAGTGAGTCGGTAGACGGATGTACAAGTGCAAGGATGAATGATACAGTGCATGCATGCTAAAATACTGAGCGCCTAAAGTCCAAGTGACTGGAAAGGCATTTCACTTATGAGCCAGGCCCATTGGCATGGCCAGGGCTTGTTTATTACATACATTATTTATTTATAAAACCAAGCACTTTCTCACACTCCCCTGTAAACACCCTCTGGGTGTCACAAGTGCACACATCAGCTGCTCGTGAAACTGTTGTTTTGGGTCCGCCCTCCAACCCTGGCGACTATTCACCCATTCAGCGTTACACCCAGGTGCCCTCTGAGGCCAAGAATCGGGGCTGGGCACGGTGCGGGCTGATAAGGAGCAGGGTGTGTCTGCCGACCCAAGAGGGCGCACTGTTTGTAGTGTAAACGGAGAAGCGCTTGAAGGAGCGGAGTGGAGTAGAAATGTTTAAGCCAACTATCCGGGGAAGTGAGTGGAGGAGGGTAGGGAAAGGCGTGCGGGGTGGAGGAGGGAGACAGCTGAGAAGTATTGTGTGCAGGCTTTAATTGATGTTGTAATCTCCATTGTATTGTATGTTGTAGCAGAATTTGTATAGCGCATTAAACCCCTGACAAAGCTAAAGCGCTTTACTTAGCGCTCTTTTAGAGTTGTGCTGTTGAAAAGAAGTTTTATATAGTATAGTTTTATATAGGGCTTGGTGTTAGCTGAGGGTCGCGAGGTCTGAAGACATGAACGAAACAAGCGCGCGCGCCTCACGCTAAAAGGTTTAAAAAAACATGGACATGAGAGTGTTAATTTGATGTGTTGGCGGTTTCTGTAGGAGTAGCAGTGTTAAAACCCCAGCTGCATGTTTAATGATTAGTGGTGTCAGGCCAAATTATGTAAATTACAGCAAAATATAATCAAAAAATCACAAACACAAATCCACAATCACGAAAAAAACCTTTAAGTAAAAACATTAAGAGGACAAATTGTAATTTACAGTAAAAAAAATAGACCTGGAAAAAAGGGTGAAGAGCAGGAACCAGAGAGCTGTTAATGCTCAAGTGAGAATGTTTTTGATGGTACTGAGGTGATTAAAGGTAGTATACACGGACACATGCTGAGTGTCTCAACATGGAATCAATGGTAAAGGGAGGACGCACGCAGGCACACACCAGAGAGCCAGACTCTATTGCAACAAGAGATGCAGGTAAAGGCAATATATTGGAGAACACCAAAAGGTGTCTGTCTGCAAACAGTGGGAGAGAATCAGAGCACACCAAGAACCAGGAAGAACAAAAGGAAATGGAGATGGAGCTATCTCGTTCTCCCCGCGGAAAAGCAGCAAGAGGTATTCCAACAGCTTTAATATCTATCAGCTTTCAGCATTCCCTGAGAAATAGGAGCAGACAGTGTTAAAATGGTTCACCACCTTCCAAGATGCAATGAATGAATCGACTAAGTATTCCACTGCACATTCTTTAATAGCATGCTCAAAACACCAGTTCATGCCGATGCCGTTTTAATGCGTTTTGAATTTTCTAGTTGTATTAAAGTGCTCACTTTCGTTCCGCGCGTCATGTGCAAATGGTGAAAGTCGGAGTATGCTGGCGCATCCTCGGGCTTCTGTGGTAGCGGCAGGTTTGCCGCCCAGGCGGTAAAAATATTTGCCAACGACTTGGGGCTTTCTAATCCGAAACATAATGGTTTCTGAAGGCCATGTTCTCCTGGCCATGTTCTCCCCACAGCTTTCTAAAGATAAATAGGGGGACGCGCACAAAGCGTTCAGGCGCTCGCGGACACTGGCCCAAGCGATTTGCATTTAATTAGCATAGGCAGGAGAAATCTTCCTGGGAGCCTCAAGGAAGAAGGGGAGGGGGCCCGGGGAAGGAAGGGAGAAGGAAAGAGGTTGTAAGAGGGAGAAAAGAGGTTGGGAGAGTGAAGATTGGAACAAGTGAAGAGGGTTAAGGTAGAAGCGGAAGTAACGATGAAGAGAGTAGAAGAAACAAGCATTGACCGTGAAAGTGATCGCGATCGCATCTGTCTTTCCTCTCGTTATGGCTCATGGGGAGGGGGGGAGGTGAGGAGCGCTGGTCAGAAGAAGCCACACAGCTAAAAAAAACAAGCAACAAAAAGATGCGAAAGTGATCGCGATCGCGGTGAAAGCGAAAGTGATCGCGATCGCGATGACGTGCTCTGTGCTAAGCACGCGAGGGATGCGCACGCAGCACTGATTGGAGAGGCGGAGCGAGGCACGCGTGCTTGTGCGCGTAACCGCAAGCTGGTGGCCGGCAAAAGCCTTTGGGAGCACTTTCAAAACCCGCTTACTAAATGTCTTGCAGCGCATGCGCGCTGGCTCAGGCGAGACCTAAAAACAGCCTTGATTGCCAATAATTCTTTATCTGCAATAGCATAATTTTGCTCAGCAGCAGATAATTTACGTGAATAGTAGGCTATGGGGTGCATCTGTCCAGTATTTTTATCTCTTTGTGATAAAATTCCACCCAAAGCAAATTGTGAGGCGTCTGCCTCTACTATGAATGGACTTGATGGGTCAGGACGTCCCAAAATGGGTGCTGATGTAAACAAACCCTTTAACTCTTGAAAGGCTTTTTTGGCTGCCTCATTCCACTCAAATCTCACTCCCTTGCGAAGGAGTTTTGTAATAGTTGTTATGGTTTGTGAAAAATTCTGAATGAAGCGTCTATAAAAATTGGCAAAGCCTAAAAAGCTCTGAACCTATTTTACGGAAGTTGGACTAGGCAAGGTACTTACTGCTTCAATTTTCTTGGGATCCATTTCAATTCCTGACGGACTAATTACGTATCCTAAAAAATCTACTTTGGTGACGTGAAACATGCTCTTTTCTAATTTAACATATAATGAATTTTGTAGTAGTTTTTGAAGAATGGCACGTACTTGTTTTACATGTTCAGACTTGGTATTTCAGTATATAAGAATGTCATCTATATAGACAACACAACAAACATCTATAAATTCGTGTAACACTTCATTTATAAAAAATTGGAAAGCGGCAGGAGCATTACAGAGTCCGAAGGGCATAACTTGATATTCAAATAGGCCGAATTTAGTGCGAAATACCGTCTTCCATTCGTCGCCCTCTCGTACTCTTACAAGATGATATGCTCCGCGCAAGTCCAATTTGGTATAAATAGTGGCTTGATTGATTTGATCCAACAAAGTAGGAATCAAAGGCAAAGGGTATCGATTTTTTACTGTCACATTGTTCAAGGCTCTATAATCAATGCACGCGCGCAATTCACCCCCTTTTTTGGTATAAAAAATAAAGGGGATGAGACTGGGGATTTGGAGTGTCGAATAAACCCATTTGCCAAGTATTCATCCAAATAGGTTTGCAAATATTCATTCTCTTTTTCCGTAAGTGCATAAATACGACTACAAGGTAGTGTTGCTCCGGGAACCAGATCTATTCGACGGTCAAAATCTCTATGTGGTGGCAAGGTATTCGCTTTGTTTTGATCAAAAACATCAACCAGATCCTCATAATCTGTGGGAACACCTTCAAGAAGTAGTATACTTTGTGCTTCTTTAGGAAAATCATATCCCTGAACAGTATCGTTTTCTGTTGGAGATTGAAAACATGTGGTGTGGCAGTGTGGTGAATTAAACATTACTGTTTTCTTTACCCAATCAATTCTAGGATTATGGCAAATCAGCCAGGGGATTCCCAGAATGAGCCGAAATTGTGGTGCGTCAATTATATCGAATGTGATGAGTTCACTATGAGAAGGGGAACTTAACATCTGCAAAGTTTCAGTGTGGTTTTGAATAGGCCCTGAAGTGAGTTCTTTACCATCAACTACACAAACTATTTCTGGCTGGCTCTTAGCCACAATGTGTAAACCTAATTTGCACACGTAGTGTGTATCTATAAAATTTCCTGTGGCTCCGGAATCAATTAGTGCGTCCACCATCCAAGAACGGGCAGGATTATAAATAGCTGAAAGCTTAACCTGAATACAAAGATGCCAAAAAGATACTGTAGGGTCTGTGGAGGCCAAATTGAAACAGGTACTCGACAAACTGACCTCGTCTTTTATCGAGTTCATTAGTTTTCCGATTGCGCTTGTACTATGGTTACTTCAGAGGCTTTAGTTTTACTTTTATTGGGACGTGTTGGACACTCTTTAACGAAGTGTCCCGTCTTGCCACAATAAAGACACTGATTTAATTTACGTCTCTTTTTTTTTTCTTCTTTTGTTAGTGGTCCACGAATTGTAATAATCTGCATTGGTTCTCCCAGGTCTGGTTTACTAATTACTTCTTTAGTAGAGGGACTTCTTTCTTTAAATAATAAAAGTTTATGATCCGTCTTTCCACGTTCCCCTTTACGTTCTAATAAACGATGGTTTAACTTTACAACTAGATCAATAAATTCACTACAGTCATCGGGGGTCTAAAATTTGAGTAACCATGTCTTTTAATTCATCCCTCAGTCCTCTATAGAAGAGGGATACTCTCTTTTCGTGAGGCCAATTGGTTTCTAAAACTAGACGATTAAATACAGAAATATAATGAATCAAATCAGATGACCCTTGTTTCAAATTAAGCAGTTCATTATCCACAGTTTGTACAAAGACGTGTTTTGCGAATAATTTTTTCATGGTCTGTTTAAATCGCCTAAAATCATACAATAAAGGGTCCTCATTTTCTACTAAAGGAACTGACCATAGTGCTGCATCGCCTCCTAAATAGGATAAAATAAAGGCTACTTTTGATGTATCGTCAGAGAATGCCGTGGGTTTTGCAATGAAATGAAGGTGACATTGGTTCATAAAAATTGTGAATTTGTTACAATCACCATAAAACCGTTCTGGTTGAGCTAAAGGTACAGACACAGGAGTTACGACTTGAATTTGGGTAGAAGCACCTGAGGATGTTTTTGGAGACGTTGTTGGAAAGGTAGGTTGAAAACGAGACGGTTTAAGGAGAGGTTTCTGGATTGCTCCTTGTAGAGTTGTTAAATCTCTACGCATTGCCGCGTTTTCAATTTTTATGTCATTTAACATAGTAGCTATATCCTGCAGTGTAACTTGTTGAGTCTGATCCATTGCGTCTGGGCGAAACGTTAACCGTTGGCTTAGTCTTCTGTCAGGCAACCACACACTCTCTTACCTGTTTAGGCGCGTGGTTGTGTTTTCGCAGAGACGCAATGGGCCAACTTCCCTGATCCCTATACTATAACTTTTGATATGTTTATTCCACTAAAGTTATGTGATAGAAACTGGGGAGGAGGGCCGGATACTGGACGTTTTTGGTGGATTCTTGCTGTCGACCTGCGAAGCAACAAGGAACGAGTCTCAATAAATATGATAAACAGAAATTTTGCACCTTCCTATTAACTAACGCCTGTGTAAAAAAACTCTTGCAAGTAAACTTATTCAAAGCCTACCTGCGATCTGAAGTTGAAAGGCCTAACGTCCGAGTATGTCTTGATGAACCTGTTAGCGGAACAGGAGAAGGATGTGCTTGTGTCTTTGCTTCTTCTATAAGTGTTCGTCAATTCTTTAAGAAGGAGGTAAAAATACCAATATAAGTAACTCTTCACCCCTATGAATTATCAGTAAAAACACACATATCGTTTTTTGGTTAACAATTAAACTTACATGTTGTTCTTATTGTACATCTCTTTCATCCTGCTCCTATGGAAATTTGGACATAAGAAAACTATACAACATGCATTCAAATGTTATTCAGTTAACCTTTTTTTTTAGCACCCCATGAACCTTTAGTAATGATGCTTTCAAAAACTGTGATGCGCAAAAACAAATAATTGTAGGAATCAACTATTGAGAGTCCAACACGGGTATAAGTCCTTCTAATAAGCATTGGTGGCAGTCGCTGTGCTTTTTCAAAAAGGTTAAAAAAATTAGTCTTTACTCTTTAGAAGGAAAATGTATCTTTCTTGCGTAGGGCGCCAAAAGTAAATCTTTACTTAGCTTTTGTTTGATTTGCAGATCCTGATGTCGTTGAGGAGAACAGAAGATTCAGCAATTGGAAGCAGGATAACCGAAGTCCATTGCGATGGTTCCCAGGTAAGTAGGAGAGAGTCTGCGCGAGCTCCGTCTCAGCAAACAAACGGAAGGCTAAGCGCCTTCTAGAACACGGGTGTGGTCTTTTATAGTCAGACCACACCCAAACCGCCTCACGCTCATTCACGTTACAACGTGAAGATGCGTGCGGTTAAAGGTTCTCGGCTCTGGCATCAAGCAGCTGCTCTGCCGGGACCGCGACAATGCTGGCATTTAAAACGTCTTTGTCAAACGCGCTCTTTTCTTCATGCAATGAAAGCGCATGCCGCATGTACTGTGAAGTCTTACGTCCAGGCAAACAATAAAATATCAAAGCTTTCTGCAACATTATGTCACAACATCTCAATCAGTTACATAAGCCAAATAGATGCATACAAATTGTACTCTCTACAAACACCCTTACCACTTAAACATAGTGAACAAACATATTACACAAAACGTTAAGGAGTGCTGGTGCACGGGAAAGGGGTGGTTTTTTTAATGAAACCATAATTGATCTTACAAGGATATCATTGCGCATGGATGTGGCTCCATGTTGTGCACTTTGCCATAATCATGACAGTACATAATAGGATGTGGGAAGAGACTATAATCTACTCTCACATCTTCAAAGCTGATGGGCATAAATAGTGCACTCTGACAAACACCATCTCCAGTAATACTCCTTCCTACAATAGCAAGTGTGCATATTACAGTATATTCAAAGATAACCTACTCCTTTCTACTGTTCACGATCCCGCAAAAATCTAACAAGATCTCAACTTTTTGGGAAAATAGGAATTAACCATCTACTCATCACAGCACTTATCTATTACACACTTCCTCTCAAAAACAATGGGCCCGATTCACAAAAGTAATCTGTGACAAAATCCTAACTTTACGACTTTCGGTATTCACAAAAGGCATTTAGTAGTAGTAAAGTTAGGATTCCTAACTTTACTACTACTAAACTGAGACAAAATCCTAACTTTACGACTTTCGGTATTCACAAAAGGCATTTAGTAGTATTAAAGTGAATCGGGCCCAATAACTACAATATGCATTCCTACAAATGGAGTGTATTCAGAACTCATCTTCCTCTTGTTAATGTTCATGATCCTGCAAGAGTCTGCAAGATCATAAAATAAGTTAAAAACAATATACATTTATTTTCATCACAGTAGATATCCCTTAGACACCTCCTCTCTTAATCTAGGGGACAGCAGGCCTTTCTGCTGACCACTTAAATAGCTTTTTCATTTTATTTCCACAACATCTCCCATTTTTCACAGTACACAGTAATTTCATTTTTAAGATTCCAACAGACAACCAATCAGAGCATTCGCTATCGCGAGACTCGCAGGAGCCTCTTGCTCCCAAAAAAGCTTGAAGGCTCATGGGAAAAACGGGCCTCTTGACCAATCACAGGCCTCCATTTTTAAATTGGTGCTCTATCAGGAGGCTTGCAGGAATCTTGTAAGCCCAACCATCCAAAGATAAAAATATTTTTCACCCCTAATTTCTCACAAACTACTGAACGGATTTACTACAAATCGCAAAAGACACAATCTGTGGACCAATATCTAGCTTCCTGCCAAATTTGGTGTAATTTCATTGAGCAGTTTTCTGTAGCCATGTCTAAAGAAGTCTATGGAAAAAGCAGGGGAATTTTATGTTTTGAGACCCCCATTTTTTCACGGCCCCCGCTTGACGGATCACCCCAAAACTTTCCAGGAAAGAGATGAGGGGGATGAACTTTTTTTGGAAAGTTTCATGGACATTCATCAAACTTGGCAACAGTTATTAGCAAGCCAAACAATGCTCTGTTTATCAAAAAGCAGGCCTAAATATAACTACCTACTGGCAATATATATTCCTACTTGCGATATACATATTCCAAATAAGCTTCAAAGAAGCGATTTGGAGCACTCTCAGAGTTTTCTGAAATTCCTTTATTAAACAGCAGACGCGTTTCCCCGGGTATGCATTTATCAATGCTGTTCATGAAACGGAGCCAGCCTCATACATGCTGATTTTAAAGGTCACATTGTTGAATCCCATTGGAGGTTTTAAAAGCATGACAAGTACAGAAGGACTGCTCCCATATCAGTGTCAATACTTCGTTTTTCCGGTGGCCATAAGGGACTTGTATTTTGCAGTTTACTTTCAATGGAAACAACCACACTCCTTCCATAGGTAAAAACACAATGCAGGTCGTCATGCACTAATTAGATATTTTGCCACAAGATAAGTGGAAGCGGTGGGCACATGCTCAAATTTCCTCATGCCTTTGGCAATTTATCAACAGTCCTGCCCATATTTCTCCCAGAATGGGCTGTCACTCAGCTTGCATGTGGTTGTGCCTCTTCATGCTTGTTAAGGAATAAATCCCTTGCCCTGCCACATCCAGAGAGGTCATACTGCATTACACCACAGGAGTCAGTGGCATAACTGAACATCCTAAAATTCAATAATTTTCGACCATTTTGTCATCTTTTATTCCGGTAGTGGCGCTTCAGGCATCACCAATTTAATACCCTCAGATGATTCCACCCTGGTCCAGCTGAACACACGGACGGGTACCTCGACGCCGTGAGGGTGGCTACACAGAAAACATTCCAATTAAGCTTCAAAGAAGCAATTTGTAGCACTCTCAGGGTTTTCTGAAATTCCTTTATCCCTGGACCAGGGTGGATCATTTGTGGATTTCAAATTGGTGATGCCTGAACCGTCACTTCTAGAGTAAAGGTGACTGGTTGTGTGGTTGCCTGACTGGGTGTGCGAGTGGTTGTTAGGGTGTGAGTGGGTATGTGAGTGGTTGTATGGGTTTGTGAGTGGTTGTGTGGATGTGTGGTTAGTTGTATGGGTTTATATGTGGGTGTGTGAGTGGTTATATGGATGTTTGATTGAGTGTGTGAGTGTCTGCATAGGCAAGTGAGTGGGTGTCTGAGTGCCTGTGTGGATGAATGAGTATTTGAGTCAGTGGCTGTATGGGTAAGTGAGAGCATCTCTGAGTTCCCGTATGGGTGAGGGACTACATATGTGAGGGGCTGTATGGGTGCATGACTGGGTATATGAATGGCTGTATCTGTGAGTAAGTAGATGCGTGGGTTGCTGCATGGATGAGTGAGTGGGTGTGTGAGTAGTTGTATAGGTCTTTGAATGGGTATGTCAGTGGTTGTGCAGAAATATGAGTGGGTGTATGAGGGATTGCATGGGGGTATGAGTGGGTATTTGAGGGTGTGTGCCAATGATGTCATTAGTGACGACATCAGTGATGTCACTTACCATGTCACTAGTGATATAGCATATGAGGTCATAAACAGTACATTGCAGGGGCATAAGTTATAGTTAGCTCAGGTAACTATAACTGCTGAATTCTATGATTTTGTATGAGTGAAATCTGAGCCTAACCATAATGTCCCTGTAACCTTTGTTCTTTTCAGTGAATGTCTACGGTTCTTTTTAATTCTATTTCCTAACTATAGCGTTCCTGTAACCTTTTGTTCAGTGAATTTCTAAGGTTTCTAAAGTTCTATTTCCTAACTATGATGTCCCTGTAACCTTTGTTTTTTTAAATTGTATTTCCTAACTGTAACCTGTAACGTTTCAGAGTGGGTGTGTGAGTGGCTATATAGGTAGGTGACTGGGTGTGTGTCTGGCTGTATGGGTCTCTGAGTGGGTGTGAGTTGGATTGTGGATGTGTGAGTGGCTGCATGGTTCTGTGTGTGGGTGTGTGAATGTGTGTATGGATCTGTGAGTGGGTGCATGACTGTCTGAGTGGGTCTGTGAGTGGATGTGTGAGTCTCTGAGTGGGTCTGTGAGTAGGTGCGTGAGTGCCTGAGTGGGTCAGTCAGTGGGTATGTGAGTCTCTGTGTGGGTCTGTGAGCGGGTGCATGTATCTCAGAGTGGGCCTGTGAATGGGAACATGAGTGTCTGAGTGAGTCTGAGAGTGGGCACATGAGTTTCTCAGTGGGTCTGTGAGAGCATGCGTAAATCACTGAGTGGGTCTGTGAGCAGGTGCGTGAGTCTCTGAGTGCATCTGAGAGTGGGTGTATGAGTCTCTGAGTGGGTCTGTGAGTGGGTGGGTGTGTCTCTGAGTGGGTCTGTGAGCGGGTGCAGGAGTCTTTGAGTAGGTCTGTGAATTGGAACATGAGTGTCTGGGTGGGTCTGTGAGTGGGCACATGAGTTTCTCAGTGGGTCTGTGAGAGAATGCATGAGTCTCTGAGTGGGTCTGTGAGCAGGTGTGTGAGTGTCTGAGTGGATCTGAGAGTGGATGCATGAGTCTCTGAGTGGGACTGTGAGAGGGTATGTGTGTCTCTGAGTGGGTCTGTGTGTGGGTGCATGAGTGTCTGATTGGGTCTGTAAGTTGATGTGTGAGTCTCTGAGTGGGTCTGTGAATATGTGTGTGAGTGTCTGAGTGGGCCTGTGAGTGGGTGCATGAGTTCTTTGATGGATCTGTGAGTGGGTGCATGAGTGTCTGAGTGGGTCTGTCAGTGGATGTGTGAGTCTCTGAGTGGTCTTGTGAGTGGGTACTTGAGAGTATGAATGGGTCTATGAATGGATGTGTGAGTGTATGAGTGGGTCTGTGAGTGGGTGTATGCTAAAAAAAGGAGAGGGGCACGTGAGGCCCCTTCTTAGGGCTCTTTGGAGCCCCAGGGACAACCAGATCCTTGGGGCATTATTTTATCTATAGAGGGGGACTGTGCAGACCCCCCTCATGGGGCTTTACAATGCCACGGGGATCACCACCTCCCCGGCGCTACATTTACAAAATAAGCAGGAGGGCCATGTGAACCCCCCTGAGACCACCACCTCCCCAGGGCCTAGTATAAAAATAATACTGAGAGGGGGGCTGTGTGGACCCCCTCCCTGGGCCAATTTACACCCCGGGCACCCCATCTCCCAGGGCCTGGCCACATCTACTTGGGTGCCCTTGCTCCACTCAGGAACCCAGTGTGCTTGGCTCCTCTCCTGGTGCTTTACCATAGACCCCCTGGACCCCGTGGACCACCACCTCCCTGAGGCCAAAGACACATCTAAAACAGGGAGGGGGTCCTTCGGCCCCCCTCCCCAGCCCAATTTTGGCCCTGGGGACCCCTTCCCCGGGGCCCGGCCACATCTATCTGAGTGCCCCACCCAGGGCTCCCAGTGTGCTTTGATGGAGACCATAGGGGGAGCCTGAATTCCCCATTGGTCCCTTCCAGCTCCCTGCATTCTGTGGGACCGGGCATTGCTCCTGCATGCATGGTGCTGATAAATATGCGGCTCCCTGCATGTGGGAGCAATCTTTCATCTGTTTTTCTGCCGACTTGACAGCAGGCAGGCAAACAGACAAAGACTCCGCTCCAAGCAAGTCGGAGCAGTTTGAAAACTCCTGCTTTCTGGGAGCATAGTTTGTGTTTGCTCTTGCTTGGCGGGAGCTGTCACAGCTCTTGCCAAGTAAAAGCAAACAGCTATCTCCCGAGGGTGGGAGCCGGACCGGAGGGCTGACCGTCCCCAGGACCATTATTGGCTCCAGGAAGGGGAACTGTGTGGCCCTCTTCCTGTTCTTGTTACAGCCAGTCCCGGGGAGGTGGTGGACCCCAGGCCCATATATGGCCGAGGAGGGGAGTCGCGCAGCTCCCTTCCCAGTTTTAAATATGTCTTTGGCCCCAGGAAGGAGGTTTGCCCAGGGCCCGGGGGATCCGCACAGCCCCCCTTTAAAAAAATTTAATTTTAGCCCTGGGTAGGTGATGGTCCGTGGGGCTTCAAACAGCCCCAAGAGGCGTGGCCCCCTCAGTTTTAGAAATAAAGCCCTGGGGAGGTGGTTGTCCCCGGGGCTCAAACTAACCAATGGAGTGAGGTCTGCACGGCCCCCTCCTATATATTAGATAGAGCTCCAGGAAGGTGGTGGTCCCTGCGGCTAAAAAGAGACGTAGGAGGGGCCCCGTGCACCACCCTCCTTTTCTTTTTCATTGCCCAAATGCCACTGGGACCTGGCCCACCCAGGGACTATAGTGTAAACAAGTGTGGGAGACCATGCTTGATTTTTTAAAAAGAAAATGTGCACCAGATGTATGACTCTGTTGAGAATTTGGGGCAAACATTTAACAAAAAATCCTTTTTTGTCCTGACAGGGTGCCAGGGGGTCCCCAGGACCAGGGTTAGGGGGTCAGAGTATGCCTACTCTGCCCCCTTTTCTATTTTTTAACTTCTTTTTGGGACTCGGCTGAAGCCAAGTCCCAAGATGGCTGCCAACACTTCCTGGTTGAAGTGTTGGCAGCCAATCAGATATCAGCACGGAGACTGTAGGATCCCCGGAGAATCCGTGTCCTTATATATACACATTTATTTTTCTTTAAATAACTCTAAAACTACTAAACAGATTTACACCAAATAACAAAAAGGGTGCTTTCTGGACCAAGAGCTACCTTTCTGCTAAATCTGGTGTAATTTCGTCTAGTGGTTCATGTTGTAGTCATGTTCAAGAACCATATGGGAATTAACATGGGAAATTAACTTTTTTGACCCCCCCATATCTCTGCCCCCCACTTGAAGGATGGCCCTGAAACTTTCCATGCACAACTAGACAGAGTAGGCCACTATTTTGGAAAGGTTTGTGAAGATTCGTCAAACAGTGGGCTCCAGGGCACACAGCATCAGGAGGCTGGGCCCCAGGAGATGGGGACCCCGTCTTCGAAATCGGCCAGGGGAGGCGGCCACGGAGCCCACCTCTCTTTTACTTCATAAAGTGAAGAGGTGAAGATTCACCTCTTTTTAGGCAAGTGATCTTCTCTTGATGAGGATTCATGTTATCGCAGATTTGTGGATGAAGACGCTCGGGTAAGAATCACATTGCTGAAATTAATGCACACAAGGTCATTGGAGACATGGCCTTGTGGTCCTTTACACAGTTGTAGTGTGGAATATGCACTAGACTTTATCCAACGAGGTAGCACTTGCTAATTAATCAGTAGAAAATACACCAGTTGGGTAGACATTGTCAGCAAAACTGTGGACTATTGTTGGATAAAGGGGTAGATGAGGTCCGTTCTGGCCCTGATGCTCATTTCACAGAAATTAAACTTCAATGGGAAGCACTTACAAATATAAACACAGCAGGAGCCCCAGTTGAAGCACCACTTCTGTAAAGCACGAATGATCCTAACTTCTTGGGCTTGGCCGGTTTGGCCTCGCCTGTTTTCCTTAGTAGTATGCTAAGGTCTTCCTGCCCTTTCCCACAATAATGGACACCTTACCAAAAGGCCTCTGAGCGCGTTTCTCTCCGATATTGGTGACGCATTCTTGATGAAGAGGAATTTAGAGGACATCACCACCAAACAAAAAAGCACTTACTTCATATAGTTAGGAGGAAGTACTCTTGTTTGGTGGATACTCCCTTGTTTGTATACTCATCCTCTTCTCTAGATGAGGATACATGTTATCACACATTTGTATTTCAAGATGCTCGAGGAACGATCACATTGTCGGAATTACATGCACACAAGGTCACTAGAGACATTTCCTCATTGTCCATTACGCAGCTGTATTATAGAATAAGCACTAGTTATTACTCAATGAGGTAGCACTCACTAATTAACCAGCAGAAAGTACTCCAGTTGGGTATACATTTCTACAAAATTGTGGACTCTTGTTGGATAAAGGTGAGGTTCTGCTCTGGCCGAGTCACTCACACAGCTACTGACACACCCACACAGACACTCAAACACCCATTCAGCTACTCTCACATATACTCACAGACCCACACAGCCACACACACACCCATATAATCATTCACACACCCACTCACAGACCCATACAGCCACACAAACACCCACTTATAAACCCAGAAAACTACTCACACAGCCACACAGCCACTCACACACCTACTCACAGATCCATAAGCCAGTCACACACCCACTTACAGATCCATACCGTCACTTACATACCACATTCACAGACCTATAAAGCCAATCACACACCCACTGACAGACCCATGCAGTCACTCTCAAAATTGGTCACACACTCACACAGCAACTCATGTACCCACTCACAGACCCATATAGCAACCCACATACCTAATCACTGGCCCATACAGCCACTCACACACTAACTCACAGACCCATACAGCCACTCACACACTCACTCACCAACCCATACTACCACTCACACACCCACTCACACACCTACAAAACCACTCATACACCCCCTCACAGATCCATACAGCCACTCACACACCCACTCACTAACCTTTACAGCCACTCACACATCAACTTTCAAAGATTACGTGTTACAGTAAGGAAATAAATTTGGAAAAATACATAGAAATTCACTAAATAAACCGAAGGTTACAGGGACTATAGTTAGAAAATAACATTAAAGAAACGTAGAAAATCACTGAAAAAAACAAAGGTTACAAGGATGTTATAGTTAGGAAACAGAATTAAAAATACCTTGAAAATTAACTGAAAAAACAAGGTACCAGGGGCATTATAGTTAGGCTCAGATTTCACTCATACAAAACCTGCGAAATTCAGCAGTTATAGTTACCTGAGCTAACTATAACTTACACACCATGCAATGCACTGCTTATACCTCACATATTACATCACTCATCACACACACACACAAATATATAATATGTTAAACTCTCTAGGATTATATACTAACACAGGGGTATTTTTCAAAGGGTTTGTTTCTAGTTATATGTATATCCTAAAATATTTTACATGCTGATAGTATATATAACATGTAGGGCCTGATTATGATGTTGGGTGGGCTTACATCCGCCTCACACCATTGCGGTCTCGGGACTGACTGTCCGTTGCTGTACGATGGTACAGTGCATGTAAATACATTGTGTGCCTTTGCCACACATTTTATTGCACGCATGTTTTTACTGTGAATATGCATTTACAACGCAGGCCAATACCATGCATTGTTTTTAGATTTAAAAACAATGTATTTGTGGGGGGAGACACCCACCCCCCAACTTACCTTAAATGCGTGGTATTGGCATGCGTTTTAAATGCATATTCATGGTGAAAATATGCGTGCTAAAAAATGCGTGGTAAAGGCACAACAAGGTAAAAACCTTGTTGTAAAGCCTGTTTCCCGTCCTGACACTGCTATTACAATGTGACGGCACATGGTGCCATTGCATACTCACGTTTCTTCATGGGAGTTCGTGCTGCGGCCGCAAACCGCCCGTAGCACAAGCTCCCATAGAGAAATGGGAGTTTCTGTTAATCCCTGCACCCGTGGCAGGCACCTCACGGTGCCTGCCACACGGTGCAGGGATTAACAGGTTGGCCCCCAACTGGAGGCCACAGGGAGAATGGGGCCCTGATAGGGGCCCTCAAAGTCACTTTCTGACAGACTTTCCATGTTGGAAAGCCGACATGAAAAGTCTGTCAGAAATTGACATTGTAATCCCGACAGCGGAAACACTGTCCTCAGGGATCACACTGGGGCCTCTGACTGGCTGACGGGCTCCTTAAGCCCGTCGGAATCTAGCCGTAATGACCGTCCATTTCACTTTCGACCGCTGGCATTGTAATGCGGCGGTCGGAAGTGTAACCTACGATGTGAGTCAGAAAGCCTCCGACCTGTGGTCGGATGCTTTCCGACTCACATCGTAATCGTAATCAGACCCTAAATGTGGTACTCTAATTAGTGCTATTTTGTTTCTGTGTATCAGTGAATATATGAATGAAAGATTTCACTTAACTGTGTATATTACAAGGAGGTGTCCCTAAATTATGAACTGTGTGCTGTAGTATCATATTGTGTGTTTCCTTAACAACAGTTGTGTGTTTTTTGTGACAAGAAATGCATGCTACTGACATAGTTAGTGTCTTTTTGGATGATTTTTCCTACAGTGGTCTGTAATATTGAGATTCTGTTACAATAGTGTTGCATGTCTATTAAAACAAACTCCAAAGAGCATGGAATTCAGCTATGATCAGCAGGGGTGGTTCACAGGGTCTAGCCTCCAGCCAGGCATTGCAACCCCAACCGCAAGGGTCTAACCTCCAATGTGCTTAGTCTTTGCCTATGTGCCACAGATAGTGGGGTACAGGGCCTAGGTTATAACCAGGTCCTGAGTCCGACCATCGATGTCATCCAACCCAAAGAGCTTTTGAATTACTTTTTTAGTAATTCCTTTTATTTTTGCCTTGTAGTAAGTAGTGTAATCTTTTTTTAATTTATACAGGCTTTTAAAGATACCTTTGAGTTCAAGGATGGGTTGAGGCTCAAAATGAATTCCCCATTTTTTTATAATATGCATTTTGTGTTTTCTTCTGTTTATTAATAGCTGTGGAAGAGTTTTTTTTTAAGATGCTCTAATGCTACAAAACTTGGGATGCATTTTAATTTAGACATTTTTTGAGGTATTGTTTGGTTTTTGTCATGTAAATAATGTTATTACCTATATGTAATGTAATTAAATAGTCGTATTTATGTTTTAATTTGTTAATTGTGTTGTGTTTGTAGCATGTGTATGTTTTGAAGATATGTTTATTTTACAGATATTTATTCGATGTGCTGTTTAAATATTAGGTTTGTGGATTATGAGGTTTTATGATTTTTTTATCTGGTTGTGGTCTTTAGGGTATTGATTTTTTAAATACTTCTTAAATATAGTTAACTATATATAAACAGTAAATATTCAACTTTGTGCTAGGTGTATATGTGTTTGAATACTGTTGTTTTAGTGAAGGTTTATAGGTTCTTTGGATTTACAGTAGAGAGTATGTAATTGAGTTTGGTAGTCTAGGGTTTCTAGTTCCTGATCAAGTCTTATTGTATTACCAAGTATGGCGTGCATGTGTTGTATTCGTTTGGATAGTTTAGGTTTCATGCTCTGGGCTAGAGAATGTTTTCTTCTGAGATCCTTGTATTCCTTTTGTAGCATTTCAATGAATTTGCAGAGTGTACTTTGATGTTTTCATATCCTGGCTATGAATGCTTTGAGGTGTTGTTAGTTTTTGCTTCCTTATTTAGAGTACTTTTGTCAACGTCCCACCACTGTATGTGAAACATGGCTTGGGGTCTGTGTCATGGCCTGTGAAGACGGCAATCCCAGAAGAGCTCAGAATATCAGAGTAGTGGGCCTATTTTCTCTTCATTTTCTTTCTAAAAGGTAAACTCAATTAGTAAGTGATAGAATCTAAAGACTTCAGTTGGTGGTGTGAAGTCAAGACAAGAGTTTTTTAAATTTTGAATTGGAAGATCCTGTTGGTTGGTTGTTATAGTCTGAGAGGATTGTTTTAGATGGTGCTAGATGGCTCTGTTGTACAGGAAATAACATATTTGGATGTGGATTTTGGGACACATTTTTGACATTGTGTCTTTGATTGCATATTTGATGTCTATCCCTGTTTTAGTGGGTAGTAACTATTTGTTTTCTCTTTTTTTTTGTTTAGGAGTTCACTATATGTGTTTTCTGTTCGTTTGATAGTAGTTTGAAGATGGGGCATATTGTTGTCTTGGTACTGTCTATAGATTGTATAAGGGCGATAAAATTGAGGTGTGCAGGCTTTAAACGCTCCATTCATGAACCAGGTTGGGGACTGAGCTAGATTTAACAGGTTTAGTGCTGTAACAAGATGTGCATTCCTTTGTCAATATGTAAATGATCAAATATAATGAAATTCTCTTTTATATGGGTTTTTGTTAGGTGGTGAAGGGTGTGTTTTTCAGCAAACGTCTTTGGAGCAGGGTCATCCGTTCTTTTTCTTTGTCTAGAGATTGTACTTTTTAGGATGAGGGTCATTGGGCTGTAATGTGGTTTAGTATTATGCTGCTGACTTCAATCTTTGCCATATTCAACAGGTAATTGTGTTCAGTTATGTTTCCATTGGTTATTATCAGTGATGGCCTTCCATAGCAACCATTAGATAGTATTTAGTATATTTCCAGTGACAATGTCTTTGCTACTGTGCACTTTGCTATAGGTATAGTCTAGGTGAGTTAGGAGGGGTATCCCTCTTTGTCATTCAAAGCAAGTGGCTTAATCGGACATGTTGGGATCAGTATTTGATGTAAAAGTATTAAAAAATAAATGTTAGTCTAATGTTCTGTATGTTATTTTGATTATTCTATATTATTGTTTACATCCATTTTTTGTCTGATTTACTTATGTTTCCTAGAACTTTTCCTTTGCTGATATGGAGATTTGTAGGTTGCAGCCTTCATTTTCATGTTTGGCCTTTCAGAGAATAGTCATTTGCTTTCCTGCAGTGGAGAGATGGAAAAGGATAGAAAACATATAATTAGTTTATTTTTGTTTGACAAATATTTTCAAAAGATTTGGTTTGTTTTATTTAAATAGTTTAAGTAGTATACTTACTCTTTTGCAGTCGCTTTGTGTTATGTTTTTACAGCATGCTGTCTTCTTTGTTCAGGGTAAAGCACAATTGTGGCTTATTTTCTCTTTCATTTATAATGCTTTGTTAATTGCATTGTTATTCTGATTACTTAGTTGTTTTTACTTTTAATCTGATTGGTTATTTGGTTTGATGCATTTTATTTGTTCATTGATGTTTTCCATATATGGAAGACACTCATTTAGGTAAACATTAATTTTCATTTTTTAATGTTATGTATAACATGTTGAATCATTTAAAAACAGGTAAATTGTTTTGTTTTATCGATATTTAAGTTCTCAATATTTTACATTTGATATTTTTTGTGTGTTTTGATATTGTTGATAGGAGGTCAATATTATGTTTATCTACTTTATGTGCCTCAAGATTGTGCTAAAATCAGTATTTAGCTTAGAGTCACAAAATTATTGGTAATATTTTTGCAATTTACACCGATGCAATTCAGAGTCAATACTATGGTTACTGAAATGTATGTCTTAATATTGCTGTAGCTCGATATTTGTGTTGCTGATATTCAGCAGTCTAATCCGTGTCAGCTTTTTCAAACATGACTGAGATGAGAAATATAGCAGTGAGTGTCTGTAGCATCTGCTAAGGTTTAAGGACGTTTCAGTGTCTTTGCTAAGCATTGTGGGTGTTCGGACCCAGGATCAAGTTGAAGGACTCACTTTTTTTTAAAGCTTGAGTTTGGCATTGAGCTGTTCTCTCCTTCACAATTTTACCCAAGTTATCACCATGTTTGTATATCATTCAAACTTCTCTGAAATTTAAAGTGCCACTTAAATATGTCTGTGGCGCTCAAACCAGAAACACAAGTTTTGGAACATAGGTTTGCCAACTCGAGAGCCTGGCTAATTAAGTCAGAAGGTGGCCCAAACAGGAAGTATAAGTCTTAAACTTTAGTTCATGAAACCAAAAGTGAAGTCTGGGAACTCGATAGGGAGCTCAACCTGGACTACAATTTCCCTGGTTGGGTTAATAAACCCAAGATCTAGGTCCATGAGCGCCCAAAATGTTCTGCTGAATTCATGGACCTAGACTTAGGGTTTTCCACCCAATTTGAAAACCAGAATTGTTAAAATATTTTCATTTCAGGGCCCAATTGAGGCCTCCTCATTCATGCCTGGTGGTCAGGATCTGCTCATTCTGCCACCTTATGTGGTCCTTCATATTTTTTAATGTGTGGAGACTAGGGGTGGGTGGAGTGCGTGGAGTTTAACTCCATAGATTGCTGCAGAATTACATAAAAGCTTGGCGAGATTCAAGGGGCCGTATTACAGAAGGTGCCCCGGGGGCGCTACGGGCGTTTACGCCCACTTCGCGCGCCCCAGGGGCACTTTGGTATTATAGAAAGGGGCGCAGACTCTTGTGCGTCCCCTTCTATAATACCGATAGCGCCGGCGCACTTAATGCCCCAGCGCTACCAGCAGAGGGAGTACCCTCATTTGCATAGGGGCGTGCACTAGGGCCCTGGGGCAGCGCATTCACCATAATGGGGCGCATTATCATTGTTTGCGCCCGGCGCACCTTTTGAAAGGTGCACCGGGCGCAAACAATGATAATGTGTAATACGGCCCCAGAGGTCCACCAGCAGGCAGAAATATACATGTTGCACTTCAAGCTCTGCAATTTAGTGCCAGTAGCATTAGCAGCACTGAAAACTTTGTGCAAATTGTGCCATGCAACCGGTCCCAGGATGCTTGTTTCTGGTCCAGGGAGGACCTGGCCTGGCAGTTCAGTCTGGACTGTTCCCATGGGGCACAGGGTCAAGACTGATTTGCATATGGCTGGGTCCAAACTGGGGTGGCGTAGTGGGCAAAAGAACGATGGATTTAACCCAGATCTTTTGACTGGGGGAGAATGTTTGCATTGTCAGCATTCCGTCCATCATTTGTTTGCTGTAACACTTTTCGCCCTAAGTGGGATGGGTATGCCCAGACGTGGGTCCCTTGCTCACTGTGCCTCTGGATTCAAGCTAGCCTGGCTAAAGAAGGGTGACATACCCTGAAACCGGTCCCAGGATGCTTGATTCCATTCCAGAGAGGACCTGGCCTGGCAGTTCGGTCTGGACTGTTCCCATGAGGCACAGGGTCAAGACTGATTTCATGTGGCTGGGTCCAAACTGGGGTGGCGTAGTGGGCAAAAGAATGATGGATTTAACCCAGATCTTTTGACTGGGGGAGAATGTTTGCATTGTCAGCATTCCGTCCATCATTTGTTTGCTGAAACACTTTTCGCCCTAAGTGGTATGGGTATGCCCAGACGTGGGTCCCTTGCTCACTGTGCCACTGGATTCAAGCTAGCCTGGCTGAAGAAGGGTGACATACCCTGAAATCGGTCCCAGGATGCTTGTTTCCGGTCCAGGGAGGACCTGGCCTGGCTGTTCGGTCAGGACTGTTCCCATGGGGCACAGGGTCAAGACTGATTTGCATATGGCTGGGTCCAAACTGGAGTGGCGTAGTGGGCAAAAGAACGATGGATTTAACCCAGATCTTTTGACTGGGGGAGAATGTTTGCATTGTCAGCATTCCGTTCATCATTTGTTTTCTGTAACACTTTTTGCCCTAAGTGGGATGGGTATGCCCAGACGTGGGTCCCTTGCTCACTGTGCCACTGGATTCAATCTAGCCTGGCTGAAGAAGGGTGACATACCCTGAAACCGGTCCCAGGATGCTTGTTTCCGGTCCAGTGAGGACCTGGCCTGGCCGTTCGGTCTGGACTGTTCCCATGGGGCACAGGGTCAAGACTGATTTGCATATGGCTGGGTCCAAACTGGGGTGGCGTAGTGGGCAAAAGAACAATGGATTTAACCCAGATCTTTTGACTGGGGGAGAATGTTTGCATTGTCAGCATTTCATCCATCATTTGTTTGCTGTAACACTTTTCGCCCTAAGTGGGATGGGTATGCCCAGACGTGGGTCCCTTGCTCACTGTGCCACTGGATTCAAGCTAGCCTGGCTGAAGAAGGGTGACATACCCTGAAACCGGTCCCAGGATGCTTGTTTCCGGTCCAGGGAGGACCTGGCCTGGTAGTTCGGTCTGGACTGTTCCCATGGGGCACAGGGTCAAGACTGATTTGCATGTGGCTGGGTCCAAACTGGGGGGGGCGTAGTGGGCAAAAGAACGATGGATTTAACCCAGATCTTTTGACTGGGGGTGAATGTTTGCATTGTCAGCATTCCGTCCATCATTTGTTTGCTGTAACACTTTTCGCCCTAAGTGGGATGGGTATGCCCAGACGTGGGTCTCTTGCTCACTGTGCCACTGGATTCAAGCTAGCCTGGATGAAGAAGGGTGACATACCCTGAAACCGGTCCCAGGATGCTTGTTTCCAGTCCAGGGAGGACCTGGCCTGGCAGTTCGGTCTGGACTGTTCCCATGGGGCACAGGGTCAAGACTGATTTGCATATGGCTGGGTCCAAACTGGGGTGGCGTAGTGGGCAAAAGAACGATGGATTTAACCCAGATCTTTTGACTGGGGGAGAATGTTTGCATTGTCAGCATTCCGTCCATCATTTGTTTGCTGTAACACTTTTCGCTCTAAGTGGGATGGGTATGCCCAGACGTGGGTCCCTTGCTCACTGTGCCACTGGATTCAAGCTAGCCTGGCTGAAGAAGGGTGACATACTCTGAAACCGGTCCCAGGATGCTTGTTTCCAGTCCAGGGAGGACCTGGCCTGGCAGTTTGGTCTGGACTGTTCCCATGGGGCACAGGGTCAAGACTGATTTGCATATGGCTGGGTCCAAACTGGGGTGTCGTATTGGGCAAAAGAACGATGGATTTAGCCAGATCTTTTGACTGGGGGAGAATGTTTGCATTGTCAGCATTCCGTCCATCATTTGTTTGCTGTAACACTTTTCGCCCTAAGAGGGATGGGTATGCCCAGACGTGGGTCCCTTGCTCACTGTGCCACTGGATTCAAGCTAGCCTGGCTGAAGAAGGGTGACATACCCTGAAACCGGTCCAAGGATGCTTGTTTCTGGTCCAGGGAGGACCTGGCCTGGCAGTTCGGTCTGGACTGTTCCCATGGGGCACAGGGTCAAGACTGATTTGCATATGGCTGGGTCCAAACTGGGGTGGCGTAGTGGGCAAAAGAATGATGGATTTAACCCAGATCTTTTGACTGGGGGAGAATGTTTGCATTGTCAGCATTCCGTCCATCATTTGTTTGCTGTAATGCAGTGCACAAGAGCACACAACCATTCAAGTTGATTTTGCTGCCACTCGTGTAGAAAATCTACTAAAAAAAGCTGGCAAATCTACTTGAGACTCAGTTCTCTGACCAAAACCACCCACGTTAGAAAATGGCACTAGGCGACGACAAATCTTGCTCTGCAAATCTTTGTATGGCTTCATAAATCTGACTTAGAGGCTTGCGTCATGCATGTCTCACTTGGCGTGGTGCAAAGGTGATGTTGTAATTTGGCAGCACTTAAGTTAAGCATTGGCTA